>CM034148.1:344656048-344991048 GCA_019776745.2 Taxus chinensis
AACAAAAGAAGAATATAAATGCATATACCCATAGACATAAGAATGTAACACCCAAAAGTTTAGGATGTCGGGCTCAACTGAAATTGTGTCTATAAGTGATTACAACACCCTCCCAAATTTGAAACTTTATAAGTGAGTATATGTAAACATTACAATGAGAAAAAGTACCTTTTAAATTTTAAATATGTGTTACAAATGTCACCATCGTAGATCTTGAAAAAATAATACAAGTTCAAAAAAAGATCACATTAATCCGAACTAACAATCAAGTTATGAGCTCTAGAGGTTTTGCTAGTAAATATATTTTAATGTTTATTCTTTTTTTTAAAAAGGTACAACTGACACCCAAATGTACTCAGGGTACAGGTGCATCCACATATACACCAAACAAACGCTTGTGACACAAGGATAAATCCTTCACCCAAAACCTAAAATGTCCAGAGGGTAATCATTGCCATCCAGAGGTACACATGAGAAGAACTGGCGTCAGTATCCAATGGATAAAGAATGCACTCAGAGGGTAAGATCTGTGGTCTATTGGATAAAATATTAACATCCAATATTAACTATACAGAGGGTAAAAGAATGCATCCGGAAGGGTACATGCTTTATATCCAATAGATAAACATAAGGCACGCCCGAGGGTACAGAACTACGCAATCAAGTGATACAAGCTGCATCCTCAACCGAAATATCCAGAGGGTAAAATATGCATCCAGAGGTACACACTTATATTCTAATAGGATTAAAGAAGCACCCAAGGGTAAACATATCTGCATCCATTTTGATTTGTCTCAAAACCTGGTCGATTTACAAATCATTCTAAGGTTTTGCGTACATTCCACATCCCAATTCCACACTCCGTTTTCATAAAAAATTCATTCTACACAAAAATTCCCTAACAAATTCCAAATACATGAAATAATAAACCCTTTCTTGCAAAAAAAAACTTACAATGATGTCTACATCATCTATTGCTTTTTACCATGAAAGGAACAATACTAAGATTGTTCAAGCCATTCATTCTCAGATGTAATAGCAACCCACCTCATATTGCAACAATAGAAAGCTCTAAAATACCCATATAGGAAATCATCATAATCCATAATGCTCCTATACATTACAATACCCAGTGAATTGAGTTAATCAATGAAGAAATATGTACATCTAGGAGGAGGGAAGTGAATTACTACCTCAAATCAGTGGTGAAGACATCCCCCTAACTGATATTGGTAGTTAAGTTACCTCCAAAGGATTCGTAAGCTAACTTCCACATAACTAAGAAACTAACTCAACACAAACTAGTAAGCTAACTCCACACAACTAGTACACCTAAGCAAGCTAACTCAACAAGTGTAGGGATAACACAAGTGTAAGAATTATCCTAATAAATAAATAAAAGGATAAATAATAACCTATACTAGCATAAAATATGTATGTATAAACTACACAAGTGTAACCCTTAACATGTTTTTGATTGGTAGGTAAGGGAATGATGAGAGTAATGATTGCGGGGTTCTTTCTAAGGAGGGAATTTTCCATGTAGAAAATTTGATGAACATAGCCATGGTGTTCATCTATAAGTTCATAGATATATGATGTTGATGGAGGACCACATATTTCCAAATCATTATGATAGTAGATAATAGGTTGGTGGTGGAATAAGATCTTTGATGTGAACTAATTTCATGATAGTAGATGTGTTAACAATAGAAAGACCACAAGTACAAGGAATTTATAAGTTCTTTTTCAGGTTTACCATCGAGGGAGGCTAAGTGATAGGATCCCAACCCATACTTGTGAGTGATGACATATGGAATGATGCAATCATGGGAAAACTTTTCATGTTTACTCCTTTTTAGAGTAGTGACATTTTGATTTTATTTAAAGACAAGATCACCAATGTTGAAGTCACATTATTTGAAATGTTTTTTGTATGCTCATTTGATGTATTATTTATAGACATGATGATGTTTGAGGTATGTTATGCAGAATTTGTCTACAAATTCAAGTTGTAAAAAGCATTCTTGATGATAATCCTCATCAGTGATAAATTCTCTAAGGCATTTAGGAAGAGATGGGATTTGAACTTCGAGGGGTAGAATAAATTTTATTGCCAAATCACTACACCATTCGAATGGCCATAATGTGAACATGACGTTTAGTGTGATGGGGTAGCATGGGATCACCTCTAAAGCTATGGGACTTGGGATCAAGGTGAACCTCTGGAGAAGGCCGAAATCCTCTTCCTAAAATAAGTGCTATACTACTCCTAGTGCAATAAAATGGTTAGCTAGACCTATGCTAACATTTTCATGGGCTTTAGGGAAAGATATTTGCAAGAAATGAAACTATACTAGGGATGGCGATGCACCAAATAAAGGGTGTTTCCAAACTCAAGAAGGATTAATTTAAAGAGGGTGTTGTGCACCACAACTCAACTTCACCTACTGCAACTTAGAGAGGGTAAAAACATACCACATAATAGGAAGCATGTGTTCCCTTTGTTAAAATCAATCAGAAAAAACAATCTGCAAGTTTTCCAGTGAAGAAGGATGAACTTGAGAAGGGAGAACAAGCACCACAACTCAACTGTATGCAATACTCCACCACTTGATAAGCACAAAACTCCAATAACCTGAAATAAAAACTTGAACTTACACAGTGTACCTATAAACATGAGAAAGACACAAAGAAGTATAGAAGGATGAAAGGAAAAATATTAGTCACAAAACACACACTTTTATTATTTCAACAACATGCACAATGCATCATACATTTAGAAGAGACAATGGTTTCCATTACAGTCTTGAAAGTTCAAATATCTAATTGTCTAACTTGTCCAACCTGTTGGAATGAGCTTCTTCTTTACATTTTAATAAAATACCTTTGAAGAGAAAGGATGGAGAAATCCTAAATTCTTGGGCATGATTAATGGCACATGATGACCTTCATGATAATTACATCATTTAATTACACCTATCCATTATGCTTAATAAATTAAAAAAAATGAACTTATCCATATTAAAATAATACTTTTAATAAAATATTTTAATAAAAATAATATCCTTTGGTGGGACCCCTTAAGGTTCGGTTTGTGCTTGGAAGGGGCCTTTCATTTACAAGATGAACCAACTCGATGGTTGGCTCACCTACCAACTCATCGAGTTGGTTGGTGAGATGTCGTCCAATTATGGAAAGCTACTTGTTTATTATTGACCACTTCTTAGCATTATCCACCTCCTAAATTTATCTTTTTTCTCCACATTGATCGGCATTTCCTTTATTACCACATTAGCTTAGGATCCTTCTATCACCGGCAAGCTCTCACACTTGAAATCCCATAATTCTAATTACTTTACCAACATATTGACCTAGTCTTATCTCTACCAAGTTGATATATGTGCATTGGTTAGCGATTAATTACATAACAAGTCTTAAAGATTAAAAAACCAACTAATATGAACTTAATGACCTCGGTTTAATCACTTCTGGGTCAAATTGACACATGACATGGCTTCCCGGCTCCATGACTTCCACTACTCATTGGTAAGACCTTACATGTCAGGCCAGCTCGGTATTTGAATGATGATGTCATGCCTTGCATGTCACATGAATTCCACATATTACCACCTTGACAACCACCCCGCCATATGAACAGGTCATGCATATGCGACCTTCCCTACTTCACTTGGAATACATGTCATTTCTGACACATCCTCTTTGTTGTCTTTCATAGCTCGGGAGCCTAAACATAATTTTTCCAAGCTCGACATAGCATTTTTATCAGGAAATTCTATAATATAGGAGTGGGAATCCTAAACTTTCAAAGCCATTTTCCCCATATGTTGCCTTGGGAAATTGGTTCCTAATACCCACTTCTCCCCGTGTGTCACACATTATTGGCAAAGTTCCTCAGTAGACCCGAGCTCATAATTGAGCATGTTAGAACTAATCCCGAGCTGAGTTGGCTCTTCCTTGTGACCTCCCCTTGAGCTACCTTGTTACCCGCTCAAAGCTAAGTTCTACGCGAAACACTGAGAACAAACTTGCCTCCACTATGTAACCTCTGAGTCATGCCTATGAGCCAATGTGACGATCTCTCAATGGCTCAGTTGCACCCCAGGTCCTAGTGATCTTACTCATAACTTGGCACCTTGTTTGAGTGACCTAACCATTAAGTATGATTCCTATCAAAGCTTGAAACTGAACTAGCTCTCACGAGCACGAGCATCTTCCCCAAGGTGAGTGATCTAATCAAGATGTGTCACTTGACCTATTATCCACCGAGTCATGTCTACTTGTCACCAGCGTGAAATTGAGCTCTGACTCAGCCTTATTAAGAATATTATTTTCCTCTTCACGAGTACTTCACTAGGTGAGTAACTCAATCGTCAAGCCTCTGAGCCGAGTTGGCTCCTTGTCTTGTGATTCGAGCTATGGTTATAGTTCGTTCAAACTCCTTTACAATGGCCTTTTGACTCGAGATTGATTTTTCTCCATTTGTGCCAAGGGGAAGTTGTCTTGTTCTTTCTGCGAGAAATCTCCTCAAACCAATGACTTAGCTCGTCTTTAGAGATCCTTCATGAACTTGAGTCCTTTACTCCAAGGAAATCACCTCCTCGATCGAGCTCTTCACCAAAATGACTCCTATGCAACCATGTCGAGCTGAAATTCCATCAAACCTACTCACAAGCTTTCGCCAACTGTTTCAACCATGAGATCACTGGAATGAGTGTGACCTACACCATTTGTACATGTATCCCCATGAAATGAGAACTCATGGAGCTGATCTAGTGATTCAAATTAGCTGAGCCACAAGTCAAGAAATCTCTCAATTTTTACACCCTTGACTTGTTAGATCTCGCCCGTCATCTCTTTCTGCTTGCGACTAAGTGCCGAGTTGCTTCACTTTAAAGAGTCACTGTACGCCGGAAAAGTGACAGGTGAGCGTGAGAATCTACAAGTGACTCTTCCATGTACCTGACCTCTCGAGGTCGTGCCGAGACAGCCAGTGGGGGTAGAATATGCAGACAAACTAGTTAGGCAGTCTAATGTCTTCGACATGCACTAGTGGAATTTGTGAATCTAAGGAAAAAGAAGGCCCTTCTAACTTGGACTGGTGTGATAGATCGATCAGCGAGGATGAATGCTCGAAGGCTCCAATCAATATCGAGCTCTGGCATGATTTGATCTATGGGTTGTGGAATACGTGGAAAATGACCTGGGATTGTTTCGTGTATATCTCCTGATAAGGTCATATAGTGGATGATGAATATAATTGACTCTACGGATGATTTTCTGGCCTAGTCCAGAACTCCCTAGCTTCGTTAGCTGCTATATCTAGTAAGGATAGTTGTTCGATGATGATAGGTGGAAGTGGAGTAGACCTGAATACCAAGGTGCGTAGGCTAGTGTCTATATTGGATTGACCTGTGGACTCGTTGGGCTGTGGGATCTGTGGATCAAAACCATAGATTCTTGGTTGTTGCGGTCCTATTATGGTCATACGCAAGATCAATTTCTAATCCCTAGTATCCAGTAATCGTATGCTTTCTCAGCTTCTATGTTTAGAACCAACAGTTGTGCGATCTTCTCAAAATACCTCATAGGCATTCTCGCGACCTGGATTCTTAAGCTGGTATCTATATCTACGAGGGTGTCTCCAGCATCTGGCTGTGGAACTAAAGGATCACACCCGAATGTTTGTTCTCTTTCGAGCCTTTCTACAGTCATATGGATGTTTTCTAAGGTAATCTGTAGTTTGGCTGACTTGACCAAAATGCATGTGCTTGGTCGTCTTCTATGTTTAATCCTCTTAACTGAGAACTGATCAGTTGTAAATCTGTGGTTGTTCGGAATACTTGTATCCTGATATTTTGGTCTATGTCAACTATCGCTGTGACGAGGTTTGGTTGTGGCACGATTGGCTCAAATATATACTCCCTGGGCTCTTGAGGTCCCGTGATTGTCATACGAAACAAAATGCAATCTAATTGTAACGAAGCAAATTCTAACTACGTGAAATAAATCTAACATATATAACTTTTATTCTTCTAAGAAATATTTTAACAATTTTAAGGAAAGCAAACTATTTAAGCGTATTTAGAAATAATAACTTAAACAATAATTTAAAATAGACAAGATAACCGAGTGTGGTTATTTTCCTATGCGATTTGTAGAATTATTCTAAATAAATAAAATAGCCTGTCTAATCTACCTGCAAGATTCTCGATCCTACCTCAGAAGTGAGGAGTGAATCATAGTTTCTCAGAAACTATCAATCCCCACAGCTTCCCTGGCAATATCGAGAATAGAATGAAATGAAATAAAGTGATTAACTACTCTATTTGATATGATTCTGACTAGAACTTTGAAATTTAAAACCTAGATTACGCAGAACAGTGGCGAATCCGATGGTGTATGATCTCGTCCCCTCAGTATGATCTCCTCGTTCTTTCGTGTTCACGTGGATCCAGAAAAGCGTGTAATGCTAGCACCGATAGGAGTAGATTTTGGGATAAGGACAGCTCAGAATGCAGACCGAGAATGCGAGTAGGAGAGGGATAGCGCAAGAGTACAGAGCTTGGATTATGCGATTCCTAGCGGGATTTTACTGCGAGTCATGCAACATGAAGCGGCCAGAACCTGTAATTATCCTATACGAAGAGCAAAACCTGCAACTTTAATGGCTTCCTAAGCTATTGTGTTCTAATGGATTGGGTAAAATAAAGACACTGTTTGCACAAGTTGGGTATGTGGCTTACCAACAGCTGAATAAAGCTAACCAGTCATATAATGAATTAAACTAAGAACTCCAAGACACAACGAAAGTAAATCTACAGCAAAGAGAAATTCAGAGGCAAGCTTCTAACTAGATTGGACGAAACAACAGCACTGCCTACACAAGATGGGTCTGTGGCTTACCAACAGCTGAACAATACTAACCAAATATGAAATGAACTATGCTATCAATCCTAAGCAAGCTAACAGACCAAAACACTGAAAATCAGAAGACTCTCACAAGGAAAAATGGTGGCCCATTTGCCTCAGCACAAGCTATGCATTTATAGGAATTCCAACACCCAAAAACCAAAACCAAATTGATCTCCTAAACAATAAACAAAGGAAAAACACTATTCCAGGGGACCAAAAACATAAATGCATGCTCAAGTCAGCAAGTAAAAGATGGTGAATCGTGATATTTCACGCGGGTCACGTTAAAAGAGCGTTCTGGAAAATGCGAACAGGACCGCCGCTCTGAGCAGGGCGGCGGTTACAGGACCGCCGCCCTGTTTAGGGCGGCGGTCACGAGACCGCCGCCTTGCAGGGTGGCGGTTTCGTCACTGAAGGTCAAGAGGCCAAGGAAAGAGGGAAAAAGGGGAAAACAAAGGGCGCAGGGGCTAAGCGGGGCATGCGGGATGTTAACGCATACTCTGAGGGATTTTTGCGGATCCCGAACACCTTGCGAAGAGACCTGTATCATCATTGGGGCACTTGTTACACTATTCTGGCAGTACAGTACCCTACAATTTTGGGTACGTACATATTGCCCCCTCAGAGAAGCATTTTTGCCATGAAGAGGCATAAAACGGTGGGTCCGAGTATGGTAGTCCCGAAATGGGGAGTTAGAAGCTATACCTTACTCGTCTGTTTGTTGAAATGATGCCATCGAAATTCCCGCTACCTGCAAAATGAAAAGAAAAATCAAGTGCAGATAGATACAATAGCTTGGAAGATAAACGCTAAAATAATAGGGAAGGAGAATGTACCATTCGTGCGGGGATAGAAACTTACCTCCATCAGCGCTCCAAACCTGTGAAAAAGTCATTTTAAAACGAAACAGAACGATATATATATGAAAGTGGGCCCATTTTCCTATTCATTTGCGCGAGTTGATTTGATTGGTTTTGAGCTCTGGGACCCACGGTGACGGTTTCTCACGCGAGTAGAGTCGAAACATTCGCAGCGAGATCGCGATCATGCCTCCACGTGCGGAACGCCGACCTCAGCGATCACAGGTTGGTTTTCTTCAATTTTGTGTTTTTCCCCCTTTAAATTTGAAATGTTAAATTCGTCATGATGGGGGGGTTATTTTTGAAAATGTTAGGTTCAAAAGGTCCACCTAGGGGGGGCACCTACTGGGTAGGCTCCATTTTTAGTTTAAATAGTCTATTTTTGCTCATTTTGGGCTTTTTGGGGTTAAAAACCCGCGCGGGTTTTCGGACCGCGACCGCCGCCCTGGCCCAGGGCGGGTGGGTTACAAGACCGCCGCCCTGATCAGGGCGGCGGCTACATGACCGCCACCTTCAAGGCGGTGGTTACAAAACCGCCTCCCTTCTCAGGGCGGCGGTTTTGCACAGAATGCAAAAGAACTTATTTTGGAGACTGCACTTGTATTTTCTTGCACTTCTATGCATTTTTATGACTCTCTTGGTATTATTCAGATACTAACTTGCCCTGTTTTGTGTGTTTTTGGGTGTATGCAGGCGAGGGAGGAGTATATCAGATGGAGCCGAGAGAGAGAGTGTGATTGGCTTTCGGGGGTATTGGATGCCCTTTCTCAGGATGAGGAGGATACATTACAGAGGGACGGCATATTGCGTATATCACGCGTGCCCCATGTCACACCATCCAGTCACATACTTTGTGACTTATTTTCATATTGGGACGTAGATCGGAACACTTTCCGACTGCCAGGGGTCCGTGGTGAGTGGACCATCACCTTGGAGGATGCCTACCGTATCCTGGGGGTCCCGATCATCGGGAGGAGACTCACACTGGAGACGGCAGGGTCCCGAGCACAGATTGCACAGTGGGCAGGCTACATGGGAGATGCAGCTATCTCGACGGGGTTGAAGAAGGGAGTGAGAGTTCGATCCATTCCTTCTTTGCCCATCCCCGTATTTCGACAGGCTATCATGGGGATCCTTGCCTTGAGGCTGATCGGGGACAAGGGAGGGGATACTTTACTATATTGCTGGGCCCCCATCATTGCACAGATAGAGGGGCATGGCTGGATATACGCCTGGGGCACAGATATTCTGGGGACCACCTACCATGATTTATACAGGGTGGTCCGTCTACAGGGACAGTCTTTGAGCCACCCTACTCTAGTCATGAGTTGGGTGTATGAGCGTTTTATCCCCTATGGCAGAAGCGTGGAGGTGGCAGATCCCGGGGCTGTGAGGGCAGCTAGGTGGTCAGGATTGTCAGTGCTTAGAGAACCTCACCAGCCAGTTGCCTCTCTTACTACAGCAGACATGGAGGCGACACCGTACCAGCTTATGGCCGGTATATGGGGAGAGGAGACTCTTACATTGATTTCTTGCTCCACCACAAGGCAACTTATCGACCGTGTGGGACGGGTGGAGGTACATCCTTTCGGCAGGGTTCCTCAACAGTTTGGCCTACCATAAATGGGCATGCTTCCCCCAGTGGCGCCAGTCTATAGATCAGTCCGCGAGGCTAGAGGGGGGCCTAGAGGCCGTGGTTGATCAGTGATTACTCCTGGCATTCCCATTACAGCCAGGAGGATAGTTCGGGCTAGAGGGAGAGCTGGTGCGCCTCGGGCACCTTTGCTTCAGATTGCTGCGGGTCCTACTCACAGCAGCGATGACCCCATAGATATTGACTCCGATTCTGAGGAGCTTACAGTGGGAGGGTCGGAGGAGCAGACTGATGATAGCGATCCTGAGTGGCATGACACTCAGGATATTTTGCAGGCAGAGAGGGCCGAGCAGAGCGCAGAGAGAGACACTCTAGTCTCAGAGGAGCCACTCTCTCAGGGCCATGGTGGAGAGGATGAGTCCGTTGTGGGGTGTCATGTTGCTCCCACTATAGGAGCAGCCCCTCAGTCGGCAGCAGCATCTGCGGCGGGTGCTGGCCCTAGCAACCCATCTTGGAGGCCTGGTGATCCGAGTAAGTTATCCTTTCTTCCTTTCAATGCTTGTTTAGTTTAGGATTTTTTTAATTATTATTTCTCCTTGTGTTTTGATATTGTATCTTTTAGTCTCTTGCCTAGTTTCTAATTTGTTTTTTCTTGTTTGTTTGTAGATACTGTTGACGAGTGGCGGGATCTAATCCGCAGGGTATGCACTGATTCCCTGATGATCCCTATGGATAGGACCCGTGCGGAGCTGTCCGTAGATGCCAGGGAGCCCTCAGCAGCCGGTAGGCATACTGACGTCTTTGCTCCCATTTGGTACGTGGCCAGGATGGTGTCGACTCTCCATACAGAGTTGGCAGGATATAGGACAGCCGAACGTCTTATGAGGAGCCATTCTCGTGGTGAGACCGCGGCTGCTCCTCGAGATCCTGAGCCTTCCGTGCATTCAGAGCGCCGGCGTAGCCGGAGTCCTAGGCTAGGGCGCGCACCCTCGGAGGGGGTCGCGTAGGGGTTGAGAGGTGACTTGGCTCCTGTATGTTTTGTATTATAGATTCTTTTGTATATCATGGGCTCTTTGAGCGTTTTGACCATGCCTAGAGCATGATGACATTGTATATAAACATTGATTATTTATATATATGCATTCGTTTTTGGATCAAAACTTGTCACTCATGTTTTCCCTTTCTGTTTCCAGCTTCCTCGTGTATACTACGATGTATGTTTTATATGCTTTCTAGAATGTATGCAATGGAAAACAGATGATGTAAATGTTTGCTTTCTTTTTGTGTTTCATGATGTTGATACATGATATTGTAGATATACTGTGATCTTAAATCTTAGTTTCTGTGAGCAATTTGGATACCTCATGTTTGTTTTGGCAAAGTGATGAAAATAACCAGTACGATGAACAGATTAACTTGCCCCACTCCTAACTCCACGCAACTAGTAAGATGCGAGGGCTCATCACCAAGAGTCAAGAAGGGCGCAAGTTATGAAATATGGTGAAATGATAGTGATGAAAGATAGACGAAGCTTTGGTGGAACCAAATTGAAAACTACAAGCTTACTCTACCTGAATGACTTCATAGCTTTGGATGCAACTTGCTTTGCGGTTTATCCAGACTTAGACCCGTAGATGGCCACATAGTAGACAAAATCTAGGTTTTTTAGGATTTTTAACTCTTTTTGGAATTTTGAATATCTGATTCATTCATTTTTGACTCAAAGTTTGAATAGTTTGTTTATGACCTTTTAACGTTTACTTTGTCAAGAGGACCCCCTACACTTTGCCCCATGCTACTAGTAAGAAGCGTGGGTTTATCACTGTGGGCAAGGCATAGGAAAGTAAGGGCATTTCCATCCTTTCCCAACCCTACGTCACTAGTAAGAGACGCAAGCGCATCACCGAAGGTTGGTGGGGCAAGGAAATGTGTAAAAATAAAATTTTCTATTTGATCACTTTTTGACTTGTCTTTTTGAGTAAAATGTTAGTATATGCTTGTTTCCAAAGAGATGTGTATATGGGATAGATGTGACACCATGAAGCTTCTAGAACAGACCATAGGCAAGACACCTATCCTAAGAAGAAATCAAAGCGAGAACAAACTTGCAGATCTTGGTACGGTTACCGTTAAGACTTCGTCATGTCTGATTTTATTTGATAAAAGATTCCAAGATGATTTGATGATACACGAAGATGGAGAGGTATGATTAAAGAAATTTATGCCAGAAACATCACGAGTTTGTGGTAAATTGCTTTGAGAATAGACTTCTTGATCACAATTTATGTAAGAACAAGTGGAAAAAATGATCCTAATTTATATGAAAATGCAATGTAGATAGTTATATAGGTAGCATTAGCTGCTTATGCGTAGAAACGCTTGAGGTGCAAGGAATTGACTGTTTTGCCAAACTCCTCACCTTCTAATGTACATAAGAGATAAGCACCATTTCCATAGTCCTTCATGAATCGGTATGGGCCCAACCATTTGGGCCGAAATTTTCTTCCTTCGCCGGTCTTTCCTTCCTTCACCGGTCTTCTTGTCGATCCGGCTGTCTAGTCTTAGAACTAGATCACCTTCGTAGATATCGTGTTCATAAACCTTCTTGTTATACTGCCAGCACATTCAGTCAGCATAAGCTCTATGCCGTTGTTCAGCATCTAACCTAGTTTCATCTAGGCTTTCTAGTTGGGAAAGACGTGCTTCTCTGTAAGCGTCTTCATCCAGAATCCCTTGTAGTGAAATGCGGAGACTGGGTATTTCGACTTCAAGCGGGAGAACTGCTTCTACCCCAAATACTAGCGAGAAAGGAGTTGCTCCCGTTGGTGTTCTTGTTGAGGTTCGGTGGGCCCACAAGGCCGGATATAACTTCAAATGCCAATCTCACTTGTTTTCTTTCACCGTTTTAAGGAGAATGGCTTTCAGCGTTTTGTTTGTTACTTCAACCTATCCGTTATCTTGGGGATAATACAAGGAAGCCGTATGATGGCTTATTTTAAATTTACCACGTAGTTCGCGAACTTCTTCATTTTTGAAAGAAGTTCCATTATCGGAGATAATGATTTGTGGGATAACGTACCTGCAAATGATTTGATTCAAAATGAACTTAGCGATCATCGAACCAGGTACAGTAGTAAGAGGCATGGCCTCCACCCATTTGGTAAAATATTCAGTGGCTGTGATTATAAAATTATGGCCATCTGTGAATGAGGGAGAGAATTTCCCTATTAAGTCTAGGCCCCATGTAGAAAAGGGGCATGGAATAGCGATTGGTTGCAGAGCTTGTGCTGGCATGTGGATCTCATGAGAGAATTCTTGGCACTTATGACACCTGCGTGCGAACTCTATGGCATCATGTTCTAGAGTGGGCCAGAAATAGCCCATTCGATGTATTTTTCGAGCGGTGGCATGGCCACTGAAGTGGCCTCCACATATACCACTGTGGGATTCATGGAGAACCCTCTTGGACTCTTCTGTGTCAACACACCTTAGGAGCATCCCATCGAATGCTTTCTGATAGAGAACCTTCTCTATAATGACGTATTTAGCTATGATTATGCGTAACTGCCTTCTTTGTTGTGGTGTAACTGCCTCTGGGTACGTATGGTCTATGATATAATTAATGATATCAGTGTACCAAGGGAACTCAGAGATAGCAGGTCGAGTTTTGATGTAGCATACGCATTCATCTGGAAAGTCTAAATCTACTAAATCACCTCCGTCTAGTGGGTTATCAGCTAACCAATCTGTGATGATTTGTCCTTTTACCAACTTCTGATTTACAAATGTTAATTCAAACTCTCCCATTAAGGTTATAAAACGTCCAGCTTTTTTAGACAAGGACCCTTGTGTGAGAAAAGTCTGTAAATGGTCCGTCTTTACCATGACCTTCGTTTCTTGATTCAGCATGTAATGTCTTAGGCGTTTAGTAGCAAAGACTATGGCAAGGCATTCTCGTTATACCTGTGTATAGCATGTTTCATAGTCGAGCAATGTTCGGCTAATGAAATAAATCACACGTTCTCTCTTGTCATCGTCTTCTTGGGCCAGCATACAGGCCAGCGAGACATCGGTAGCCCGTGAGTATAGGATTAACGGGCGATCTAGCTTAGGTGGCATTAGCGTAGGTGGTGATAACAAAAAATGCTTAACTGCTTCAAAAGCTTCATTGCAATCTTCAGTCCAATCAATGCTATAGTCCTTCTTGAGTAAATTGTTGATTGGATGAACGGCGAAGCTTAGGTCTGGGATAAATCTCTGGATTGCACCCAGCTTTCTGAGAAATGATCTGATTCCAGATTCACTCGAAGGTGGGACCATTTCGAGGACAGCCTGAATTTTGGTTGGATCAACATCGATCCCTCGTGATGATATGATGTAACCTAGGAGCTTTCCTCCTGTTACACCAAAGACACATTTCTCTGGATTTAGCGTAACTCCGTATTCTATTAGGCGTGAAAGAATGGTGCGGAGTACTTTGGGATGGTCACAGCGCTTCTTGGCCTTAGCCAATAAGTCATCTACGTAAGATTCCATGATTTTATGAATTAGATCATGAAATATGTATGTCATGGCTCGCTGGTATGTAGCACCGGCGTTCTTGAGACCGAATGGCATAACAACGTAGCAATAGGTTCCCCAAGGAGTTATAAATGTGGTTTTAGCTTGATCTTGCTCAGATATTCTGATTTTATTGTATCCCGAGAATCCATCCATGAGAGACAAGAGTTCAAAACCAGCTGTTGCATCAACAATAACATCTATGGATGGTAATGGGAAGTCGTCCTTAGGGCAAGCTTTGTTGATATCTCGAAAATCTATGCAGATGTGTATCTTTCCATTCTTCTTGAGAACGGGAACGATGTTGGATACCCATTGGGAGTAGTCAACTGGCTTGATAAATCCTACCTGAAGGAGTTTTATTACCTCCTCTTTTACCATGAGAGCTACTTTGGGCTTCATGGGTCTTGATTTTTGTTTAATTGGATTTGCGTCTGATTTAGTGACGAGGTTGTGCACCGCAATATGGGGTGCAACTCCTGTCATCTCTTTATAATTAAATGCAAATGCCTTCTGATGTTCTTTGAGAACCTGAGTATGTATTTCCACTTCTTCTAGGGTTAACGAAGAACCTAGTTTCAATATTCTTGGTTCATCTTCTGTCCCGATGTTGACATCGATTGTTTCTTCGATCAAAGAGGCGTTACCTTCTTCGAACTCAGGTGGTGCTAGAGGTAAATCTAAATCATCCCCGTTTCCTATTGCGTATATGCTAGGTTCCATTTGTGAGGGAAGATCCGTTACGGGATTTCCGAAGTAGGAAGACGAATGTGGAATCAGGGATAAATCTAGCATGTGATAGGAGAGATGTAATGCTGCATAGGCATTTAAATAATCCAAAGTAGCCACATCATTTCCAACATGGTCTAGGACGGTAGATTCACTTCCGCTTAAAAGAGGATTTGTCATTGTTTTTATTAATGGTTCGTCACGAATGGATACTGTGAAGTGAGTATCTTCTAGCTCATTGCTTGGAGTAAAACGTGATGCTGAGGTTGCTATTGAATCGGCGAGAAGATTTTTCTCTCGGGGGATTGCTTCAATGGATATGAAGTTAAACGCCTTGCTTAAATCTAATATAGCATTTTTGTAGAGTTGTAAATGTTCGGCTTTAGTTTCATATACTTCAGAAACTTGGTTTGTCACTAATTGTGAGTCTCCCAAGACTCTTACATTATCAATACCAATTATTTTGGCTAAGGTGAGGCCAAGAAGAAGGGCTTCGTACTCAGCGCCGTTGTTTGTGCATTCAAAGTTTAACTTAAAAGTGAATGGGAGGACTTTCTCCTCGGGCGAAGTAAGAATTATACCTGCCCCTGTTCCATAACGGCATTTAGCTCCATCGAAATGGAGAGTCCAATACTTAGCCGGGAGTATAGATGTTGGGGCATTTGCTGCGTTTGTGCAATCTACTTCTACCATACAGAGATCCTCTGCTGGCAAGGAGCCAACACCAAGGGAAAATCCCATGCCTACTGAATCAAATGGTAAGAACATTGGTGAATCTTGTTCTATCAACTCAACGATTTTCGCATTAGTCCCTAATGATACTGTTTCTTTAGTTTTACCCTTAGGGGTTGGAATTGTTTTGGCTATGCTGGTAGTTTCAAGATCCGTCGTAGGTATCAACTTTTCCTTTAGCTTTGGGTCAGAGGGTTTATTAAGTTGGTTTGTTGAAAGTTCAAATTTTGAGTGTACCCCTGGTCTTTTCTTTAAATCAGCTAGGTGCAAATCGAAAGGTTTTGGATCGCCTTTGGCTACAAATACCTTTCCAAGATGCAAGAATCTTACTTCTTGAAATAGCGTGGAAGGGATTGCCTTCATTCGATGTATCTAAGGTCAGCCGAGGATCATATCATAGTTAGTTTCTCGATCTATAATATAAAACTCAGTCAAGATGGTTTTGGGCCCTAAGGTGACCGACAGTATTATAGTTCCTATCGAAGTGGCTTTAAGGCTATCATAGCCTCTCAAGGTATTTCGTGTAGTGGAACAGTTCGTTTCTCCATATCCAAGTTTTTGGAGGAAAGAGAAAGGGACTATGTTAACTGCGGCCCCGTCGTCAACCATTGCCCGTTTTACATAGTTATTATAAACCCACACTTGTAAGTGTAAGGCTGGGTCACCTCGGCATGCGATCTCAGCATCTGTGGGCATTTTACTTATTTCAAATATGAATTCGACATCCTTGTCCGGCTGCCCCGGAGGGTGGATATCAAAATCTACATGATTTACTTGTGTTTCAGGAGGCGGAGTGATGTTAATTAGATGGCCTAGACCTAATGCTTCTAAAAGAGTAGCTCTGTGAGGGGGAGAGTTCTTTAGTAAGTCCAAAAATGAAATGTGTGAGAAGGTCTTTGTTAGGTCACTTATTAAATCATAGGCACCGATGGGTTTTTCAACTATTTGCTGACTCTTATCTGTCTCTGGCAGATGACTTGGGCTCGGTTGAGAGAAATACTCTCGTGTTCTTGTTATAGCTTCGATAGGTAGTTCAGCGTCTAATTCTACCAAACTAACTATCTTGGGTCTTGGTTGAGCTCCCAACTGTGGCGCAACTGATGGATTTAATGAAGTCGAGGCTTCATGATCATTGTTTCCTGTCATTGCACCTTTGTTTGTTCCAGTTGGATTCAGCCTATTGCCATCATGATTTGGGAGTGGATCATTAAAGATCTTGAGGGGAGCATTCTGAGGGGAAACTACCCCTGTGAGCGTATTTGGTTGTGATGAGACGGGATCTGCCAAAAACAAGTCTGTGAAGAACTGTCTTTGTTCTTCTGGAAAGCGTTGCATGAATTTATTGTAGTCACGGCACGTTCTAGTGTTGTGACCCCGAATTTTATGGAAACCACAATAAGAATTGGGGTTGCAATTCCCATTTTGCTGGTTTGGTGTGTATTGTGGCCTAAAATTCTGATCAAACTGTTGCCTATTTGGACTAAAGTTTTGGAATTGTTGTTTCTGGTTTTGACCTTGGTTTTGATAACCAAATGAGTTTTGGCTTGGCCCTTGCATGGGATTTCACTGTTGTTGTTGTTGTTGTTGTTGTGGATGGTTAAAATCCACTGTATTGACCGTTGGGGTAAAGTTGTTGTTTCACTGGTTGTTTGTTTGTGATGGAGTATTAACAACATTTACCCTCTTGGGCTGGTTGGTTACCCCATCCATTGTTACCCCACGATTTTTGTTAAGGATTTTGGGTCCTTGATTGACATTTGTGGTAGTTGTAGCATTTTGAGTGGAGGTGATTAACCTCCCGTTTGTTCGATATGTCTTATGACCACTATCTATCGCTGCTTGATCTATTCGCAGAGCGCTCTCAAGTACTTCATCATAAGTCCTTAGTGGGAACTTCTGGACTTCTTCCTTCACTTCTCTGCTGAGAGAATGAAGGAATAAATCACATAGTTCCCTCTGATCCATGTTTGGAGCACTTGCTGAAGAGTAAAGAACTGTACGCCACCTCTGGATGAAATGGGCGACAGATTCGTTGTGTTCTTGTTTGATATGCAAGAATTCCCTGATTCCTGTTCTCAATAGTTTTTTCATGTCAAAGGCTTTGATGAACTCTGACACGAGTTGTTTAAATGAATGTATGGAAGCTTCAGGTATTCTATAATACCAATCGAGAGCGATGCCTTCCAAGGTTTTGGGAAATATTTTAGCAACCACCCCATCCCATGGGAGTAATTCTCGTATGGCTGTAGCGTAAGCTTTGATATGTGCGTTTGGATCTCCCTCACCCTTGAACTTGGGAAAATCAGGGAGAGGTCTTGGAAGCATGACACTTCGTATGGTGAAATCTAAGGGTTCCTTTAGGTATTCTGAATAAGTCCCTATCGCATAGCTTTCGACCATTGATGGTGTTTGCTGAGGGAGTGGTCGTGGGATAGGTTGTTGATACGGTGCAGCGTATGTGTTGGCAGGGGCATAGGGAGGTCCTTGCGTTTGAGAAAACATGGCGGGAGAGGAGAACATATCTCCTTGTGGGGATTTAGAGTACATGTTTAAATAGGACGGGGTATTGTCAAGGAATGGATTGTTTGACACTAGACCTGGAGGAATAGTGTTAGAGATGGTGGGCCTTGTTGGCATTTGTTGAGGAAATTGAGGAGGCATGCCTAACGTGCCTACTCCTGTGAGGAGATCTACTTGGCCAGAGTGGTATGGAGGATTGGAACTTCCCGTTTGCATGAACGGAGAATTTTGATTTGCTTGAGCAAGTTCTAACCCTCTCACTCTTTCTACTAACATTGAAATGACTTCATTCGGTGAAGTCGCGGTACTTTGCCTGAGCGGCGTTTGTTGTATACCTTGGTGTTGTATAGGCATGTGATATCCTGTCATGAACTGATTGCTATCTTGCCAAGTTTCTCTAAGAATATTTCCTGTAGAGGTATTTTCTTGAAAAGAGATCTCGGGTTGTACTTGTAAACCTCCTATAGATGGGTACATTCCCTGGGAGCGTTGTTCACTCCTAGGATAACGTGTTGGCTATCCATCATTTAAAACCAGGTATGGATCTGATTGCCTACTAATTTGTGGTCTGAGTAGCATTTGAGGAGACGAACCAGATTCTCCAGTAAACGTCATATTGTTTGAACCTGAAGGCTCTGTTTGTTGGGTTCGAGGGGGTTGATCTAACTCCTCAGTTTGAAAAGATGAACTATATCTGATTCTTGGGGTTTGTGTTGACAACTGATTAGTTGAATAGTTTTCACCCCATACTGAGAGCGAGGGTGATGATTGCCTATTTTGTTAGGTGTAGTATGCTTCAAGACCCAGGAGGGGTCTGCCATATGCGTCAAATCCCGACATATTCGGGGGGTATATGAATACCCGCAGAATAATGGGAAGGAGCGAAGGTGATTTATGAAAACTTTTAATGAAGCGGTTCTAAGAAGGCGTACTAAAGTGAAAGTGTAATACTATGACTCCAGACAAGAAAGTAGGTAGTTTATGTCAGTTTTACTAATTTTGTTTGATTCACGTCGGATTCACCAATTTTATACGCCGGAAAAGCGACAGGCGAGCATGAGAATCTACAAGTGACTCTTCCGCGTACCCGACCTCCCGAGGTCGTGCCGAGAAAGCCAGTGGGGATGGAATACAGGTAGTATACGGATAGATTAGTTAGGCAGTCTAATATCTTCGACACGCACTAATGGAATCTGCGAATCTAAGGCAAAGAAGGCCCTTCTAACCTAGACCGGTGTGATAGATTGATCAACAAGGATGACTACTCGAAGGCTCCAATCAATATCTAGCTTTGGCGTGATTCGATCTATGGGTTGTGGAATGCGTGGGAAATGACCCGGGATTGTTTCGTGTATTTCTCCTGATAGGGTCATATAGTGGATGATGAATACAATCGATTCTATGGATGATTTTCTGGCCTAGTCCAGAATTCTCTAGCTTCATTAGCTGTTGTATCCAGTAGAGGATAACTGTTGGATGATGATAGGTGGAATTGGAGTAGACCTGAAATACCTAGTGTGTGTAGGGCTAGTGTCTATATCCAATTGACTCTTATGGATTCGTTAGGCTGTGGGATTTGTGGATCACAACCGTAGACTCTCAGTTGTTGCGGTCTTGTTATGGTCATATGCGAGATCAAGTTCTAATCCCTAGTATCCAGTAATCGTATGCTTTCTCAGCTTCTATGTTTAGAACCAATAGTTGTACAATCTTCTCAAAATACCTTACAGGCGTTCTTACAACCTGGATTCTTAAGCTGGTATCTATATCTACGAGGGTGTCTCCGGCGTCTGGCTATGGAACTAGAGGATCGCACCCGAATGTTTGTTCTCTTTCAAGCCCTTCTACAGTCATGTGGATGTTTTCTAGGGTAATCTGTAGTTTGGCTGACTTGACCAAAACGCATGTGCTTGGTCGTCTTCTATGTTTAATCCTCTTAACTGTGAACTGATCAGTTGTAAATTTGTGGTTGTTCGGAATACTTGTATCCTGAGATTTTGGTCTATGTCAACTATTGCTGTGACTAGGTTTGGTTGAGGCACGATTGGCTCAAATATATATTCCCTGGGCTCTTGAGGTCCCGTGATTGTCATACGAAACAAAATGCAATCTAACTGTGATGAAACAAATTCTAGCTAAGTGAAATAAATCTAACTACATATAACTCTTATTTTTCTATGAAATATTTAATAATTTTAAGGAAGGAAAACTATTTTAAGCGTATCTAGAAATAATAGCTAAGCAATAATTTAAAACAGAAAAGATAACCGAGTGTGGTTATTTGCCTGTGTGATTTATGAAATTATTCTAAATAAAACAGTTTGTCTAATCTACCAGCAAGATTCTCGATCCTACCTCAGAAGTGAGGAGTGAATCATAGTTTCTCAGAAACTATCAATCCCCACAGCTTCCTTGGCAATGTCGAGAATAGAATGAAATGAAATAAAGCGATTAACTACTCTATTTGATATGAATCTGACTAGAACTTTGAAATGTAAAACCTGGATTCCGTAGAACAGTGGTGAATCCGATGGTGTATGTGATCTCGTCCCCTCAGTATGATCTTCTCGTTCTTTCGTGTTCACGTGGATCCAGAAAAGCGTGCGATGCTAGCACCGATAGGAGTAGATTTTGGGATAAGGACAGCTCAGAATGCAGACCGAGAATGCGAGTAGGAGAGGGATAGCGCAAGAGTACAGAGCTTGGCTTATGCGATTCCTAGCGGGATTTTACTGCGAGTCATACAACGTGAAGCGACCAGAACCTTTGACTATCCTATACGAAGAGCAAAACCTGCAACTTTAATGGCTTCCTAAGCTGTTCCGTTCCAAAATAAAGACACTGCTTGCACAAGTTGGATATGTGGCTTACCAACAGCTGAATAATACTAACCAGGTATATAATGAATTGAACTAAGAACTCTAAGTCACAGTAAAAAAAATCTACAGCAAAGAGGAATTCAGAGGCAAGCTTCTAACCGGATTGGGTGGAACAACAGCACTGCCTGCACAAGATGGGTCTGTGGCTTACCAACAGCTGAGCAATTTAACAAAAGATGCAAGTGAATTCAAGCTATGGCTTCTAAACAAGCTAACTAACTAAAACACTAAAATGAGGGAATGAGAGCAAAGATCAAGCTTCCAAATCCAGCCAAGCTTCAGACCAAAAACTCCAGACCATTTGCATGTGCACAAACCATGCATTTATAGGAATTCAAGCATCCAAGAACCAAAACCAAATTGAACTCCTAAACAATAAACAAAGGAAAAACACTGTTCCAGGGGACTAAAAACATTAATGCATGCTCAAGTCGGTGAAGAAAAGCTAGTGAAACGTGATATTTCATGCGAGTCGCGTCAAAAGAGTGTTTTGGAAAATGCGCACAGGACCGCCGCTCTGAGCAGGGCGGCGATTACGAGACCGCCGCCCTGTTCAGGGTGGCGGTTACGAGACCGCCACCCTGCAAGGCGGCGGTTTCGTCACTGAAGGTTAAGAGGCCAAGGAAAGAGGGAAAAAAAAGGGGAAAACCAAGGGTGCGAGGGCTAAGTAGGGCATGCGGGATGTTAACGCATACTCAAGGCTTTTCCAGATCCCGAACACCTTGCGAGGAGACCTGTATCATCATTGGGGCACTTGTTACACTGTTCTGGCGGTACAGTACCTTACAATTTTGGGTATGTACAGTAACACTAACACATTTTCACTCCAACTAATTACAAACCACATCAACTATAAAAGTAATTAACATATCCCTATAAATCAAATAAGTTATACCATTCAACGTTCACATTGCACTCCACGTGTGTGATTACTATATTTAGTGATGATATCCATAGTATCACCCACCCCACCTAGAAACACATATCTAGTCAAACTTTTCTCGCTTTTCTTTCTTTTATCTTTTGCACATCCTCCATCATCACCACTTTTTCAATTAAAATTAAAGAAAATTATTTCCAATGGTTTTTTGAGATTCAAGTCGGTTAATAAAATTAAAATCAAATGACAAAGTTATAAACAAATTACAGAAATAACATATTATAGTGTGGTTTTCTCATTGTGAGGAAAGTGAGGATAAACATCGGCTACTAACTAAGCTATAGAGGTGAACAAAAACCGATAAAGTATTAGGGAACCATATGGCTTGTGACTTAGTAGGATGCATTATGGTGGTGTCTCTTTGAGAAGATCTCAAAAGGCTTGGGGTGAGATGTGTCCAAAGACAAATTTGAAATTGTGAGTTGGTTCCGGGATGAGGACTAAGGTAGTGTACAAGTCATCATGAAAGAATAGGAAAATAGAAAACATGAATCCTTTCATTTGAAGTGAGGTTTTGCACTAGATCACAGATCGACATGTCTAGCACATTTTTTACTGCCTCAAAATCTCCATGATTTTTAGCTTTAAAGAGCCCAAAAATGACAAATTTCTACAAGGTCTAGTTGTAAATGATCTTAGATGCTTTGAGGAGCCATGCCAGCTAGTAAACCCTGTATCGACACAAAACCAGTCAGTGGTTCAATGTATCCTTATTTACATAGTGTTTTTAAATACATAGGGGTGAATTTTAAACAATCAACCATAGAAGAGGAAAATATTTATGCTATGGTGTCTCATCTATGTGGAAATACACATCAACCTTCCTTGCTCAATACCATGGACAATGATTTTTTGCATCTTGGCCGATATTTTTCTTCCTCTTTAAAGTAGTATTTTATGAGTATTCCAAAGGATCATTGATAACACCCATATAAGATTCGTAGCTATGGCACCAAGGGGTTATATTTGACATTCATTTAATTATTTTTCATAACTATAAAATCCCAGTGGTGATCCACATCAACCTACCTTGCTCGCTGCCATGGACAACGATTTTCTCCATAAGAACTTGGAAAATATTTTTTACCTAGAATATTCCACAAGATCACTGATAAGCCACATAAGATCTGTAACTATGGCACCAAGGGGTTAGACATCCATTTGAATGTTTTTCATGATTATATTTAAAATAACCATCTCATACAACTTGTATATTCAAAACATGACCATCAATTTTTATATAAACTATATTAATATACAAAAATATTTTTTCAAATAATTAAATATATATATATAATCTTGTATATATTTACATTCTAGTATATAAATAACACTTGTTTGCATTATTGAAGGGAAATACATACAAATTGTTTGACATGAACAGTTGGCCGTCAAATTTAACCCCTTTATGGAACTTCTGCGGCCAAGTGTGAATAAGGGTTATACTTGTTGGGATTCAAATAGCCACTATAAGATGATCGTGAAGGGATAGTCCAATGACGGTCTCTGTCAAATCCTTCGGCATTTTAATTTCTCCATCTTGGGATCCATGCCACCTCACTTGGCTGATCATGTAACTAGTCACCATGGGATTGAAAATGGATCTTTTAGTGATTCGTTGCATTAGATGGAATCTACCTCTATGTATTCAACATCAAATGATGGACACAAAACATGTGATTTATAGAAGAGAATTTTTTTTCACAATGTAGAATGCACACATTTGCGTTGGTGAGTATGGAAATGAAGTATGTGTCAATGGTGGATTGTATATGACTACTGTATAGAGATGATAGGGATAGACCAAATGAAGAATGATGATGGAGAATAACCAATGACATGAGTTGGTGAGGAGAATCTATGTGATGTGAAAAACAAAATAATAAATCCATGTGGGCACCAAAGTCAACATAAATTCATATAATATAACAATGTTCAAAGCTTGATGTGAATGAATTCATGAAAAGGGGTAAATTGACAACCAAATGGATCACAAATTTTTGTTGTGTGGTGTGTGTTAGCCACAATGACCTCCATTCTGATTAGGAAAATGTATTTGGTGTAAGTATATTAATTATTTTCAAAGAATGTTGTATCTCGTAAAAACAATTGATGAAATATATATTTCAAACAAGTATTATAAACTATTCCAGTCCCAAGCTCCAAATGAAAAAAAAAACAGTCAGAGCATGCCTTTATAAAAAGAACACTATGCTAAACAATAGAACCTATGGAATAAATTGAAGATAGAAAACATGCCAAAATTTTATAATTATCCATGTTGGTAGATATATACTCCAAACATAAAGGAAGAATCGATCATTTCTGGATAACCAGTCAACTATGTATCATCATTCTCATCAGTGTCTTAGGAGCATTATGTCCTCGTTACCTTGATCAGTTCCATGTTTGTAGCAAGTTGAATAAAATCATCATAATTCCAAACCACAATGCAAGATAGAGTTTAAAAAGGATTAATCAACACTGGAGTGACACACTCCATGGGAACCTCATGGCTCATCACTTCCTAACACGATTTATCAAGGACCTTCGATACTCTGTTATTCAGAAAAATTGACTTGAAACATTGATTTTACTCCAATTCATGAATTTTACTGTTAGACTCACATGTGCTTGAATTTAATGAATCCCCTTCCATGAATGACTAAGTACTTTCTCTTAATCATTTAAAGCATATTTGAGGTCAATAATAGGTTAATAGTTTAACACAATTAAATTAAATATGAAGTATGCTTAATGTAGGATCAGAATTCTTATCTAGGTGAGGATACCTCAAATTCTATCTATAACCTGCAATTGCACTCAATAGATGTGATAGTAGCAATATTTATGTAACCTGGGGATCACCAATGTAGGATATTAGGGGATGTGAGTCATTTTGATGGCTTCAAAGCTCATGCATTTCCTTAATATTAAATATCCATTATATAATGGAGAAAGTTTGCTTAACCATGGCTTTTAGGATTTTTTAGACAATTGCTTCGAATTGAGAGATTTATCTCCACATAAAGGTCATTTTTATTTAGATATATGTTACTCTGGATGACACTTCTTGTGACTTGGCAGAAATAAGGACATAATTGATTAAAATTTTAGCAAAAATCAATTGAGAGTCCTTCCGTTAGTAATAATATGCCCCAAAAATTGTCCCCTAGTAACATTGACAACTACTAATAGATGTTGATGGTGTTAAGTGAAATCCTTTTTTTTTTACACCTTTTTAAAACCTTCCTTAGATGCGTGATATGGTCATGTATTAAAGTGTTTAGTAATTCAATATTGTTTATCATCATCAAGGTAAACCATAAATGATAGGTTGAGGTATATTATGGTGGTATTAAATAGCTTACTAAGTAAATGTCTCTATGGATAGTATCCCTGTCATTTGACAATTTGAATGGAATTCAACGTTGTATGTCATACATGCCCCACTAGCTAGGTTGAGGTATCCATTTGATGATATTTTTATTTTTTATTCTTGGACTATAATATGGATTGATATGTGTGCCATGTTGTAATAGATGATTTAGAAATTCTATGTTATATGTCACATCATAATGAGTAGTATATGTTGAAGTGTTTTTCAGTAGTATTAATAGGTAACTAAAAAATATTTAAAACTAACATTGATAATAGTGAATGATTATTATATTTAATTGAAGATTAATATTCAACAATAAGGTCTGAAGGGGAAAAATTATACAAGCCTCGATGAGTTTTGTTATCTCCTTTCTCATTAGTGGCTCAATTTTGGGATTAATTGGCCTATGTTTCTGATGAATTAGATTGACATTAGGATCCAGTTCAATGGTATGTTTTGCTAGACCTAGATCAAAACCACACAGGTCTTTGTAGCTCCATGCAAAAATTTCATGATAATCTTGAGAAATTATAATGAAATATTCTTTCTCTTCAGAAGTGTATAATTTACCGATCTTCAGAAAATTTTCCTTTGCTACCTCGACTTCCTCAAAATATTCTTCTTTGACCACCATGTTAAAGATTTTCCTTTTGGCTTGATCATTCGAATTCAAAATGGATTCCAGAGTAACGAAACCTTTTGGTAGATTTTTTCTTTTAAATTGTATGATTTGATCACCATATGATTCTTGCAACTTATCTTGATTTTTCATAGAAAAACTCCACCTCTTATTGTAGGAAAAGGTCAATTTGTTTGTCACTATCAAACAGTTGCCAGCTACTCACATTATCAAGGATTGCAAGTCGAACAACCATTTTGATAGATTGCTGCCCTTCTTTTATGATATCAATAGGTAAGCCGTATTGTGAACCAATCATAGGAAGCCTATCAACATCTTGCTTTTGATTTCTAGGAACTGCGTGGATCCCAAAAGCTTTGAAATCTTCAATCAAATCCCAGAATCAGTTCTTGTATGATCTTAAAAGATCATTTTTGGATGTACAGCGTGCCGTCACTTGGTGAAAAACTAACTCACTATCTCCAAAAATAGTCAAGGCTTTGATTCCCTTCTTTTGAGCTAGCTGGATCCCTTGCACAAGGGTCTCATATTCAGCAACATTGTTAGTGCAACTGAATTACAACTGGAAAGATGAAAAGTACTTATCTCCTCCTGAAAAAATTAACATAACACCAACACCAGACCCATTATTACTCCTCGAGACATTAAACAAAAATTGTCATAGTCCTTCAGAATTGTTTGGTTTTTTGACCAGTTGTGGTATGATTATACCTTCTTTGTGAATGCAGTATGTATCCAATCCTATCTCTTCCAAAAAAAACAAACCAATTTCATCCTCTACTGACACATAAATGTAGGGATTGTAATGATGATATCTAATTACTTCATTCAACACAATATCAAGGACTTATTCAACAAGAGTGGTCGGTTCATGATCAACATCTTCTTTTTCTGGATCACTGATGGTATAATTCCCATTTATAGGACTAGCAATGTAGGGTTCTACATGATTATGGTAGATTGGTTCTGCCCTTATAGTCACTTTAGTTCCATATGGAGTCTTGAGAATCATATGTGATTCTCAATTGGCCAATAGATAACTACTCATCTTGGTAGTGAAATCTCTTGATATGCAGATGACAAAGAGAGGATGGAAATCAATGAATGATATGTCTTGGGTGAAATACAAACTCAGACATGCATGGATGGTAAGTTAAAGTCATTTGATGATGCCAACAGTCTAAATGGTTGTGCGATTAATCTAGAGAACTCCCTTTATAATTGGCACATATTGTATGCCTAGTACATATATAATTTGTTTCGGCATGACTGAGCTACTGGCACCAGAATCAATCATGCAATTATGTACCAAACAATCACCAATGATCAATGAAATATAAAATGGTGGTTGTTTGTTGGCCTTAGAAATAATTTACCCTTCTAGTTGACACAAACTTGTAGTGGTTGTTGCTCCATGACCTGATGATCCGTTGGTTGTACCGAAACTATTCAAAGCCTCTCGTAACAAGTTTCTTTGAGAATGAATTGAGAGTACATCCCACATAGTAACACTCAGGTTGTATTTATTCATTTGTTCTACAATACTAAAGGGAATTGATCCTACTTTGCTGACATTTCTTTGGACATTAGAATCCTCTTTTGGAAAGTGCTTATTGAGTACTCTGATGCTTGAAGAACCTTCGTTCCTTGCAGCTTGGCTAGCATGTGTTTTTGGTGGTTTATTTCCTGCATCTTTATCAACCACTACTTATAGCTGAGGCTATGAAGTGGATGCTTGATCAAATATGGAAAGTTGATATTCCATTTCTCTCTTTTTGGAATGAGTGTTTTCCTCCATTGATGAGGAATCTATATTCAACCCGCAAAAATATTCTACTTTCCAATTTAGCAAAGTGGTTTCTTCAAGTGTCTATGGTTGATTTACTATTTCTTGTGTAGATGAATTTTCTATTGCCTCTGGATGGGAAGATATGCTTTGAACCATAAGGACCTAGCTAAGAAATCCATTTGGGAAAATATTTTGATTGTGGGGTTGATAACAAGGATAACACCATTTGTAGTATTGAACTAGATTATTCTGGACAGGTACTATGGCTCAAGATGAGCTAGCAACAAGAGGGTTCTGAAATTTCAAAGGCCTAACATTCGCAACTTGACTTGCAGTTTTATTTTCAGGCTAAGTGTTCCCTTGAAAAGGAGGAAGGTTAGCATGATACTTCTAATTTTGTGGCTGATATGGACGATATTGGAATTGTTACCTCTTGAGTGCAATGAGTTCATTCCCAAAATTTTGTAGCAATGAATTGAATTCAAATAGGTCATTTGAAGAGGTGGGGGTAGACTAAGATGGTTTCTTGGAGGCTTCTGGAATAGGAGCAATGGTAGGCTGATTATTTGTAAGATTTGGAGATAATGACATTGGCGGTCATGGAGCTATCTTTCCATCATGGATTAAGGAATTCTTCGCTGCTATGGTAACTTTGTAGGCATCAGATAGTGTAGTCCCTCCCATGTACTGATCATAACTACTACATCACTATTTAAGGCTTACAAATAGTACAAGATTGCATTATTTGGAGAAGGTTTTATGAGTACCGGAATCCTATTCTAGGTCCTATGGAATCGGAAGTTGAAATCACTCATGTATTCTTGGTGAGCTCTCTTTATGGTAGTGAGTTGTTCTAAAAGTGACAGGTGATCAATATTGTCTTCAAACTGTTTACATATATTTTCTCCTAACTCGTCCTAAGTGGTTATAGTACCAACACTTAAACCTCAAAACCATTGAAGTGCTTTACCCTTGAAAGAGGTAATAAGAATTCTAACTGCAACGTTGTCTTCCATGATATTATGTACTACACATATGTTGGCTACATCAGGAATATGTTCCACTGGAGTAATGTGAGTTTCCCCTATGTAGAAGGGTAAAATTTTGAGTGCCGCAACATGTATAGGGTCACGTTGAGCCAACAGAAGAGGATTTTGTTTCACTCGGAATGTTTCGGCTTCTGGGAATAGAGTTGCTTCTATCCTTTCATTCCTTTTAGAAACAGATGAGGTTAGGGTTAGGAGGAATACCTGTTGAATGTCGAGATGGTGTGCGCGTATTGTAGAGAAAGATCAGGCTGACTGCAGAAACTCCTTTTTGTCTTGGAAGGACTACCTGCAAATAAGAACACAAGACCACAAGATTTTGATTAAACAATAAATGAGGAAACTGCCTTGGGCCCAGGAAATATAAAACTTCCTTTCGAAGGTGGTCAGTTCCCCTGCTAATATGAATTAACACAAAAGACTGCAAAATATTAATTAAATTATTTCATTAAACTGGGTAGGGGGAAAGGCTGGTTTTCTGGTTTTGGATCAGAGGAACCGATGCCGGTTACTGATAACCGATGCCGGTCACTGATAACCAATGGCGGTTACTGATAACCGATAGCGGTGGGTTCTACAATCTTCTTGGCAGCTATGGTGTTTGTAATGGCTGGTTTTTGGATGGTATTAGGAAATGGGATGGTTAGAAGCAAAAGAATGACAGTTAGATGCAATGGCACGTTGGGTAGTGGATTCAGAAACGGATTTAGGAGCACTGAGATTCAATAAGCATAAGAAATGTTATAACAAAGGACATGCAAGATGTGACTTACTGGTTTTGGCACAGATACAAGTTGATCTCCTTGGTTGTAAACACTTCTGGTATTTCCACTCGTCTCTGCTCTGTCAAGTGAAGATCTGGACTCTGTTCCTCACTCGCAATGCTCTCTGTTGATCCAGAAATCCTTTGACTGATCTCCAAAATGAAATTCCGATCCGTTGTTTTGGTTTGGGGAGCCCATTTACAGGGAACCGATGGCGGTTGCGTAACCGACGGCGGTCGAGTAGGAACTGGCATTGGTCAGGAAAAAGTAGTCTATTTTTAGTAAAATAGCCCACCTTCCCTGCTTTTCTCCTGAGAGATCAGTTGCGGGCTTGGTCAAGTGGCTAGAAGGTCAGCTTTGGGTGCGAGTAAGGAGGCATTAGTTATGGATGTGAGTCTAGACCAAGCCATAAGTCTTAATTAGGTTAGTTTAGGGTTAGGGCTAGGTCATGATGAGGTGGCAAAGTGAGGTGGCGGGCAAGGTATGTGGATTTATCAATTACAAGGTAATTAATAAATAATTGTGTAAAGTTTAGGTAATGAGGTTAGGTTGCGAAATGGGATGCGGGTCACAAGGGGTCGTAAGACATGAATTTGGTGTCTACATGTTAGCCCCTTATTATCGTGTAGCTTGTTCTGTAAAGCTGCGCGGACAATAATATGAAGTGGTTTCTCATGTTAAGGATATAGGTAATCCCCCTCAAATCTATCACAGATTGAGTGAACGGGAAATCAGGGATAGGGTTGATACAAGGTATATGTTGTAGAGAGGATGGTAAGGTGGTGGGGTAGGTCCAAGGAAGCAGACGCATGTTGAAATGCAATAGTACGACTAGGATACATGATTTGACGAGCAAACCAGCGATGTATAGGCAAAGGTCGATAGTTTATCCAAACAAGGGTGATATAATCCTGGTATCCAAGGCATAGGAAGTAGCTCCAGGGTATATAACAGGTAAGGTACAGGAACGTTTAGGCATGTTCGGCAGTACCAAAAGGTTGGTTTGGTTGAGATAAATGTCACGGTCTAGGTCTGGGCAAAGCTGGTCGATAGATCAAGTCAAGGACCCTAATCATGCTAAAACACGAACAGGTGAGCTCGATTGAACCAAAAACTACCGGATGGGTGGATAAAGTGTATGGTGTTGATTTTGGGTAAGGTATGGAAGTGGTACGGTCGTGGGTTGGGCCAAGTTGTTGGGTGGTGGCCTTGGGTCGGGACAGAAGTGTAAAGGGAGGCCTTGGGTCGGGCCAAATAGTGAGGGCAAGGCCTGGGGTCGGGCCAAATGGGTAGGTTGAGGCCTTGGGTCGAGCCGAATAGGTAGGTGGAGGGCTTGGGTCGGGCCGAATAGGTAGGTTGAGGCCTTGGGTCGGGCCGAATAGGTAGGTGGAGGCCTTGGGTCAGGCCGAATAGGTAGGTTGAGGCCTTGGGTCGGGCCGAATAGGTAGGTTGCGGCCTTGGGTCGGGCCGAATAGGTAGGTTGAGGCCTTGGGTCGGGCCAAATGGTTAGGGTTGCGGCCTTGGGTCGGGCCAAATGGGTAGGTTGAGGCCATGGGTCGAGCCAAATAGGTAGGGCGAGGCCTTGGGTCGGGCCAATGGGTAGGTTGAGGCCTTAGGTCGGGCCGAATGGTAGGTGGAGGCCTTAGGTCGGGCCGAATGGTAGGTTGAGGCCGTAGGTCAGGCTGGACAAGTGAACAAATGTTGCGCAGCAAAGGTGGATAGAGGCGATATTGGTGAAAAAGAGGCAAGGAGTAAATAAGGGCAAAGAATGGGGTGAAAGTTGGGTAGCGAACCGATGTCGATTCTACATGACCGACATCGGTTAAGAGACCGATACCGGTTCCTTAGCGTAAAATGAAACCGACATCGGTTAAGGTCGAAAAACCTATAAAAAGAAAAAATACGGCTTGTCATTGTCACTTTTGTTATTTGCAAACCAAATCGACTTGTCTGACGTGGAGACTTGGGATTAGAGGCTGGATTGAGTGAGGTGGAGCTATTGTATTGGCGGAGAGAGTTGATAGTGGGCCCGATTGAGGAGGAGGCAGCAGGTGATTGGCCAGGGACCCAGTAGATCAGGATTGGAGCCATGACACAGGCAGGAGGAGCTGGAGGGGCTGGACCAGCTGGACCGCCACCACCCATCCCACCACGACGACGTGTCGTCGTACCGGTAGGTTCTAAACTCGTGATTTTATGCATTGAAATGGTTATTAGGCTAAATGGGGGGTTTGGGTAGGAATTTGTATTTTGTAGGAAATAATGAGTAAATGGAGGTAATTTGAGAAAGGGAGAGGGTAGATAGGTTAGATAGGCTAAGGTGGGTAGGTGAGTAAGTTTTTTAGGGGTTTTTGGTGGGTAGATGGGTAGAAATAGGTAAAAAATGGGTTTTGGGGGCCGCGCGGGGGTTCGGCTCTGGGAGAAGATAGTGACCGATGTCGGTCACTAAGCGACCGGCATCAGTCGCAAAATTTTAGGGAAAGGGAGTGTTGTTGGTGACCGGGTCGGTCATGTATCGGCCGGTGTCTCGGTTGTGGGTTTATGTAGGGGTTGGGTTGGGTTGAGAGTGGGGTGTGGGGTTGGGTTGGTTGTTTTGGGTTGTGGGTGGGAGTGGGAGTGGGGTTTGGGTTAGGGGTGGAGAAGGGTTAGGTGTGGGGGGTTAGGTTTTGTGGTTTTTAGGTTGGGTTGGGTTGTGGGTTTTTGGGTTGGGTTGCGGGTTGGTGTGGGGGTTGGGTTAGGGGTGGAGAAGGGTTAGGTGTGGGGTTAGGGTTTTGGGTTTTTTGGGTTTGGGTTGTGGGTTCGGTGTAGGTGTGTGGGGGGTGGTAGGTTGTTAGAGGGGGGGCGGTTAGAGAGTCAGGGTAGTGGTCGGGGGGATACAAAAGGGGGTTTAGATGGTAAAGTAGATGTTATAATAAAGAGTAGGTCTAAGAATGTGGGTTGGTTTTGCAGGCACGTCAGCAGTTGACGATTGCGTGATAAGATGCCTCCACTATTGAGTCGGATGAGGCCCACACGTATCTGCCGGTTGCATTGGGCTATCATGCGCGAGGCGGGACTCGACGGGGTCCAGAGGTACAGAGCGATAGAGAGGGATCACAACCTGATTGGTCGCTCCTCCTCGTGATATGGGATCCGGCGGCCAATGTGTTCCATCTTCCGACCGGGAGGAGATGACCGTCACATTAGAGGATGTGTGTATCGCATCCTGTGGCTACCGATCGAGGAGAGGGGAAGTCCTTCCAGGTATATTTCAGAGACTGCCTATGGACAACATACTGCAGGTTTTTGGGGATGCAGCAGCCGCACTTCTTATGTATCATAGCTGCGAGCATTGGATATATGGTGACAATGTACCCAGCGCACACAGACATGAGACACAGCTTGCCATGTTGATGATGATAGGGATCACCCTGCTTTGCCCTCCCGGATTCAGATGGAGGCCGCTTCCCACGAGCATTGATGGGGGTGCTGCTGGAGATGGTGGAGGAGCACACCTGTTTCGCATTGGGCACCAGTGTATCTGGTGCAATTATACAGGGAGTTATGGGGGCTATCGCTGGAGGAGGTGATTTTGGTATTTATTCTACATTTTTGTTGCACTGTTGGGCATACCGAGACACATCATATGCATCAGGACAGTAGGGCTACCCCCAGCAGCCAGGGCCACAGGTCATATACCGATATGGCTTTCAGAGGTGGTTAGGAGTCATGGGCCAGCTGCGAGCAGTTGTTGCAGGTCGGGATGTGGCCTATTATAGACACTTGCTAAAGGGCCTTAACAGCAGTAGACATTGTATGGAAACCCTACAGTGGTCACCAGCCTGGCAGAGGAGCCCGCGTACAGCTGCGCCTGATCCAGTATACATTCTGGATAGCAGGACGGAGGCCGGGAGAGTACGAGCGGATACCCCTAGAGAGGGTACGCAGGCATATGGGGTTACGATAGGACGAGCCACCTCTCCCTTCCCTCAGTACAGGAGGGATGATGTAGAGGCCCCCGCTGCCAAGCGCCACAAACCTTTGGATCCAGACTGGGTAGCGGAGAGACCAAACAGGTGAGGGTGTGGATGATGCCGGGGTGCACGGGAGCATACAGGGTGTGGTGGGTTGGGCAAGAGAGTAGCGAGGATAGGACTCAGTACCGCCCTACGTAGCCAGACTTGGCTGTAGTTATAAAGAGAGAGGGATCAGCTCAGGGGTCAGGTGCAAGCTCTTACAGGGGCAGCTAGCTGCTCGCGCAGGCACAGATAGGGGGCCCTTACAGGTGCAACTAGCCCAGGCTCAGGCTCAGGCACAGGTAGCACCACCACCAACATCACAGCCACAGGTGCAGGTACAGGCAGTAGCACAAGCAGCACCACCGCCAACACCACAGCCACAGGTGCAGGTACAGGCAGCAGCACAGGCAGCACCACCGCCAGCACCACAGCCACAGGTGCAGGTACATGCAGCAACACAGGCAACACCACCGTGGCCACAGGTGCAGGTAACAGGCTCATGGGTTATTGGTGTTAGGTACCAGGAGGACCAGCCCCAGCTCCTTCAGTGGCGCGAGATTGCTATATGGAGGGTTAGAGCAGAGGGCCCGATATTATCAGGATATATTCTTGATAGTACCCAGAGTCGAGTATCAGGCGTATGCAGCGCATAGGGCAGAGACCTCGCACAGCCAGAGATCTCAGGGGAGGGGCAGGCCACAGCTGTCGTGTCCGTGAACGGGAAAGAGGTGAGAGGCACCACAGGGGACCAGCGGGGAGAGGTGTCGAGGTCGGTGGGGAGAGAGCTGATAGATCCCCGACAATGGTTTTTGTATAGGGACAACGGGCACCGGTCTGCGAACCGGTTGTATTGATAGAGGCCTACATGCCGACACTTATTCATTGTATTGATTCATTTATTTATTATAAACCGGCCTACGAGCCGAGTACATTTTTGATATGATTTGATACTGGCCTGCGAGCCGAGTATATTTTTTGATATGAGAGACCTGCCCTTGCGAGCCGAGTCAAGATTTTTGGTAGGTATTGCGGCCTTGCGTGCCGGCTCTGGTTTATTATGAGATCACAGAGGCCCCCGATGTAGGGCACATTGTATTTTTGAAAACTGGTATATATATATATATTATATATATATATATATATTATATATATATTATATATTATATATATTAATATATATAGATGATGTTTTGATCCATATGTAGTGTTCAAAAATTTTGTTTAAATATTTTGTTAATGGTTTGGTAATATACTAATGTATGATAAGTTTAGTGGGCATGTTGATAGATGGATGATGTTGATGGTTTTGTTTTTTGTTTTTTTTTGTACGTATTATATATGAATGACATGTGATGTGATGAATTGTTGGTTTTGTGACATTGTGATTATATGTAACTAATGAGGTTGGATCCAAATGATGTAGAGATTGCTAGTTTATTGAAATTCGTAGTTGATGGTTGTGTATTTGTATAAAATAAATGATTGTTTAATGAAATTGTAATGATATGATATTGTGGTGGATGAACAAATGTGGTAAATGGTGTGGTTATGCAGGAAAGAAGAGGCGGGCGCGACAAAAAATTTATGAAAGAATGAAGAAAAGAAACCTGTTTCAAAAAGGCACGTGTGTAACCGGTATCGGTTAGGTAACCGATGTCGGTAGTTATATATGACCGATATCGGTTATAGGACCGATACCGGTTATTTAGGTACGAGCTTTTCTAAAAATAGAAAAAGCTAGGGGTGGCAACTTGAGTTTTAATTTTAGAGCCATGCAAGAGGTTAAATACGCGAAACGCGACGCTTTTTGATGACTGAGACAGGTATTTGCTGCATGAGAGATTTGGGGTGAGAAGGAGAAAATAGACAAGGAAAGTGAATGTGATCCGAGATTCAGAAGGCAGAAAGACAAAGTTGAAAAAGGGTGGTGATCATTGGCAGAACGAGGAGAAGCATCTAGCAGGCAAGAGGACAGGAGGGAAAGACAAGGGCCACCTCAAGCTGCTGCAAACCCAAGAGGTATCATTTTGTTTGTGATTTAACTACTGCATGTTTTTGGGAATAAGTTGGAAAAAGAATAAGGAAGTAGATATGAGAAAAGACAACATGACAGCCAGGGGTATAGATGAGGTGAGTGGTTATGGGGTAGGTAATTCGGGGTTGTTGGTATTGTCTGTGTATATAGAAAGGAAGAAACGATCAATTTATTGTCGTAGGTGGTTGTTTTAGGCAAGATGTATGTAATTGACAGTGACCGGTAGCGGTTAGGGAGAACTCGGTATCGGTTACTCAACCGATATCGGTTTATGTATTAAACCGATACCGGTTATTGGAGGAATTTTCTAGAATGTTTGAAAAAAACCCTGACGGATTGAATGGTTGTTTGTTTGTTTTGGTGTATGCAGGCAGAGGCAAGATTGAGGATGAATGATAGTGTGCCAGCGCTGTTGTCACGAATCCGAGTGGATGTAACACCACCTGAATGGACATTGATAAATCGTTTGGGGTTAAGTGGAATCCGCTATTATTCACGAATCGCACGTAATCATGCTATGTTGCAGGCATTGATTGAGAGATGGAATCCCGAGATAAATACCTTTTATCTGCCAACAGGGGAGATGACAGTAACATTGGAAGATGTGTTTCAGATTTTGAGACTCCCTATTACAGGAGAACCAGTATATCAGGCACTACCTAGCGCGGCACGGGGAGCGATAACAGTAGTATTTGGTCCATACGCACGAGATTTGACACAGCGAGGTTTATCTTTTACATATGGGGTAATGTATGCAGCACACCCTGAGGAGACAAGATTAGCAGTGATATTAATGATAGCGGTAGGGTATTATGTGTTACCGAGGGCGGAAGGGGGAAGATTTCCAAAGGCATTGATGTGTGTTATTTGGGAGATGATAGAAAGGAACGTGACTTTTGCATGGGCACCTGCATATTTGGCGGAGCTATACAGGGGTTTATGGGCTTGTAGGTGAAATCACAGGATGACATTGGATAGTTCATACTTATTACACTGTTGGGCCTATGAGCACATTGTTTGTGTGCGACCAATAGGCCGACCCATCCATTCGGGAGAAACTGGAGTGCAGAGATTGGGATTCAGATGATGGGTCCAGACAGAACAAGAGGCCAGATCCCAGGCCGTGACGGGTGATATTGAGTATTACAGGCAGGTATGGGAGAGAGTGACGGTTGCGGATATCTGTTGGAGGCCATACGGGAACTATATGGATAACAGAGAACATAGCTGAGGAGTTGGGGGGTGTGAGAGCGATTGAGGTGGATCGCAGGGCACAGGCCGGGGGAGTATGAGAGGATTCCTATAGATCGCGTGCGGCGACAATTTGGATTTGTGCAGGATATACCCCTGGCTTATAGACCATATATGAGGATCGACGCCGAGGCAAAGCATTCTCACCTCCTCCCCGGCCAACACCTCCAGAAGGGCCTGAAGAGGTAGTAGCAGCCGATCGCAGGGTAATGGATGCGGAACGACAGAGCCTATAGATTATGGTGGGTAGCAGAACTGCGAGGTGTACGTGAGCGCCCTGACATAGCGGTGATTACAGCAGAGAGGGATCGTCTGCAATGTTTTGGTTCAGCAGCTCCAAACGCAGGTGAATGAGACAAGAGGATTGTTTAGTGGTTGCGGAGTCACGGGCGGGGAGACTAGAGGCTGAAGTCCTCCATGCGAGAGAGGCGTATTCATATGTTTACAGGAGAGATTGGCAGATCAGTGGGCGGTACCAATAGCCGTGGTACCTTTGAGGACAGAGAGGCCGGCGAGAGGGGTCGACAATCACGATCATCACCTAGTTCGGGGATGAGGCGTGAGGGTCTGAGTAATGTTAGCAAGGTATAAGAATAAATAAGGATGCCGACCTGCGTGTCGATGATAGAGAAGATGTATTGTTTTAACATCTAAATAAAACTGAATATGTATGTTGATTTGAGTTATGATAATAATAAGATTGTTGTGTGTTTTGATTTTTCGGTGTTTCGAAAAAGGATAAAGAGAAATGTGATTAAATAAAAATGCACAAAATATTTATATTTACCACACATGATAAGTTATGGTAGGGGATGGTCGAGCTAACCTTGGGAGACCCCATGTCTCCGCTGCCTACATAGCCCATTGCACAAAGCAAGGAGGGGCCTCAGACCGATGTAGTTCTCCCTTAGGACCAGGGAGAGGTGAATTCAGGCAATTTGGGTATGGTTAGGCAATTTGTTGGTTGATAAGAATTTGATGTTGATAGGGTAATGTTGTTGGTGTTGGTAAGGTATGGGCGATGTTGATGTAGGTATAGGTAAAGCGAAAGTTAGCTTACCCAAATAGAAGGGAACCATGTCCTGATTAAGATCAACACACAATCCTAGATGCGAGGCAAAGAGGAAAGAGTGCTCCGTAGGTGAAAAGAGCTAAACAAACCACATATTACATAGGATGAGCTTGAATCCCTAAGGTACCTTGCATAGGCGAGAAGTCGATAGGTGAAAAGAGTTGTATAATCACAATATAGCGGATATACGTCACGTCCCTTGAGTTTTTGTTGCTTTGACAAGGGTGAGGTGAGGTGGTTGATATAGGCGGGTACGAGAGCTTGTTACAAGAGTGATTATTCTGACGAAAGAGAAACTACCCTAAATAGACAAGTCCATGACTCAAAAGTGCTTTTGAATGAGGCTTTTCTTTTATTGAATGTAGACTGATCGATGCGGGAAGTCTACAGGGGATATTGATTGTATTATTCTTGAGGTCTTCACGAAGCTGATCAATGCGAGAAGCTCTTGATAAAGGCTGACTGTGTATAGCTGTCCTTCGAGGGAGCAGTCTATTTATAGTAGCAGATATTATTGTAATGCATAGCTGTCCTTCGGGGGAGCAGTCTATATATAATAGTAGCAATAGTTCGGCATATAGCTGTCCTTCGAGGGAGCAGTCTATATTTAATTTAAATGACTAGATGTTCATTTGGCGTGAAGCATCTAGTTTAGTAGGAAGTTTGACTCAAGAAAATCCCATAAGAATACGGCTTATTTTAATACTTTTGAAGTCATGGACTAGACTAAAAAGGGGAAGGCATCATCAAGGGGAGGTGAGGATCAAAACTATGTGAGCTTGATTGTTATTATGAAGTGTAGGAAACAGAGTGTATGTAGTGGTAAGTGAGCTCAAGGGACGAGCGGCAGGTAGATAATAAGTGATATAACACTAATTTCAACAGTAGAATGGTCGAATATGCAAGGAATTAAGGGGTTCAGGCTCAGGTTTACCATTAAGCGAAGCTAAACGATAAGTACCAGATCCATAGGTATGAGTGATTATATAGGCCCAATCCAATTGGAGCAAATTTTCCACGTTTTGCTCTTTTCTAGTTTGGTTACATGTTGATTCTCTTGAGAACAAGATCACCAACCTTAAAGGTACGCTCATGAAGTCGCTTATCATAAGCACGTTTAATGCGTTTTTGATAGATTTGAAGGTGATCAAGAGTTGTAAGACGACATTCGTCAAGAAGCTCCAATTGGGCTAACCGCTCTTGGCGGAAATCATCGTTGGTGAGAATATCCTGAAGAGATATTCTAAGGGAGGGTATTTGTATTTCGAGAGGCAAAACAGCCTCTGGTACCGTATACCAAAAGAAAAGGTGTGGCATTAGTAGAGGTACGAATGCTAGTACGATAAGCCCAAAGGGCAAAGGGAATGTGATCGTGCCAATTTCTTCCGGATTCATTGACAACTTTCATGAGGATTTTGGTTTGTGTTTATTAGAGGACTCGGCTTGCCCATTGGCTTGTGGATAGTAAGGTGATGAGAAACTAAGTTTGATACCAAAGTTGTCACAAAGGTCTTGCAACAACTTGTTTTTGAAAGATTTCCATTATCTGTTATCAGGCGATGAGGAAACACCAAAACGACAGATAATGTGGTGGTTAATGAACTCGACAATTTTTTCTTTTTTGATTGAATGAGTGGAATAGCCTCCACCCATTTTGTGTAATATTCGGTCGCTGTGATTATCCACGGTGACGTTGTTGAAGAGGTTTGGTGAATCTCACCAATAAGGTCTAAACCCCATTGTGAGAAGGGCCAAAGATCTCGAGCGATCTGGAGCGGGTGGCTAGGAGTATGTTGAAGGTTGGCATGTTGCTGGCACATAACACAACGCTTAACATATTCGTAGCAGTCGTATTGAGAGTAGGCCAATAATAACCAAGGCGAGGATTCGTTTGGCCACGGCAAGGCCGCTAAAATGTCCACCACAAATACCGTCATGGACCTGTTGGATGGTATGAGTGGCCTCCACGCCAGTTAGACAGCGAAGGAGGATGCCATCAAAGCCACGTTTATAGAGGAGTCCCCCCATGACAACATAACGCGAAACACTTTTAAGAAAAGCACGTTTTGCCGTTACTAGTAGGTCAGGTGGGAGGACAGAGATTGTAAGGTATCGTGGAATTGGTGGTACCAGGTACACCTGTGAACTAGTGGACACAGTATTTATCATACAAACTACCGGGTTTAATAGGATGGGGCAAAAGTTGTTGGACCACGACGATAATTCAGAGTCAGTTGGCGCGGCGGGAATTTGCGAGGCTAAGCAAGCCATAGTATCCGCAAATTTGTTAGTGGAGCGGGAATGGTTTGTATAGAATAGTGGGTAAATAAGCTAGAAGTGAATCCACGTAGTGTTTTGTATTTTTGAAGTTCCTCGTTTTTGCATTGGTAGACGCCCATAACTTGATTGACTACCAATTGAGAGTCGCCAAAATGTTGATAGATTTGATACCTAAGTGTAACGCAACTTGGAGACCCAGAACAAGGGCCTCGTATTCCGCTGTATTATTAGTGCAAGGGAAATCAAGTCGGAATGAAAGAGGCATAGGTTTCAGCGTTGAGAGGAATGAGAACAACGCCGGCTCCTCCGCCGCGCTGGCATTTAGATCCATCGAAGAAGAGGGTCATTGGGTATACGACTCTCTATGAGGGAAAGAGTAGCGATGAGTTCGTCGGGAAATGTGAAATTGGTAAATTGTTCCCCCGGTAAAAGGAGCTTCCGCAAGTTGGTCTGCGATGGTTTGTCCTTTGATTGGATTTTTGTGGATAAACACTCAAGGTCGAGGTCGGCGAGAAGCATGAGCCATCTAGCAATGCGTTGGTTCAGATGAGGTTTGGCATACATGTAATGGATGGGGTCTGTATTGGTGATGACGAAAGTCTTGTGATTTAGAAGTAGTGTCGGAGTTTTGGTGGCCACGAATGATAGGGCCAAGGCAACAATTTTTCTACATGTGTGTACCTAGTCTCATAGTCCACCAAAGTACGACTTATATAATAAACGGCTTGTTCGTGATTCTCAGAGTCACGATGTGCAAGCATGGCTCCTACAGCGTGGTCGTTGGTGGAAAGGTAAAAGGTAGAAAGGGGCGGTCGTCTTGGGGTGGGATAAGCACGGGTGGCTGCAGAGATAGGAGTTTGAGAGCTTCGAAGGCTTGGTGACATTCTTCGCTCCATTGGAATGCAATATCCTTTTAAGGAGGTGATGGAAAGGTTGACATCGATCCGTAGTTGGGAGATGAAACGTCGGATAGATTGGAGCTTACCTTGTAACTACGCAATTGTTTGAGATTTTTGGGTGGGGGCATTTCTAGATAGCTTTGACTTTAGATGGATCGACCCACCTCAATGCCACGCAAAGAGACGATAAAGCCAAGAAGTTTTCCCGAAAGAACACCAAAGACACTTTTCTTTTCTTCGGTGTGAAGGCGGACAGAATTGTAAACAGGCGATCAAAATAATGGTTAAAACATCGAGATGTCACTACGATGTTTAGACTTGCCGAGAAGATGTCGACATAGTCTTCAAGGATAGTGGTGCATAATGTCATGAAAAATGTGGTCATAGCCCGCTGATAGGTAGCACCAGCATTCTTAAGGCCAAATGGCATGACACGATAACAGAAGGTTCCCTAAGGAGTTTTGAAGGTAGTTTTGTGCTTGGATCGGCAGGGGCAACCAAAATTTTGGTTGTATCCTGAAAACCATCCATGAGAAAAAGAAAGCATTTCATGGCCTGCGTTAGATCAACAAGTTTGATCAATTGGTAAGGGGAAGTCATCCTTGGGGCAAAGCGAGGTTAAGATCCCGGAAATCTGTGCATATCCGAAGTCCCCCTGTCGCTTTAGTGACAGGTACGATGTTAGAAATCCATTGAGGATAGTCAATAGGAAAGATGAAGGAAACAGAAAGGAGTCGTTGGAGCTTCCTCTTTGACCAAGAGAGCAATGCGTGGATGCATTTTCTCAATTTCTGTTTGGGACTGGTTTGGAATCGGGGTTTAGGGTAATGTTATGGACGGCGATGGTAGGATCAATTCCTAGCATGTCAGCGTAAGACCATGTCGAAAGCTTTGGTTGCGAGCACGGAGAGAAAGGTAGTAAAAGGTGTTGTTCTGATGTGTTAAGGATTGTCCAATCTTCACATGTGAAGGATCATCCTCCGTGTGGATATTGATTTCTAGGTAAGGATATTGATTTCGGTTGGGTCAGCATAGTTTGGGTTCAGATGGTATCAAGGCTCGTTGAATATAAAGAATCATACGCGGCCAATGTAAGTGAGGATGGAGTCGTCATCCTGGCATTCAACAACATAATCAAAGGCGAATCCTCTTCGATCATGTCCCTGGATAAAGAAGGGGCAAGAAGGATGGGTCCTCATTATCACGTTGACATATAAGTGAGAGGACCTATGAAGCTTGCATTTATGACTAAAAAAAAAGTTTTAGGGGGGATGGATTCAGGGTCTATAGATTCTGCTTGGTGATGATGGGCAAGTGGGTGCTGATGGTTTGGTAGGGGGCGACGTCTTCTTCTCTCAGGATATAGCTGACAGGAGGTGTCTCCTGTGTAGGTGTTTCGGGAAACCGAGACCACTGAGCGATCATTATGTTTTAACGGGGTAGTCAGGGAATGAGTGTATGTCGGCCTTGTTCGTAAGTCCAAAACCAAAGCCTTTTCCAGAAACGCACAGCGAGTCAAGAAGGTGAGAGGCGAAACTGGACGATTTGTCAAAGTTTGAAAATCGGATTGGAAAGGAACCACACCAAGAGGAGGTTCAGGGGTAATGGAGGATGCGTCAACACCCCCCCATACGTTAGGTTAGTGCGGCAATGGGGTGGTCCGTAAGAGATATCTCACCCACGCGACGGTCGTAGGTGGGGATGTGCATGTAATTGTCCATACTCCTGCGGGGTAGGAAAGAACTAATGTTATATAGGCGGTACTCTCCCCCAGCGTAAGGCGCTGAAAACACTACTAAGGGTCGGAGGTTGGAATGTTAGCTGCGGGAAGGGAAGTGGTTTTTGCGATGGTAGGTTTCATCAATTGAAGGCGTAGGCGCGGTTGAGGTGGATGGTTGAGGTACATTTGATGAGGATGGTTGGGTTGAATGTATGGGTGTCTATTGGTATAGCACATCGTTAGGGCGTGGTTATAAACATATTGTAGGTTTTAAAAGGGGTGAGGGTCAGCTTTTACGGGTGAACAGTTCCTTCGAGAGTTGTTGTAAGACTACCCTCGTGTACTCCAAATTTTATACATCTATCGTAAGTTGTCTTTCTTAATGCACTTCTATGGCTCGTGATCCATGTGAACTTGACCCTAAGGAATGGTTTTTAGAGCTTTGCATCCCTCCACAATCCATGTCCTGGTGTGTTCGTGTATAAGCGCACGATTGTTTGACTCTCGTAACACTCCATAGGTCAGGGTTTAGATGGATCTAAGGTGCCTAAGTGGATGTAAGGGAAATATGGTCGTCATTGAATCCACCAAGCAGTAGCACGGATTTTGGGCGTTAGCATCACTTTGAGTTCGTCAAAATCAGAAAGAGATAGGGTATTTGTGTTGTGCGGGTTTTAAGGTAAATGTTTAGGCTAGCGCCCCCGTCAATGGTAACCCTACGTACTCGGGAGGTCCCCTGAAGTAAGTAGCCGATGAAAAGGTGCATTGATACGTGGTCTTCTGTACTAAATTCGTGACTTTCATCTTGGGCGCAGAAGCTGATTGGTTGGATATGAGTCCGCAGATAATGTGGATCAGGAAACAACAACCAGGGGAAATATGAGTAAACCAGAAAAATAAATGGGTTGTGATGCTTGGAAATTTGGTTTAGAAGCAACGTTATATGGGTGTTGGACAGGATACCGACACAGAGTGACGGTGTGCATTAGTAAAACCTCTGGACATTTTCTTGTAATGGTGCGAGGCAAGTAGGTTGTCGATGAGATTTTGAAGAAACGGCAGGAGGTCATGACAATTTGATTTTTAACGGGTAGATTGGATGAAGCTGTCCCCAATATGAATTCGGTAGTTGACATGATGCCATTTTTGATTGTGATAGGCGGGTCCACTGACATGAGTTTTCCTCTTTAGGTGTGCGGGGCTATCGGGATTTTTGGACGGAGATCGAGATGCTCTTTAGATGCGTGTTTGTCGTTAGACTGCTCCCATTGGTGAGGGCTCTCAAGCCCTGGCATGGGGAAGTCTCTGCGTTAAGTTGATCTGCCAACCCGGACATGCATCTATGGTCCGAGCGTGAGGGGGTTAAGGTGAGAACTCTGGGGCACGCGGGGGCTGCTGTGACACTTCGCTGGTACTATGGCAGAGACATGGTCAGAACATCATTTTGACATTTGAGTAGAAAAAGGGGTACTTCAGACGTTCCACATAGTGCGCTTGCGCATTACATCTTCGTGGAATGACAGTCCTCCAGGTGTGATTTTTAATTTTTGTAACGAATAAAGTGGTTGTAAAATTCCCAGTCCACTGTGGTTTTGACACAGGAGTAGATGAGGCCACAAAAGTACCCAATATATGTTAAGACAGGGTCAACCAGGGCCGTGAGTCATCCTCCGAAGCATTTAGCCAGTTATCCCAGCCCACTACCTAGTAAAGCAGAGAGGGCGTGTTTAGGGGTCGTTATGGTTAAATTACAGTTAGTGATGTTCGGTTAACGCGAAGTTTTCTAGTCTAAAGGTGACAAACAGGAGTGGCACGACGACTCTCCGCCAAAAAACGCCGCAAGAGAAACGGTAAGAAGGGGATCCGCCGTTGGCGAAATAATAAATAGCATAACATCCCGCTCACAGTTCGTGTAGCCGCTACGGTCAAACTCCCCGTAAGTAGACTCGGTCGATTTGGAGAGAAAGTCACGAACACACGAATTCAACCTGCGACCGTTCTTCTGAACAGTCTCGGGTAACGGAATTATTTCACTTTGAACCATTGATGGTGTGACGGGGTTTAGACTCCTCATAAAAAGTGGATAGGCTCACTGACTTCTCACAAAAAGCCGCCCCCTCAATGAGCGACAATATGTGGCGGAGAATCGAACAACGGCATGAGATCCTAAATGAATCCGCTATCCTCAATCCCTAATCCTCAGGCTAAGATGATCTTGAAGATGTTGACGTTAACTATCCCCTACAAGTGACTCTCGGCACCAAACTTGTTGAAAATTTGCAATTTCGTTAATGCCAGGAGGAAAAAAAGATTATCGAGGGTTATGCATCCCCTGCGTCAACCATACTTTCCTGCACTATCCAATTAAATAAAAAACATCTTGCAAGAAACCTTTGTCATGACTCCCCTCCTTTTACATCCGTTGACCAGTTACCAAAGTCTACATTATTACACTTTTGTACCCTTGAAGACCAGGTATTATGCGGGGGTGAGTCAAACCTCATCTCAGCTGACGGATTTTAAAACAGTTTTCTACAGTCGATAGCCAAAAAGCAATTGAAAGCAAAAATTTCTTCTTTCTGCTGCATCTCAGTATCGCCGGCAAACATAGTTTTCTTCACCACCTAGGGAGTGTCCATTTGCGTGGTCCTCGGCTATCCCGTACTTAGTAAGTGGCATTTCGCCGGCGGATTATTTGACGGTGTTTTGAGTTTTGAGACCATTACACCGCGTGGAACATGCTCCTGTTTGATTTACCGAAAGTCAGACTTCTTGAGGAGTGGTGGTCGACCAAGCTCTGTTGGTAAATCAGGATTTCAAGGGATTAGAGTTTTTACCCTAATGAAACCCTAACCTGTCGCCTCCATTCCCTAACACCCAATCACGTTTGCTTCTCTCACCAAACAACCCACTGCCCCAACCACTTCTGTCTCTGACAACAAGCTGCTGCAGTCAAGTTCGCTAAAAATGAAATTGTCGACTTTGGTACAGAAGATCCTCCTGACCCTGCCCTTTTCATCGCCATCGTAACGTCCGGGACATTTCGAGTACGTCGGGGTATGATTGACGGATTAATCATTTTCATGGTACGGGATAGTTTTGGATATTGAATGTAGAGCAACTTAGAGGGTACTTGTGTGTCACTTAAATGCTATTTTGGAGATGAGTGTCTAATAAGGAACCAGCATGAGCTCGGATAATAATAGGATCACTAATCCAGTAACTGTAGGAATCTATTATTTTTTAAGCGTACTTGCATGTGTTCATATTATTGTAAAAAAGCGCATGGCATTTCAAATGTGACCTATTTTGGGAAGTAGTAAGTGATGAATGGAAATTCCACACCCCTAAAAGTATGTATTAGTCTATGTAGTTAGGGAGAGGACACTAAGATGTGTGTATGAGTTATGTAGAGTTTGTGTCAGATCTGATGTGCGCAAAAACTATGGTAATGTTATATTGTAATGAAGTTTTTATGTTTTGGAGGTTTAGTAGTGCTAATATATGGAGTAGATTGGGTGTATAAAGTGTTAAATGACCTATCATAGTTCTTGTAGTGATCCAATCTTGTCATAATTTCAGGGTCCAATTCATGATTCCTTAGAGCTCTATATTGGGTTATGCACTATTGAATGATTATTCTCTCTGCAATGTTTGTGCTTATTATGTTTCTAAATATGTTTTATCTTCAACACGTTAATGTCCTACAAGCAACTCTAAAGAGGGTATGGTACCTTTTACACTTCAGGTGAGCTCTCAAATTAGGCTAAGTGATTGCCAGTGTGTTTGGGGTTATTCGTGGTGGATTCTAGGTTGCATCAATGGGTCGGTAGGTTTTAGGCATGATTGAGTCTAGGTCATTTAGGCATGGTTGAATATAGTTTTAATAGGCATGGTTGAGTCTAGGTCATTTAGGAATGGTATATTATCTGTTGAATATGCATGGTTGAATCTAGGTCATTTAGGCATGGTTGTGTCAAGGTCATTTAGGCATGGTTGATTCTAGGTCATTTAGGCAAGGTTGAGTCTAGGTCATTTAGGCATGGTTCAGAATAGGTTGAATGGGTGTGGTTGAATCTAGATTGAATAGGTGTGTGTCATTTGGTTGGAAGAGTGAATTCACAGAATGTAGGTGTCAAAGGTCTCATCCTATGAAGGAGGATCAATAACTAAGAAAAGAGGTGAATGGTAAGAGGAGACAAAAATCCACCTAATTGGTAAGAACCATTATGAGTCTATCATATCAAAGATTGGCTTATAAATGTAAGACCTATTAGTGCAGAATCATAGCACCCCCAAATGGGCTCTAAAAGATCAATTTTACTAAGGCAGGCTCATTTGGTGTGATTGCATAACATTGAACTTTCCCCAAGGTGTGGGACCTTGTAAAAATGGGAAAGCTCTCCAGATTGAAAGTTGGTTCCTTATTCCTCTATTTAGGTGCATACGTAGAAACTTGCATAGGGTATTTTCATAATCCTAATCTAAAATTTACCAAGGAGACAGGGATAGAAGAAATACATAAATGAAAACAAATCTAAAATATGAGGTGATGCACCGAAGGAATGACGAACAATTAGTTTTCCTTCGACACGAACCAATAAAATGCATACAATGAATAAGCACAGATAGCCAAATTTGTAATGAGAGACCATGTAGAAGAAAAAGAAACAAGAAGGATCTAAGATCAATCACAAACGTATTTTATTGCTCTATAGATTGATACAGTTCATTACAGAATAGCCAAAAGGCATAAATGTGTTAAAATTTTAATGAAAGGCATGAACCCCACAACTCCTTTTCTAGAAGTAGAAGGGATCCTATAAAACTAAGAATATCCAACCCTTTACAATGGATCCTACCCCCATTTTTATAGATTCGACCCGAGGGAAGAAAGAGAAAGAGAAGCGAGAAAAAACAGGTTACAACTCAACCACCATTGTTAATGCCTCTGATAAAATCTACCCCCAAATATATCTTTACTGCATCGATCCTTGGTTCAGCATCTTCGAGGGAGAGGAAACGACAGAAATAGATCGAATCCGATCTAGTTGTTGAGACTGGTGGATCCTGCATTAAAAGCTTGAAGATTTTTTCCTTAATTTCCTTTACTTAACCTCCTCAAAAATAAAGTCGCAGGCCTCCATTGCATGGTTCCTCTGTAATTTCTATTTTATTATGTATGTATTAGGAATAGGATGTTGTTAAGTATGATTAGTAGTGGCGTCTGATAGAAGATAACGGCGCCGTCAGTACGGTGCCGCCAATAAAGTAGAGTACGGTAACAGTCAAAGTACAATAGGAATGTTGTGGTAAAAAGTAAATATTTGTCGTAAGTGGTCCGGTAATGTTAAAATGTCAAAGTTGGGGTAAGTAGAGAAGTAGGGTCTACATGATTAGGAATTAGAAATATTATATTTGTAATAAGGACAAAGAGTGATGTCATAAATATTTTGTGTATTTTATTTGTGGAAAAGTCTAAAAAGGTGGAACCCATGTGAGATGATAAGGTTTATCTTATCTTAGAAGATAAGCCTACATGTAAAGGCAAGAGTTTAGGCATGGAATATGATTGGCCGGAAGAGATTTCCTATCCTATCTTAGAGATAGGGTGGATAAGCCTGAATTCCTATAAATAAAGAGGCCACCCCCCTCATTTAGCATAGAGAGAAGTAGTGAGAAATATTGTATGAGTAAGTGTGTAAAGGAAGCCATCATTTAGAAGGTGTGTTAAAGAATCCATTGTGAAGTTTCTCCCATAGTTATTGTTGGAAGGCAAGTGAAGTCAGTAACACTTGAAGTACCTCATGGGTGAGATTGTAACAATTTCATGTTGATATTATAATTTACACCTATATTTTCAGATTTGTCATCATTCCTTTGTATCATAGTCTATGGTATTCTTGTGTTATGTTTGTTGTTGTGTTTCCAGATTACATCCACCAAACTAAAGGCTGTGCATTAGTAAATAATCATAGCACGAGGAGTTCCCGGTGGAGAATTATCATAGTGCTGGATTGGTGATGACATTTTGGTTCCGTTGCCGGGACCATTCCTCATTGGTGGATTTTCTGGAGAAATATTCCCACTTAGTCAGAAATCATTTGGAGGGTAACCTTGTTTTTACTATGCATAGTAGTTACCATGGTAAAGTCACTTTTTACTGTGAATAGTATTTACCACAGTAACTTTACTTTTTACCATGAATAGTATTTACCACAGTAACTTCACTTTTTACCGTGAATAGTGTTTACCACAGTAAAGTCAATTTTTACCGCAGTAAGTCAAGTTTTACCGTGGTCATTCCTATTTTACTGTAGAAAGGTGTAAAGTCACTTTCTATTGTAGTGAGTCCAATTATTTGTGCACACAAGTCTTACTGATTGTACTTGTGAATTGGTATTTCACTGTGGTTACTTTTAAAAATGGGGAAGATTCCTATTTTTTCAGCCCAATCTAATGAAGATGCTTCCTCTTTCATTCAAGAGTTTAAACGATCTTGCATTTGTAATGGCCTCATAAGAAGGGAACAATGGACTGAATTTTTTCCTACCTTTTTGGATGGTTCAGCTCTTAGGTGGTTTGAAACACTAGGTGATAATGTGAAAAATTCATGGGATTTATTAACTAAAAGTTTTCTTGAAGAATTTGGTGAACAACAGAAATATGCAGATCTCATGATCGATATCACAAAGCTATCCCAAGGAGAGAAGGAGAAGATAAGGGATTATCATGCTCGTGTTCTAGAGCTAAGGAGGAAGCTCGATGCCCAGATCCGGAAGGAAGGATTAGCGGATGGGTTGATGAATGGCGTGGATAATCTCCTCTGTAAGCACTTCATTCTTGGGATGAAGCCAGAGATCAGACAACGAGTGAAGTATGACCGCCCAGCTACCATTGAACAAGCAAAGGAGATTACAAGAAGGCAAGAAGAAAGCATGGAAGAGGAGCCCAAAGAAATTACTGCTAAGGTAGAGCCTACACCAACACCTTTGGTCCAAAATCCACAACCACTCTCGGTGAGCACAAATATTTTCCCTAGTACATCTACTGAGTATGAAGATCTGCTCAAGAAGATGGGTCAGTTAACTATTAATCTTCTTCAAGGAAAGGAATTTAGTTCTCAGGGAGGAGATAGAGGTCCAAAAAGAAATATAACTGAAGTTGTATGTTATGGTTGTCATAAAAAGGGTCATTATAAGTATAATTGTCCAGATAGAGCTTCTACATTTGGTACAAGAGATAATGATAAAGGAAAAGCACCTGTGAATTCTTTTGATGTAATAGATAGGAGCATAAATAATGAAGCAGATGTGTTTGTAACAAAAAGAAAGAAAGAAAAAGATAACCAAGATGGAAATGATCCTAAGAAGATGAAAGGAGAAACTAGTAAGAAACATAGGAGAAGAAAGTTGGGTGTGCAGGATTTTCTAATTTCACAGGGACAAGGACCATACTCCATCTTAGAAGATCTGTCCAAAAGGCCTGCAAATATTACATATGGTCAACTTCTGGCTATGTCTTCTGAGAAGAGGCGGGAGCTGCGAAGTGGACTCAATGCTCGACGAAGTAAGGAGGTTGAGGTACCTGTTTTGGAGGCAGAGGCAGATCCCTATGCTCCACAAGCTGAGGTATTATGTAATGGTATTTCAATTCATGATGTCTTAGTTGATGGAGGTGCTGCAGTTAATGTAATGACCGAGTCTGTAATGAATATGTTGGGTTTAAAAATTGATCACCCCTCAACACTTATGTTAAGGTCATTAAATAAGGGAAAAACTAAACCAGAAGGTGTTGTTTCAAATGTGGCAATATCTGTTATGGGTGTTGTATGTGTGGTAGACTTTCAGGTGATGAAAAATGGTACTGTTGCGTACCCAATGTTGTTGGGAAGGCCATGGCTAAGGAGAGTTCATGCAAGAAACTACTGGAATGAAGGCTTCATGACACTTGGACGTGGCAGAGAGAGGGTGAAGATAAATGTGATCCCTCGGCATCATAAGGCAGAACCTGTGGATTCAAGTGATGAAACTGATGATTGGACATCCTCTGATTACTCTAGTACCAGTGAAGTGGACACAGAAGATGAAGAAAGTGAGGTTGATGTTTCGGTCATGGATATCCTTCCAGTCACACTGACTCATGAACCCATAAGATTATCTGAAGAAGAAATTGTTGATCGTCTCCAACAAATAAAGATTGGTGATGCTGTGATGGAGAGTGAGAAGGAATCCTACCTCCAGCTCTTTCGAAGGTACATACACCTATTCACTTTTGATTACAAGGAACTCCATCAAGTAAGTTGGGTAGAACATTCTATTGAGCTGGTAGATGGTGCTAAGCCCATAAAGTAAATGCCATATAGAATGAATCCTAATTTTTCCAAGACTGTAAAAGAAGAAATAGATAAGTTGCTTGATGCAGGATTCATATTTTCTGTGGAGAATTCAGAATGGGTTTCTCCCATTGTGATCTCAATAAAAAAGAATGGGAAACTACGCATTTGTGTTGATTATAGGAAGCTCAACAAGGCAACAAAGAAGGATCATTACCCTCTTCCATTCTCAGATCAGATCTTGGATGAAGTAGCTGGCCAGGAGTGCTATAGTTTTGCTGATGGATATAGCGGATACAACCAAGTTTGTATAGCAGAGAAAGATCAGCTGAAGACCACGTTCACCACTCCTTGGGGAACGTTTGCTTATAGAGTTATGCCTTTTGGGTTGTGTAATGCTCCGGCAACGTTCCAACGCTTGATGAATAGGGTGTTTGAACCCTACATTGGGAACTTCATCAGAGTATTTCTGGATGATTTTTGCATCTATGGGAGCAAGATGGACCACCTGCACCAGATGGAGACAACATTTCAAAGGTTAGATGAAGCACAAGCCTCACTAAACCCTACAAAGTGTGTCTTTGGATGTTCTAAAGGTGTTTTGTTAGGGCATGTTGTATCCAGAGATGGTATTGGTACTGATCCTGATAAAGTTTCAAAAATCAAAGAGTTACCATTTCCTATGAATAGAAGTAAGTTGAGATCATTTTTAGGCCATGTGGATTACTATAGAAGGTTCATCCAGAATTTATCAAAGATTGCACAGCCACTAACCTAGTTCTTGAAGAATGATGTTACTTATGAACCAGGAAATAAGGCGCATGAAGCTTTTGAACAACTTAAGGAAGCTTTGGTGTCTTCACCTATTTTAAAGAATCTAGATTGGAGCAAGCCATTCATTGTGTATACTGATGCCTCAGATGCAGCACTAGGAAGTACTCTGAGCCAAAAAGATGAAAATGGGAATGATCATCCAGTTTACTTTGGGAGCAGACAAATGAGCAGTGCTGAGGTAAATTATACTGTAACTGAAAAAGAGGCTCTAGCTATCATTTTTGCTGTAAAGAAGTTTAGAAATTACTTGCTAGGGAAGAAATTTATAGTTGTAACAGATCATCAGGCTCTAAAATATATTGTAAATAAGCCTAACCCATCAGGGAGGATAGCAAGATGGATAATTTTGCTACAAGAATTTGAATTTGATATTATAGATAGGCCAGGAAAGAAGCATGTCAATGCAGATGCACTCTCTCGAGCCTATGATGGTTTAGGTTCATCTTGTGATGATGATGATTTCCCAAATGCAACATTGTTATCCCTTGACACAATCCCTAGTGAATACATAGATATTTGGAATTATCTGAATGAATTCAAGTTTCCTGATGGTGCCAATGCAAAGACTAAGAGGAAGATTACTCAAGCCAGTCGTCCATATTCTATTCTGCATGGAGTATTATTTCGAATAGGACCTGATGGACAGTACAAGAGGGCAGTTGGACGTGATCAAGGGAAGGAGATGATAGAAGAATTCCACAATGGTACATGTGGAGGACACTTCTCTGGACAACTTACAACAAGAAGGATCTTGGATGCAGGTTATCACTGGCCCACTCTTTTTAGAGATTGTTATAATTATTGTAAGACATGTGATATTTGTCAAACACATGGTAACCATAAGACTTCATCAGCTCCATTATGCCCTATTCTTCCACTTGGTCCCTTTGAAAAGTGGGGAATAGATATTGTAGGTCCACTTCCAACTACCCCATGCCAAAATAAGTATATTGTAGTTGCCACAGATTATTTAACCAAGTGGGTTGAAGCTAGGCCATTGAAAACAGCTTCCATGGATGAAGTGGCAAGGTTCATATATGAACGCATTGTCACCAGATTTGGTTGCCCATTAGAAATTGTAACAGATCAAGGAAGCCACTTCATTAATGAGGTGGTAGAAGCCCTAGTCAACAAGTTTTCTATTAAGCACAGGAAGGAAACAACATACAAGCCAAGCACAAATGGACAGGTGGAACGAACAAATTTTGTGTTGTGTCAAATTCTAGCAAAAGATGCAGCCTTGCAGGTACATAAGTGGGATAAAAGGATTCATGCAGCATTGTGGGCATATAGGGCAACATCAAAGTCAGCAACAGGATACTCCCCATTTTAGTTGGCTTATGGCATTGATCCAGTTCTTCCTATTGAGTTTGATATTCCCACTGTGAGAGTTATGAAAAAGGAAAGGATGGATGAAAGTGATTCAGTAAAAGAAAGGTTGGTGCATCTTCATTTGCTAGAGGAAATGAGGGAAATAGCGAAGGATACAAGCTATAAGAAGAAAATGAAGCAGAAGGAATACTTTGATCAAAAGATCCATTGGTCTCCATTTCATGTGAATGACTTGGTTCTAGTATATGATTCCAGATACAAAAAAAGAAGGCAGAGAAAATTTCTTCCTAAATGGATGGGGCCCTACAAAATAGCAGTTGTGCATGAAAATGGTACATATCGACTAGAGGAATTGGATGGAACTCCCATTACAAAATGGGTCAACCATGACAAGTTAAATATTTTCCAAGCACCAGAATAGTCTACTCCGAGGACGGAGTAGAAGCTAGGAAGGGGGAAAATGTCGACATTAAAATTTTCCTATGTAATTTCTATTTTATTATGTATGTATTAGGAATAGGATGTTGTTAAGTATGATTAGTAGTGGCGTCTGATAGAAGATAATAGCGCCGTCAGTACAGTGCCGCCAATAAAGTAGAGTATGGTAACAGTCAAAGTACAATAGGAATGTTGTGGTAAAAAGTAAATATTTGTCGTAAGTGGTCCGGTAATGTTAAAATGTCAAAGTTGGGGTAAGTAGAGAAGTAGGGTCTACATGATTAGGAATTAGAAATATTATATTTGTAATAAGGAAAAAGAGTGATGTCATAAATATTTTGTGTATTTTATTTGTGGAAAAGACTAAAAAGGTGGAACCCATGTGAGATGATAAGGTTTATCTTATCTTAGAAGATAAGCCTACATGTAAAGGCAAGAGTTTAGGCATGGAATATGATTGGCCGGAAGAGATTTCCTATCCTATCTTAGAGATAGGGTGGATAAGCCTGAATTCCTATAAATAAAGAGGCCACCTTCCCTCATTTAGCATAGAGAGAAGTAGTGAGAAATATTGTATGAGTAAGTGTGTAAAGGAAGCCATCATTTAGAAGGTGTGTTAAAGAATCCATTGTGAAGTTTCTCCCATAGTTATTGTTGGAAGGCAAGTGAAGTCAGTAACACTTAAAGTACCTCATGGGTGAGATTGTAACAATTTCATGTTGATATTATAATTTACACCTATATTTTCAGATTTTTCATCATTCCTTTGTATCATAGTCTATGGTATTCTTGTGTTATGTTTGTTGTTGTGTTTCCAGATTACATCCACCAAACTAAAGGTTGTACATTAGTAAATAATCATAGCATGAGGAGTTCCCAGTGGAGAATTATCATAGTGTTGGATTTGTGATGACAGTGTCACTCTGGCACTTGCTTGGGAACCTTTTTCTCCATTTTACCCTTGAAACAGTGCCCTTAAGACACTTGGCAGCCTCTGTTGGTTTTCTTATGTGTTGACTATTCAACTAACCTTAACCCCCTTTGAGGTACACATGGAGGCACCGCGCTTATTTGTAAACCTGACCCAAAATTACCTTTGGAGGTGTGTCGAGTTGACACTTGTCATCCTCTACTAATCTGTGGACTTTTCAATGGTTCTTCTCATTTTTAGTCTTTGGGCTACATGGAGAGCTCGCACTCGTTTGGGTTCCTCCCTTTGTATTAACTTTGAGAGAAGCGTCATTAGGACACATGGTCTCTTCCACTACCTCCATACCTAGTTGTTTTTTGGGCCTTTCCTGAGCTGTTTTGAGCCCGAGGACGTTGAATCTTTGTGGTTTCTTCTTCTTCCAATTTTTGGTTCCTCTATAACATCTCCCCTTTTTTTCTAACCCTACTATTCCATTTTCAAGTCTACCTATAACTTGTAGAATGAATTTAAGGCATAGAAACGGCCCGAAAGAGTCATTTCTTTCTATACATGATCCTTTTCTCTTTATTCAACTCTGCCACTTCATTGTTGAATCATTTTTGTAACCAATTTTCAGGGTTGAATGAGTTATCATAGGTTTCTTTTAAGTGGGGTCGTGATTCGATCCAATATTTATCTCAGGTAAAAATATGGATAGTCATTTGGTGACTCACGGGGACATGTGCCTGCTAGATGAGGAGATCAGTTGCCTTGTCATATATGTTGGGCATGGAGTCAATAATAATAGTTTGATACTAATTATGCCTCTGTTTCACGAGCCTGGCTGCTTGTATTCTCATATTTTATAAGAAAAACTCAAAATAAAGATTTCTGAGAGTAGAAAATTGTTTTGAAACAGGGCTTCATCTGTTCTTCTGAATGAACTACACAAGAGAAACAAAACAACACCACGACTATGTACAAAAAATGTAACATCCCCATTTTAGAACATTAGATCAAGTAAATTTTTTTTTTTGATAAATGCTTCCTAGTTCTAAATACAATATTTAGAACTCACAAATCAAAACCACCATTCTTATAACAGATAACCATATACAGCTGTAATGACTCGGAGTACCTCCGATCTATTCATTCCATGACTCAGTAATCTACCGATCTATTCATGAGTATCAAGAGTTGGCGTTTTTATTTTAACACATCACTCTTGCGGTTCTCTTCACTAATCCGGGATTCAGAATGCTCTGTCTAAGGAACCTATCTGAATAATTGTTACCATTATTCATCAGCATCTCATCCCTTAGACTAGGTGACATAGGACAACGCAATTAGCAGCTAGCGATACTTTGGCCAAAGATTTGAAACATACTGCTTAGGTCTCGTATCCCTTGACGGCATACTCGTCAATCTGGAATACGTCCTTCACCCCATTCCTATGTTATATAGAATGTCTTATACTGACTTCTGTCAGTGTCTCCTGCCCCAAGTTATTCACTCAGGAACAGATTAATAATATGAAAACGTTATAGGGATGCTCTCGAGGACTAGGGATACGCTGACATACTAGGTCAACCCTAGTTAACCCAGTGTGTCGACATACCCCGAGTCTCCAGGGGCAGCCTTATAACATGACCACGTTCCTAACCAGTCCCAGAGTAAAACTTGTTCGAGTTTAAGGTGTAAATCTTAATGATCAATGTAAAGGGTGTCGCCATAAGTCACCTGCATTGTTGTATCTTCGAGAAGATCCTAATCTTCTCGAAGGTACAACCCTGCAGTTGACTTGTGCCATCAACCTTCAAATCCGCCTCGAAAAGATCTACTCATTTAACTATAAGGTGTTACTTACGTTGAGTTTAAACTTATACTTTAAGACACTCCTTTTAGGGTAGTCTTTTCCCAACCCCTGGGTTCCTCACCTTAGAATTACCTTTCTTAATAAAACCCATTTCACAAAGAGAAGTTATTAAGAATTGAGGTTTTGTCAAGGAGTTCATTGAAAAATAGAAATCTAAATCAACGAAACTAGGAAATAGCCCTTAATCTCCACATAAGGTTGCTAACCATACCCTTTTTGGTTTATATTAGTTCTCAAAACTGAAATGTATCTTACTTATTAGTATTAAGATATAGTGATTTAAAATCAAATTAAACGTTGTCTTGACTTAGTTCAAGACTAGGAAGTAATAATTTATTCAGCCCGTTTAGCTTCCTGTTGAGGTTTATTTTAACCTTAGCTTCTCGAAAGACAGTGATCTAAATTCCAATTTAGCTTTCAATAGAACATAACAGAACTACTAAACATACACAAGTATTCAGTCACATAATCTTTGCAAAGCTTACTTAGAGAATCACAAATGTCTCCAAGATATACAATAATAACAATGCTCTTAAAATCATTCGAACCGAAAAGGTTCAATTCATCAAGATACGAATGTAACCACATAAGTAACAAATACCTCATTTCATTCATTTCTAAGCTAATCAAATACATTTTATGCATTCAGCATATTTGATACAATACTCAACAACAAAAGAACATCTTTCTTCAAGTAGTACATTTAGAGAATCAAATTGGAATTCATCATAAAACCAAATTAAACAATCTGAACATCACATCAAATATGTGTGTCTTTACCACTTACGGAAACCATCTGCAAAAATTATCAACACGGGTCAGTTCGGTGAACTGAGCATGATAAGCACTAATTCTTAAAACAATTGCAATCCACCAATTGTTCTCATTAAACAACCTGTTTATATGAAATCATTTCTTCCCATACCAAACTTAAATCAGGCTAATCATCCTATATGTTAGAGACTAAGAACATATGACCATTATAAAGATAGCAAAACTCCTACAAGATTGTTTCTAATTCGAATTCGTATGAAAACATTCAAGACTCCAACTGAATCAAACCAACAGTCCTACACAGATTGTTTCTAATTCGAATTCGTATGAAAACATTCAAGACTCCAACTGAATCAAACCAACAGTCTACACAACTAAACTTCTTCAGAAGTATACAGAAGTATCCATACAAGAAAACACTAGATATTAAGGATTCCATAGAATATATATCAATAATTATTCACAACTGATCTTATACAGAAGTCGAAAACACTAGTTACATTCCAAGGACTCTAACTGTGTCAATACCAACCGTACAGCTTTACACAAGGGGCTTTGATCTAAGCAACAGTTTTCACAACCAGGGCTTTGATTGAAGTCAAATTCATACGACAGCAATTAAAGAATCCTAAAAGTACTTACAGCAAAACTTCTACAGAAGTTAAAAACATAAAATACGTTTCAAGGACTCCAACGGAGTCAATACCATCAGTATTCACAACTAAGCAACTGTATTCAAAACTAAGTTTCGACAGAAGTTGAAATACAAGATCCATTTCAAGGACTCTCATTGAGTCGATACCATCGGTGTTCTCAACTAAACAACTGCATTCAACTAAGCTTAGACAGAAGTTGGAATACTAGATACATATTAAGGATTCCAACATAATCATTATCAACAAGTATTCCTTCTACAGAAGTCGATTACAAGATACATATTAAGGATTCCCACAGAATCAATATCAATAAGTATTCCTTCTACAGAAGTCGAAACACTAGTTACATTCCAAGAACTCCACTAAGTCAATATCACAGTATTCACAACAAAACAACAGCATTCAAACTAAGCTTAAGCAGAAGACGAAAACATACGAAACATTCAAAGGACTCTCACTGAGTCATTTTCGCAGATATTCCATGCAAACTTTCGACGGATTTTATCCCAAAAATTGCAAACACAGTGACGACTTCTACAATAGTCACAATCAAGTAGAATAATCACAGCAAGCATTCCCTGTAGACACCAAATTCGTGTCTTACGACCCCTTGTGACCCGCATCCCATTTCGCAACCTAACCTCATTACCTAAACTTTACACAATTATTTATTAATTACCTTGTAATTGATAAATCCACATACCTTACCCACCACCTCACTTTGCCACCTCATCATGACCTAGCCCTAACCCTAAACTAACCTAATTAAGACTTATGGCTTGGTCTAGACTCACATCCATAACTAATGCCTCCTTACTCGCACCCAAATCCGACCTTCTAGCCACTTGACCAAGCCCGCAACTGATCTCTCGGGAGAAAAGCAGGGAAGGTGGGCTATTTTACTAAAAATAGACTACTTTTTCCTGACCGATGTCGGTTCCTACTCGACCGCCGTCGGTTACGCAACCGCCATCGGTTCCCTGTAAATGGGCTCCCCAAACCAAAACAACGGATTGGAATTTCATTTTGGAGATCAGTCAAAGGATTTCTGGATCAACAAAGAGCATTGCGAGCGAGGAACAGAGTCCAGATCTTCACTTGACAGAGCAGAGACGAGTGGAAATACCAGAAGCGTTTACAACCAAGGAGATCAACTTGCATCTGTGCCAAAACCAGTAAGTCACATCTTGCATGTCCTTTGTTATAACATTTCTTATGCTTCTTGAATCTCAGTGCTCCTAAATCCGTTTCTGAATCCACTACCCAACGTGCCATTGCATCTAACTGACATTCTTTTGCTTCTAACCATCCCATTTCCTAATACCATCCAAAAACCAGCCATTACAAACACCATAGCTGCCAAGAAGATCGTAGAACCCACCACTATCGGTTATCAGTAACTGCCATCGGTTATCAGTGACCGGCATCGGTTATCAGTAAACGGCATCGGTTATCAGTAACCGGCATCGGTTCCTCTGATCCAAAACCAGAAAACCAGCCTTTCCCCCTACCCAGTTTAATGAAATAATTTAATTAATATTTTGCAGTCTTTTGTGTTAATTCATATTAGCAGGGGAACTGACCACCTTCGAAAGGAAGTTTTATATTTCCTGGGCCCAAGGCAGTTTCCTCATTTATTGTTTAATCAAAATCTTTTGGTCTTGTGTTCTTATTTGCAGGTAGTCCTTCCAAGACAAAAAGGAGTCTCTGCAGTCAGCCTGATCTTTCTCTACGGTACGCGCACACCATCTCGACATTCAACAGGTATTCCTCCTAACCCTAACCTCATCTGTTTCTAAAAGGAATGAAAGGATAGAAGCAACTCTATTCCCAGAAGCCGAAACATTCCGAGCGAAACATTTTGGCACGCCCGGTGGGACCCATTTTGGGTTTCTTTCTCTTGCTTATTTTCATTTTAGGAAGCATATTTGCTGTTGCTGCTTTTTGTTATATATTTCGTAAAGAATTTGTCTTGCTTTCCTAGTTTCGCATTAGTGAAAGTCATCTCTCTTGCTTCATCGAATATAATTTTCGATTTGGGTTTAAAACACGTGCATTGCATTCCTGCTTGTTGTTCTTCAATTCTAGTGAACATAGATTAAGTAACAGGTCGTACACGTGGGGGTAATATCCACGGTATTGACAGGAAATTAACCTTAGTTTCACTGCACAACACATACCGAATCACTTCACAATTAACACAACAGCTCAAACATCCCCCCTTTTCCGCGGTATTCCTCCGCCCGATTGAGGTAACCTTATAAGCCAAAACAAACTTGACATTTCCCCTTGGTCTTGTTGTTTAGGATTCTGACATCATCTTACGTCTAAAGGCATAAGCCCACGATAACTAAAATTAACCCTAGGATTAATCTCTAGATTTGCGTGTGCCTCTTGCTTGTTTCCAAATTCTGTTTTCTCTGTCATACTTTGTCTTCTGTGATCAATAAGTTGATAAATATACTCAACGTTGCTAAAAATCAAATTAGCAGCCTTTTATATCTTCTTATCCTAGACTTTTGACACCGGCATCGGTTAAGGGACCGACGTCGTTTTCTCTGTGACCGACAGCGGTTAGTAAACCGATATCGGTTACTGTCTTCATCAGCCCCTGACAAACCAGCAACTTGCCAAATTCATCATTCTGAGGTTGTTTTTGTTCTTGATAGATTAAAACTTTCCTGTGTGTTCTTGTCTATGGTTGTCATCACTCGGAAGCAAGCCGCCGCCATGGTTTCACATGCCTGCTCTGTGTCTTTGCCTGAATCACCCCCTTCACATTCTATAGGGAACCCTACGGACACTAGTGAGATCCCCCAAATTCCTGTAGGAGACAAGGACTTTGCCAAATTTCTGGATGCTAATCCCAGCGCTGTACAATACTATTTGTCTCATGCCCCCGACCGTACGCCTGATGGTCAGCTCCTTATTGGCATGCCTATTAGTATAGCTGCTCATTTAGCTCCCACTCCTCCTGATAACAATGCCTTACTTCCTGCATCTCTAGCCCCGTCTCCCAATCCGACAGCTTCAGAGGTTCATACGACCCCGATTAGCTTTCCTTTGGTTAACCTTGGACCCCACGTATCGTTACCACCAACTGCCCCTATCTCATCTCTCTTTCAGACCACTCCATTCATGACTTACTCTCTGCCACCTATTCACACGAGCTTTCCTTCTCAAGCTCCGCCTACCTTTTCATTCCCATACACGTATCCAGTAACCTCAACACCTTATATGGGACATCCCTATTCTGTGGCATCATCATCTCATCCAACCACAGATTTCATCAAACAAATGATGGACAAAATGCAAAACCTGGAGGCTTCCGTTTCAGGAAGTCGTAGCGCCTTGACATACGAGCAAGTTTGTCGGGAGCCCATTCACCCTTCTGTCCCCCTTCATTCATACCCTCCTCAATGGGAGTTGCCAAAGTTTACTCGTTTCAACAGTAAAGAGGATCCTCAACAACACTTGCGATCATTTAGACATGCTTGTTATTTGATTGCCCATGATGACACCTTGTTACTCCGCACCTTCCCCATGTCCTTATCAGGACCCGCCTTGGAGTGGTACAGTGCTTTAACCCAGCATTCGATCTTCTCTTTTAACCAACTAGCCCAATCTTTCTTGGATCATTTCTCCATTAACATTGCCAAGAAAGTATCTATCACTGACCTCTATGCCATCCGACAATTTGAAGATGAATCTATCGCAGATTTCGTTGGACGATGGCGGGGCCTTATCAACCAACTTACGTATGCCTTGCCTCAAACCGAACTCATTGAACTATTTACGCGGGCCTGCGCTAAGCACATCTCCCCTACCCTCCAAATTCAAACTTTCCGCACATTCGACGAGGCCTTTACCATGGCTCGGAAACTTGAAATTCGAGCCTTAGAAGAAGAGAAATTGCGGTTGCGTAACAAAAACCCCAATTTCCGAACGCCTGATTCTACCAACAAGCCAAACACCACCACTCCTCACGCGTCCACTTCTTCTAAATCAAAAGGAGCTGTCCACGCGGTAATGGTCAAATCTCAAACACCGTCCAATACTCCGCCGAAAACCACTTATAAGTACAAAGCCGAGCCCACCAGTTACACTCCCTTGGGAGAAACTTATGGCGTCATCCTGGAGAAATTGCTCAAAGCTGGGGCTATCACCTTGCCCCCTGTTAAACCTCACTCTGGGTTTGACTCCACCCGCGCAATACCTTCCTGGTACAAAGAAAATGACTTTTGTAACTTTCACCGCGTAAAAGGACATAGTCATGAAAACTGCAAGATGTTGAAGAATATAGTACAGGAAATGGTTGACGCAGGGGATATAACCCTCGATAATCCTAACGCCCCTGCTAACCGAAATCTGAAAATTTTCAACAAGCCATTCCCGAATCACTCGTCCAACAGTAACGTGAACCAAGATATCTTAGCCGAGGAGAGTGTTCATGAGATCCATGCAGTCTTCGATTCTCAGCCAAAAGCCTCTATTGAAAATTTTTTAAATCAAGCCTCTCCACCAACACAGGAGTTTGAACCTCCTTCACCACCATCAAGCCAAAGTGAAATCATTCCTTTACCCATAGAAGAGTTAACTGTCTGGACTTCTCTTCTCATCGACAAGTCTTCTTACACCACATCCCTACAAGACTGTGAGCGGATGCTATCTAATTTGTCTATTTCCCAAACGTCCCCTTCTACCACTCTTGCTACACAAGAGGAAGGCTCTCCACTCCTTTTGACATCCTTAGCCGAGAAATCTCTTACACTAACATCACCACATTCTTTAAACGTGATAGATCCCCTCGAACACGCCCTCCTACCTATTAGTCCCTCATCGCCTAAATCTTTTCAACGACCGGTTGACCTCTTAACATCTATTGATACAGTGCCTCATCTACCTCCTGTGTCACACCCGCAGTGGACTGGAATTACAACCCACCTTTCTTCCGTACAAAAATTACAAATCACACCTGGAGACTGTCATTCCACAGAAGATAGACAGGCCCTATGGGAACGTTTGAGTACCCCTTTTTCTACTCAAATGCAAATGACTGATCCTGATGTCTCCACCATATACCCGAAGTGCTTACAGAAGCTTAAAATGCCCCTGTTCTCACCTTCACCCCCCTCACCTCTACCAAATGCCCCGTCCACTTCTATCAACTTAACCAGATCTTCCCCTACGCTTGGGACCTCACCAATGCCCAGTCTAACGCACCCGCCTAAGCGACTCGATCTATCCAAAAATAAATCCGCTCCGCCACCTAGGAGACAAACTCAATCCGTGCCCCTATCACAATCAAAACCATCGTCGTCATACCTACCTTCCATATTGGGACCCCATCCCTCTACCTTACATCAATATATCATACCTCCTACGTTTTCTTCAAAACAACCTACGCCTTCCGCACCTATACAGAAATTCCAGGGTATAGCAACACCGTCACTCCGCGTATCCTGTCCACCTATCAACCCTAAACAAATTCCATCATCAAAAGATTTGTTTTCAGTCACTCCTATTTCCCCGTGGTTGTTTTCTGATACCACGTCATCTGCGGCCTCATCATCCAACATAGCTTCTGCGCCAAAGAAATCACGTTTAGTAAAAACCATGTATCAACACCCCTCGGCTAAACCACCACGAACCAATCATGCCCAAACATTACCAAAACCCGCACAACCAATACCCTCATCCTCTTCCGATTTTGACCCACTCAAAGGATCTTACGCCAAAATCCTTGCTATGTTGGTGGAGAATGCGACCATTTCCCTACCCCCACTTAGACCTTATGACCCGTCTAAACCTCGACCGATAAGTTATGATGAGTCTAAAATCTGCGCCTATCACCGTACACCAGGACATGATGTAGAGGGATGCCAAGCTTTAAAAACCATCCTTCGTCAGTCACCTCTCCCAGCTACGAAAGTTAAGAAAGACAACTTACGAAGGGAGAGACCTTTAGTTTCCATTCCCTCTCCTATACCATCTGTCCCCGCCTCACCAAGATCTGTCATTATTACAACCCCACCTCTTGAAGACCATGAGTTATCCCAACCATCTTCCTCATCTCAGGTCTACGAGATTAATATGATTAGTGTCGCTACTCGAGGGCAGAAAAACAATGGGAAAGCAAAAGAAAACACACCTGCGGCATCTCTTTCTCCGTCAAACATCCCGATTGCACCACCACCTAAAGTGGTCATTCGCGGACCCGCCTATCCCGTCTCTAATGGCATTGCCCACCGAAATATGATTAAACAGCTTCACCAATCACCCGTAAAAATGACACTGTATGATCTCATTCAGACTTCTGAATCTCATCGACAAGCTCTCGTTGAGATCCTTCAAGGGATAGAGGTTTTACCTAATGAAACCCTGCCTGTCGCCTCCATTCTAACACCCAATCACGTTGCCTCTCTCACTAAACAGCCCACTACTCCAATCACTTCTGTCTCTATACCACAAGCTGCTGCAGTCAGTTTCTCTGAAGATGAAATTGTTGACTTTGGTACAGAAGACCCTGACCCTGCCCTTTTCATTTCCGCTTACGTCCGAGACATTCGAGTACGTCGGGTTATGATTGACGGGGGCGCTAGCCTAAACATCATCTCTTCAAAAGCCTTCCAACAGATGAACATCCCTTCTAGTTGCATGTGTGCCAACCCCATCATGTTGCGGTCATTCAATGACGCTATTACTTCTACCTTAGGCACCGTGATCCTCAACATTCGCGTAGGACCACGTACTTTACCCGAACTCTTCTATGTCCTTGAGGGAGAGTTCCAATATAATATATTGCTGGGTCGTCCTTGGATCCGAGCCATGGGATGCGTTCCCTCAACATTACATAGATGCATAAAATTTGAGTACGAGGGGAAGTCTTACACCGTAAAAGCTGACCCTCCCCCCTTTAAAACCTGCAATATGTTATACCGCCCTAACGATGTGCTTATACCAATCAAGACACCCATACATTCAACCCAACCATCCTCCTCAAATGTACCTCAACCATCCACCTCAACCGCGCCTACGCCTTCAATTGATGAAACCACCATCGCAAAAGCCACTTCCCTTCCCGCAGCTAACATTCCAACCTCCGACCCCTTAGTAGATGTTTTTCAGCGCCTTACGCTGGGGGAGTACCGCCTATATAACGTTAGTTCTTTCCCTACCCCGCAGGAGTACGGACAATTACATGCACATCCCACCTACGACCGTCGCGTGGGGGAGATAATCTCTTACGGACCACCCCATTGCCGCACTAACCTAACGTATGGGGGTGTTGACGCATCCTCCATTACCCCTGAACCTCCTCTTGGTGTGGTTCCTTTCCAATCCGATTTTCAATACTTGACAAATCGTCGTTTCGCCCTCACCTTCTTGACTCGCTGTGCGTGGAAAGGCTTTGGTTTTGGCCTTTACGAACAAGGCCGACATACACTCATTCCCGTGACTACCCGTAAACATAATGATCGCAGTGGTCTCGGTTTTCCCGAAACACCTACACAGGAGACACCTCCTGTCAGCTGTATCCTGGAAGAAGAAGACGTCGCCCCTACCAAATCATCATCACCCACTTTGCCATCATCACCCGCAGAATCTATAGACCCTGAATCCATCCCTCCTAACTTTTTTTTTTCATAAATGCTATCTTCATAGGTCCTCTCACGTATCAACGCGATAATGACGACCCATCTTCTTTGCCCCTTCTTTATCCAGACATGATCGAAGAGGATTCACCTTTGATTAATGTTGTTGAATGCCAGGATGACGACTCCATCCTCACTTACCTTGGCGCGGATGATTCTTATATTCAACGAGCCTTACCATCTGAAACCCAAACTATGCTGAACGAATCTACCATAGAAATCAATATCCACACGGAGGAGGATCCTCACATTGTGAAGATTGGACAATCCCTTAACACATCAGAACAAGCCGCCTTTACTACCTTTCTCCGTGCTCGCAACCAAGCTTTCGCATGGTCTTACGCTGACATGCCAGGAATTGATCCTACCATCGCCGTCCATAACATCACCCTAAACCCCGATTCCAAACCAGTCAAACAGAAATTGAGAAAAATGCATCCACGCATTGCTCTCTTGGTCAAAGAGGAGCTCCAACGACTCCTTTCTGTTTCCTTCATCTTGCCTATTGACTATCCTCAATGGATTTCTAACATCGTACCTGTCACTAAAGCGACAGGGGGACTTCGGATATGCACAGATTTCCGGGATCTTAACCTCGCTTGCCCTAAGGATGACTTCCCCTTACCTAGCATTGACCAACTTGTTGATCTAACTGCAGGTCATGAGATGCTCTCTCTCATGGATGGCTTTTCAGGATACAACCAAATTTTGGTTGCCCCTGCCGATCAACACAAAACTGCCTTCATAACTCCTTGGGGAACCTTCTGTTATCGTGTCATGCCATTTGGCCTTAAGAATGCTGGTGCTACCTATCAGCGGGCTATGACCTACATTTTTCATGACATTATGCACACTATCCTTGAAGACTATGTCGACGATCTTCTCGGCAAGTCTAAACATCGTAGTGAACATCTCGATGTTTTAACCATTATTTTTGATCGCCTGTTACAATATTCTGTCCGCCTTCAACCGAAGAAATGTGTCTTTGGTGTTCTTTCGGGAAAACTTCTTGGCTTTATCGTCTCTTTGCGTGGCATTGAGGTCGATCCATCTAAAGTCAAAGCTATCCTAGAAATGCCCCCACCCAAAAATCTCAAACAATTGCGTAGTTTACAAGGTAAGCTCCAATCTATCCGACGTTTCATCTCCCAACTCTCGGATCGGTGTCAACCTTTCCATCACCTCCTTAAAAAGGATATTGCATTCCAATGGAGCGAAGAATGTCACCAAGCCTTCGAAGCTCTCAAATCCTATCTCTTGCAGCCACCCGTGCTTATCCCACCCCAAGACGACCGCCCTTTCTACCTTTACCTTTCCGCCACCGACCACGCTGTAGGAGCCATGCTTGCACATCGTGACTCTGAGAATCACGAACAAGCCGTTTATTATATAAGTCGTACTTTGGTGGACTATGAGACTAGGTACACACATGTAGAAAAATTGTGCCTTGCCCTATCATTCGTGGCCACCAAACTCCGACACTACCTTCTAAATCACAAGACTTTCGTCATCACCAATACAGACCCCATCCATTACATGTATGCCAAACCTCATCTGAACCAACGCATTGCCAGATGGCTCATGCTTCTCGCCGACCTCGACCTTGAGTTTGTCCACCAGAAATCAATCAAAGGACAAACCATCGCAGACCAACTTGCAGAAGCTCCTTTACCGGGGGAACAATTTACCAATTTCACATTTCCCGACGAACTCATCGCTACTCTTTCCCTCACGGAGGAGTCATACCCAATGACCCTCTTCTTCGATGGATCTAAATGCCAGCGCGGCGGAGGAGCCGGCGTTGTTCTCATTCCTCTCAACGCTGAACCTATGCCTCTTTCATTCCGACTTGATTTCCCTTGCACTAATAATACAGCGGAATACGAGGCCCTTGTTCTGGGTCTCCAAGTTGCGTTACACTTAGGTATCAAATCTATCAACATTTTTGGCGACTCTCAATTGGTAGTCAATCAGGTTATGGGCGTCTACCAATGCAAAAATGAGGAACTTCAAAAATACAAACACTACGTGGATTCACTTCTAGCCTTATTTACCCACTATTCTATACAAACCATTCCCCGCTCCACTAACAAATTTGCGGATACTATGGCTTGCTTAGCCTCGCAAATTCCCGCCGCGCCAACTGACTCTGAATTATTCGTCGTGGTCCAACAACTTTTTGCCCCATCCTATTCAACCCCGGTAGTTTGTATGATAAATACTGTGTCTACTAATTCACAGGATACCTGGTACCACCAATTTCACGACTACCTTACAATCTCTGTCCTCCCACCTGACCTTACTAGTAACGGCAAACGTGCTTTTCTTAAAAGTGTTTCACGTTATGTTGTCATGGGGGGACTCCTCTATAAACGTGGCTTTGATGGCATCCTCCTTCGCTGTCTAACTGGCGCGGAGGCCACTCATACCATCCAACAGGTCCATGACGGTATTTGTGGTGGACATTTTAGCGGCCTTGCCGTGGCCAAACGAATCCTTCGCCTTGGTTATTATTGGCCTACTCTCAATAACGACTGCTACGAATATGTTAAGCGTTGTGTTATGTGTCAGCAACATGCCAACCTTCAACATACTCCTAGCCACCCGCTCCAGATCGCTCGAGATCTTTGGCCCTTCTCACAATGGGGTTTAGACCTTATTGGTGAGATTCATCCAACCTCTTCACAACGTCACCGTTGGATAATCACAGCGACCGAATATTACACAAAATGGGTGGAGGCTATTCCACTCATTTCAATCAAAAAAGAAAAAATTGTCGAGTTCATTAACCACCACATTATCTGTCGTTTTGGTGTTCCTCATCGCCTGATAACAGATAATGGAAAATCTTTCAAAAACAAGTTGTTGCAAGACCTTTGTGACAACTTTGGTATCAAACTTAGTTTCTCATCACCTTACTATCCACAAGCCAATGGGCAAGCCGAGTCCTCTAATAAAACACTAACCAAAATCCTCATGAAAGTTGTCAATGAATCTGGAAGAAATTGGCACGATCACATTCCCTTTGCCCTTTGGGCTTATCGTACTAGCATTCGTACCTCTACTAATGCCACACCTTTTTCTTTGGTATACGGTACCGAGGCTGTTTTGCCTCTCGAAATACAAATACCCTCCCTTAGAATATCTCTTCAGGATATTCTCACCAACGATGATTTCCGCCAAGAGCGGTTAGCCCAATTGGAGCTTCTTGACGAACGCCGTCTTACAGCTCTTGATCACCTTCAAATCTATCAAAAACGCATTAAACGTGCTTATGATAAGCGACTTCATGAGCGTACCTTTAAGGTTGGTGATCTTGTTCTCAAAGAGAATCAACATGTAACCAAACTAGAAAAGAGCAAACGTGGAAAATTTGCTCCCAATTGGATTGGGCCTTATATAATCACTCATACCTATGGATCTGGTACTTATCATTTAGCTTCGCTTAATGGTAAACCTGAGCCTGAACCCCTTAATGCCTTGCATCTTCGACCATTCTACTGTTGAAATTAGTGTTATATCACTTCTTATCTACCTTCCGCTCGTCCCTTGAGCTCACTTACCACTACATACACTCTGTTTCCTACACTTCATAATAACAATCAAGCTCACATAGTTTGATCCTCACCTCCCCTTGATGATGCCTTCCCCTTTTTAGTCTAGTCCATGACTTCAAAATATTAAAATAAGCCGTATCCTTATGGGATTTTCTTGAGTCAAACTTCCTACTAAACTAGATGCTTCACGCCAAATGAACATCTAGTCATCTAAATTAAATATAGACTGCTCCCTCGAAGGACAGCTATATGCTGAACTATTGCTGCTATTATATATAGACTGCTCCCCCGAAGGACAGCTATGCATTACAATCATATCTGCTACTATAAATAGACTGCTCCCTCGAAGGACAGCTATACACAGTCAGCTTTTATCAGAAGCTTCTCGCATTGATCAGCTTCGTGAAGACCTCAAGAATAATACAATCAATATCCCTTGTAGACTTCCCGCATCGATCAGTCTGCATTCAGCAAAAAAAGAAAAGCCTCATTCAAAAGGACTTTTGAGTCATGGACTTGTCTATTTAGGGTAGGTTCTCTTTCGTCAGAACACTCACTTTGTAATAAGTTCTCTGTACCTCAGCTATATCATCCACCTCACCTCACCATTTGTTTCAACTCAAGGGACGTGACGTATATCCGATATATTGTGATTATACAACTCTTTTCACCTATCGACTTCTCGCCTATGCAAGGTACCTAGGGATTCAAGCTCATCCTATGTTAATATGTGGTTTGTTTAGCTCTTCTCAACTACGGGACACTTTTGCCTCTTTTGCTCGACTCTAGGATTGTGTGTTGACCTTAATCAGGATACGGTTCCCTACTATTTGGGTAAGCTAACTTTCACTTTACCTATACCTACATCAACATCGCCCATACCTTACCAACACCAACAACATTACCCTATCAACATCAAATTCTTATCAACCAACAAATTGCCTAACCATACCCAAATTGCCTGAATTCACCTCTCCCTGGTCCTAAGGGAGAACTACATCGGTCTGAGGCCCCTCCTTGCTTTGTGCAATGGGCTATGTAGGCAGCACTTCGGAGACATGGGGTCTCCCAAGGTTAGCTCGACCATCCCCTACCATAACCTATCCTGTGTGGTGAATATAAATATTTTTGTGTATTTCTATTTAATCACATTCCTCTTTATCCTTTTTTCAAAACACAAAAATCAAAACACAAACATTCTTATTATTATCATAACTCAAATCAACATACATATTCAGTTTTATTTAGATGTTAAACAAATACATCTTCTCTATCATCGACACGCAGGTCGGCATCCTTATTTATTCTTATACCTTGATAACATTTACTTAGACCCTCACGCCTCATCCCGAACCAGGTGATGATCGTGATCGTCGACGCCTCTCGCCGGGCCTCCCTGTCCTCAAAGGTACCACGGCTATTGGTACCGCCCACTAATCTGCCAATCTCTCCTGTAACATGTGAATACGCTCTCTCGCATGGAGGTATCTAGCCTCTAGTCCCTCCGCTCGTGACTCACAAACATCGCAAATATCTATCCTTTGCTGCATTCACCTCTTGTTAACCCACTTTAGCCCGAACCCAAGGCCTGCAGACCAACCTCTTGCTGCCCGACCCAAGGTCAACCTACCTATTTGGCCCGACCCGAGTTCTGCTACCCTACCTAATCTATGGCCTCGACCTAAGATTCCTCACCCCGCTCCATTTACCCTGATCCATCGGCCTCAATTTACCTCTTCAGGCCCCTGGAGGTTTGGCCCGACCTGATCCACCTTTGCTGCCTCGGCCTCAGCCTGACCTACATATTCGGCCCGACCTAAGGCCCACCTACCATTCGGCCTAAGGCCTCAACCCAAATTTAGCATTTGGCCCGACCCAAGGCCTCAACCCTACCATTTGGCCCGACCCAAGCCGCAACCCTAACCATTTGACCCAAGGCCTCAACCTACCATTTGGCCCGACCCAAGGCCTCGCGACCGCCTATTCGGCCCGACCCAAGGCCCAACCTACCAACTTGGCCTCAACCTACCTATTCGGCCCGACCCAAGGCCTCAACCTACCCATTTGGCCCAGACCCAAGGCCTTGCCCTCACTATTTGGCCCGACCCTGGCCCGACCCAATCACTTGGCCCGACCCACGGCCGTACCACTTCCATACCTTACCCAAAATCAACACCATACACTTTATCCACCCATCCGGTAGTTTTTGGTTCAATCGAGCTCACCTGTTCGTGTTTTAGCATGATTAGGGTCCTTGACTTGATCTGTCGACCAGCTTTGCCCAGACCTAGACCGTGACGTTTATCTCAACCAAACCAACCTTTTGGTACTGCCGAACATGCCTAAACGTTCCTGTACCTTACCTGTTATATACCCTGGAGCTACTTCCTATGCCTTGGATACCAGGATTATATCACCCTTGTTTGGATAAACTATCGACCTTTGCCTACACATTGCTGGTTTGCTCGTCAAATCATGTACCCTAGTCGTACTATTGCATTTCAACATGCGTCTGCTTCCTTGGACCTACCCCACCACCTTACCATCCTCTCTACAACATATACCCTGTATCAACCCTATCCCTGATTTCCCGTTCACTCAATCTGTGATAGATTTGAGGGGGATTACCTATATCCTTAACATGAGAAACCACTTCATATTATTGTCCGCGCAGCTTTACAGAGCAAGCTACACGACAATAAGGGGCTAATGTAGACACCAAATTCGTGTCTTACGACCCCTTGTGACCCGCATCCCATTTCGCAACCTAACCTCATTACCTAAACTTTACACAATTATTTATTAATTACCTTGTAATTGATAAATCCACATACCTTACCCGCCACCTCACTTTGCCACCTCATCATGACCTAGCCCTAACCCTAAACTAACCTAATTAAGACTTATGGCTTGGTCTAGACTCACATCCATAACTAATGCCTCCTTACTCGCACCCAAAGCCGACCTTCTAGCCACTTGACCAAGCCCGCAACTGATCTCTCGGGAGAAAAGCAGGGAAGGTGGGCTATTTTACTAAAAATAGACTACTTTTTCCTGACCGATGCCGGTTCCTACTCGACCGCCGTCGGTTACGCAACCGCCATCGGTTCCCTGTAAATGGGCTCCCCAAACCAAAACAACGGATCGGAATTTCATTTTGGAGATCAGTCAAAGGATTTCTGGATCAACAGAGAGCATTGCGAGCGAGGAACAGAGTCCAGATCTTCACTTGACAGAGCAGAGACGAGTGGAAATACCAGAAGTGTTTACAACCAAGGAGATCAACTTGCATCTGTGCCAAAACCAGTAAGTCACATCTTGCATGTCCTTTGTTATAACATTTCTTATGCTTCTTGAATCTCAGTGCTCCTAAATCCGTTTCTGAATCCACTACCCAACGTGCCATTGCATCTAACTGTCATTCTTTTGCTTCTAACCATCCCATTTCCTAATACCATCCAAAAACCAGCCATTACAAACACCATAGCTGCCAAGAAGATCGTAGAACCCACCGCTATCGGTTATCAGTAACCGCCATCGGTTATCAGTGACCGGCATCGGTTATCAGTAACTGGCATCGGTTCCTCTGATCAAAAACCAGAAAACTAGCCTTTCCCCCTACCCAGTTTAACGAAATAATTTAATTAATATTTTGCAGTCTTTTGTGTTAATTCATATTAGCAGGGGAACTGACCACCTTCGAAAGGAAGTTTTATATTTCCTGGGCCCAAGGCAGTTTCCTCATTTATTGTTTAATCAAAATCTTGTGGTCTTGTGTTCTTATTTGCAGGTAGTCCTTCCAAGACAAAAAGGAGTCTCTGCAGTCAGCCTGATCTTTCTCTACGGTACGCGCACACCATCTCGACATTCAATAGGTATTCCTCCTAACCCTAACCTCATCTGTTTCTAAAAGGAATGAAAGGATAGAAGCAACTCTATTCCCAGAAGCCGAAACATTCAAACTTTCCTTGACAGAGAAAAGAGCTAGTTATTCTCATAGTTGCCATGCAACACCAAGTAGACTGGTTCGAAGAACCAGTGATCAAACAGAGAGAAAACCGAAGCGCATGGAAAACCAAACAACCAACTAGTTTTCCATTTTGCATGCCTTCCCGAGAAATCCGTGCTCGGGAACCGAGTTCATTAATGACATTAACTCCTAAATTCCCACCCAAACTCCATTGCCACCGACCGCCATAGTTGGCAATTGACAAAAGCAAACAAAAGACCATTTCCAGATTTGGTGACTTTGCCACGTCGGTCCCAACAGATATTTACAACCTCCACCAAATCCCAAGTCCTTCATACTTATCCATCTCATAAATGCCATAGAAACTACCGCCCATGGCTTGCACCCCTTCATAGGTCCCCCTTCATCCACTATCATTAGTTAGGTTAGAAACATAGGTTAGATCTTAAGGTGATACTTAGTCTAACTTCCTTAGTGCTAGGTCACTAACCTTAGGAACATTTAGCTTATAGTTTAGGGCTAGGTTAGATTAGCACTAATCCAACCCATAGGTTATTAACCTTAATAAATCCAGTCTAGGTCTAACAAATAGAATCGTTCAGTATAAGAACCAACAGATATACATTCTCGAAATGGATTCTATCCAGCATTGATAATAAGCTAGCAGTATATACTAGAATTTATTACCTGGCTCAAGGTCTAGGCCTTCCTGATATTACGATATCGGGAACCAATTCATTTAACACGATCAACCTGAGTTAGACTCTGGAATTGCTTATTCAACACATTCAGACCTTGCACCCTTCGTAAGGTCTATAATTTTTGTTCATCTAGAATAAACTTAAAACATCTCTTGGATCAATGCCACTGACCCAAGGCTGAGTCATAAAGATGGGTAAATCCACAATTCGTCCCGAAATCATATTGAACTCAGGTGCTAAAAATGAAAGAAATAAAAGAGTCCAAGCATATCCTGAGTCAGTCAAAGATCTTCAAAAGCAAAGAAGATTCAATCCATATCAAGCATGACTTCACAATCAAAGGAACACATCCTTTTATAGAAGAAATCATATATCAACACTTGAATGCTCAGGAGGAAGTAACAATAGTTCAGGGTGTTACATGCTTCCCTCCTAAAAGATTCATCGTCCCGATGATTACATATTTGATTTACCTTCAGGTCAACCAATTTATTAGTTCACAATACAATGTGACTATTTCCAACTTGAATAGTTCTAGAAATCAATGTCACGATACATTTTATTCATCCTGAATAATGTTTGCCTCAATCTGGCTTTCTTATAGACATAAAAAGATAAGTTCATAAAAAAAAAATGTTTTGTCAACAGATTTCATTCTGTTGAAAAAGAAAAGGAAAATCAATTTTCATCTCTTCCTGATTTTCCCAAGTTGCACTTTCTTCGTTAAACTGGTCCCACTGGACCTTACATTGCCGTATTTCACGATTCCACAAATGCAATTGGCGAGTTTCCAGCACTCGTGTGGGTTTAACCACGATTATTCCTGGTTCTTGGACCTGCAAGGAATTCCAATTTAAGACATGTGACAAATCTGAAACGTATTTCTTAAGCAAAGAAATATGGAAAACATCATGCATGCGAGACAAAGCAGGTGGTAATGCTAATCGATAAGCTACAGGATTGATTATTTCGATAATTTCAAAAGGTCCCACGTAACGAGGTGACAACTTGGCAACCTTGCCAAAATTTATAGAACTCTTTCTGGGTTTAACACGAAGAAAAACATTCTCACCAAGCTCAAACCTTCGATCAACCCGCTTAAGGTCAGCATAACTCTTCTACCTATCTGCTGCTTCCTTTAATCGTTCACGAATCAACTTAACTTGCTGTTCCATTTTAGTGAGGATCTCTGGTACAATTACCACTCTGTCCTCAATACTATCCCAACTAACGGGGGTTCTGCACTTCCTTCCATAAAGTGCTTCAAAAGGTTCCATTTTAAGAGATGAGTGATAAGTGTTGTTGTATGCAAATTCAACTAGTGGAAGATACTCTTCCCATTTATACTGTTGATCCATGCAATAAATTCGCAACATATCTTCCAACACTTGATTTACTCTCTCTGTTTGTCCATCCGTTTCCGGATGATATGTAGAACTGAAGTTTAGTTTCGTTCCAAGAGCTGAATTAAGAGTTTGCCAAAATCTTGACGTCATTCTAGGATCCCTGTCAGATATAATCAATTCTGGTACACCATGTAACCTGAAAATTTTGTGCACGAATCTTTTGGCCAACACTGGTGAATCATCCTTTAGATTTCCAGTGATGAAATGAGCTACCTTAGTTAGTTTATCTATAACTACTAGGATAACATCATGTTTATTCCTAGACATAGGTAACCCTTATACAAAGTCCATGCTTATTACTTGCCATTTGTATTGCGGTATGCTATGGGGATATAATAGTCCAGCAGGGTGCATGTGTTCTGCCTTAACCCGCTGACATTCTAGACAATGAGTCACAAAATCAATAACATCCTTTTTCATACCTTTCCAAAAGTATTGTTGTTTCAGATCAGCGAGCATTTTTGTGATACCCGGGTGTCTAGAGAAGGGTGAATTATGAAATTCAACTAATAACTTCCTTCTCAAATCGTTCAGCATAGGTACGTATACCCTATTTTCATAACGTAAGATTCTTTCATTATCAAAATGAAAACCCTTATACCTTTCATCATTAGGTTCTACAGCAAGCGCTGTTTTTACTTGCTGAAAGTATATATTAGATTCTGAGGCACTTTTTACCTCATCCTTAAACTGAGTTCTTAATGTTATAAGAGCAGAAATGTGCTTCCTACGACTTAGAGCATCAGCTACCCTATTCTCTTTCCCTTTGATGTAGTTAATATCAAAATCATATTGAGATAAAAATTCTAACCACCTTCTCTGTCTGGCATTTAGATTAGGCTGAGTGAAAATATATTTCAGTCCTAAGTGATTAGTTTTCAACTCAAAAGGTTTCCCAAGTAAATAGTGTCTCCAGACTTGAAGCGCATGAACAATGGCAGCAAGCTCCAAATCATGAGGAGCATAATTCAGCTCATGTAACTTAAGTTTCCTACTTTCATATGCTATGACTTGATCATTTTGTAACAAAACACCTCCAAGGCCTTCCCCAGATGCATCCGTTACAAAAGTAAAGCTCCCATTAGGGTCTGGTATAGCTAAAATAGGTGCGGAAGTCAACTGGCCTTTCAGACTTTTGAAAGCAGTTTCACACTTATCATTCCAAATAAATTTCTTATCCTTCTTCTGCAATGAAGTTATCGATGCAGCCACTTTAGAAAAATCCTTAACAAAATTTCTATAATAACCAGCAAGACCCATGAAGCTTCTTACTTCGTGCACATTCTTTGGTGCAGGCCACTCAGTTATTGCCACTATTTTTGAAGGATCTACAGCAATTCCTTCTTTACTAATGACATGACCCAAATAGTGAACTTCTGAATCAAAGAAGGAACATTTAGATAACTTACCATACAACTTTCTTTTTCTCAAAATTCCCAAATCTATCTTCAAATGCTCATTGTGCTCCTCAACACTTTTAGAATAAATGAGAATATCGTCCAAGAATACAAGTACAAACTTGTCTAAATATTCTTGAAAGATATTATTCATTAAATTCATAAAAGCTACGGGTGCATTAGTTAATCCAAAGGGTAGAACCGTGAATTCATAATGTTCGTACCTAGTTCAGAAAGTTGTTTTATGAATATCTTCCTCTCTAATCCTTAATTGATGATAACCAGATCGAAGATCTATCTTAGAATAAACTGCTGCCCCATGCATCTGATCAAATAGATCATCGATCCTTGGAAGTGGGTATCTGTTCTTGATTGTTGCTTTTTTCAACATCTGATAATCGATACACATCCTAAGTGTTCCATCCTTCTTTTTCACAAATATTATTGGCGCTCCCCAAGGTGAAACACTTGGTCTAATCAGACCTTTAGACAAAAGTTCCTGCAATTGTGCCTTAAGCTCTACTAACTCAGTAGTAGTCATCTGATAAGGTGCTTTGGAAATAGGTTCTGTTCCTGGTTTGATTTCAATGGTGAAGTCAAATTCCCTCTTGGGTGGTAAACCTGGTAATTCCTCCGGAAAAACATCCTTGAAACTTTGCATCAGTGGAAATCGTTTCATGGGGTCACCATCTTCTTCTAAAAATTCAGATATCTTTACTGCATAAAGGGTACATTCTTTGTTTTTAGCCTTTTTAAGCTGCATAGCTGAAAATTTTCTAACTGAAATTTCCCATTTCACACTTTGAATCTCTGCTGCCTTCAGCCGATCATCTAAACATTTTATATTCTTTTCATAGCAATCTACTTTTGATTTATGGTCAGCTAACCAATTGACACCAATGACAATGTCATATGATCCCAAAGGTGTAACATAGAGGTCAACTTTAGTGGAAAAGTTAGGTAAGTCAAGGACTGCCCCAAAAAGACACATACTCACTGTATGAACAGAATTATTACCATACTGTACAGTCCAAGATTTATCCATTTTTCCAGCCTTTCTCTTAAGTTTAGAAGCAAGTTTACTAGAAATAAAACATTCAGTAGCTCCTGTATCAAAAATAATAGTGACAGGTATGCCAAATAACTTACCTGGAACTTCTATAGGTGTCACTTATTTTTCATCTTGCTTGTCTGCTACTGCAAAATGTATCTTATGCTGCTGATTATGATCATCCTTCTTCAAAGGGCACTGATTCGCATAGTGGTCTTTGCCACAATTGTAGCAGCCTCCTACAGGTCCCTTTTTAGGCTCAAAATTACCTCCAACCTTGTAATTATCATGTTGTCCTCCATAGGGCTTCTGCCCATTGTTATAATTTTTGGCAAAATTAACCCTTACATTTCCAGAAGGTTTATTTGCTACTGCATTCTTACTATTATCCCCTGGAAACTTACTTTTGTTTCCAAACTTTTTCCATGGTCCCTTTTTAGGTGCAAGTGAAGTTGAAGAAGGGTTTGTAATCTTCTTCCGCACTTCCTCTTTATGAGCAGAAATAGCCTTTAATTTCTGTTCTTGTCTTATGGCCTTTTCAACAACTCCTTCCATAGTGGTTGGACTGTGAACATCGACCTCTCCCCCTATCACGGGATTCAGTCCCATGATAAATTTCCGTATTCTGAACTTCTCGTCAGTTTGATACTGCGGTACATACTTGAGGAGTTTTGTAAACCACTCCCAGTATTCAGTTACCGTTAGCATCCCTTGAGCTAAGTTCTGGAATTCTGTCATTTTCTGATCATAGAATAGCTGTGGCAGCCAACGTTGCCTAAAATATCCCTTAAATTGATCCCAAGTAATATTGGTCTCATCAATATTTAGCTCAGCTTTACGGCTATCCCACCACGAAGATGCTTCGTAGGAAAGCTGATAGGCTCCCCAAATAGCTTTGGTTTCCTCTGAGAAGTTTCTTTTTGCAAAGTACTTCTCCATTTCATTGAGCTAGTTCTCAGCTCCATCTCCTAATGTGGTGCCATCATATTTAGGTGGGCTTATCCTTTTTATATCATTAGTGAGTTCTGCTGCCAACCTGGCCTTTTTGTTTTCTGGTTGGACAGGTGCATTTCCAGCATTATTATCAACACCCATATCGGGGTTGTCCTCAGGAGGTTGTTGATTGTTGTTACCAGCTTCATCTTCCTCCTCATTTCCCATTACTTGATGTTTAAGTACAGCTAAACGATCTCTTGTGTCCAATAGGGCAGCAAGGATCTCATCAAGCTTTTGGGTTGTTGCTTGCCCTCCTTTTGGTGGAGCATTATTCGCAACGTTCCCCTTGTTCTAACCATTTTCTGTTACAAGAAAATTTAGGTTTTTATCAGATTATGGACACAATATGTCCAAGAGCTGCAACCTTCAGCTCTGATAACAAGATGTAACATCCCCATTTTAGAACATTAGAACAAGTAAAAAAAATTTTTTTATATAAATGCTTCCTAGTTCTAAATACAATATTTAGAACTCACAAATCAAAACCACCATTCTTATAACAGATAACCATATGCAGTTGTAATGACTTGGATTACCTCCGATCTATTCATTCCATGACTCGGTAATCTACCAATCTATTCATGAGTATCAAGAGTTGGCATTTTTATTTTAACACATCACTCTTGCGGTTCTCTTCCCTAATCTGGGATTCAGAATGCTCTGTCCAAGGAACCTATCTGAATAATTGTTACCATTATTCATCGGCATCTCATCCCTTAGACTAGGTGACATAGGACAACGCAATCAGCAGCTAGCGATACTTTGGCCAAAGATTTGAAACATACTGCTTAGGTCTCGTATCCCTTGACGGCATACTCGTCAATCTGGAATACATCCTTCACCCCATTCCTATGTTATATAGAATGTCTTATACTGACTTCTGTCAGTGTCTCCTGCAGCAAGTTATTCACTCAGGAACGGATTAATAATATGACAACGTTATAGGGATGCTCCCGAGGACTAGGGATACGCTGACATACTGGGTCAACCCTAGTTAACCCAGTGTGTTGAGATACCCCGAGTCTCTAGGGGTAGCCTTATAACATGACCACGTTCCTAACCAGTCCCAGAGTAAAACTTGTTCGAGTTTAAGGTGTAAATATTAACGATCAATGCAAAGGGTGTCACCATAAGTCACCTGCATTGTTGTATCTTCGAGAAGATCCTAATCTTCTCAAAGGTACAACCCTACAGTTGACTTGTGCCATCAACCTTCAAATCTACCTCGAAAAGATCTACTCATTTAACTATAAGGTTTTACTTACATTGAGTTTAAAGTTATACTTTAAGACGCTCCTTTTAGGGTAGTATTTTCCCAACCCCTGGGTTCCTCACCTTAGAATTACCTTTCTTAATAAAACCCATTTCACAAAGAGAAGTTATTAAGAATTGAGGTCCCGTCAAGGAGTTCATTGAAAAATAGAAATCTAAATCAACGAAACTGGGAAATAGCCCTTAATCTCCACATAAGGTTGCTAACCATACCCTTTTTGGTTTATATCAGTTCTCAAAACTGAAATGTATCTTACTTATTAGTATTAAGATATAGTGATTTAAAATCAAATTAAACGTTGTCTTGACTTAGTTCAAGACTAGGAAGTAATAATTTATTCAGCCCGTTTAGCTTCCTGTTGAGGTTTATTTTAACCTTAGCTTCTCGAAAGACAGTGATCTAAATTCCAATTTAGCTTTCAATAGAACATAACATAACTACTAGACATACACAAGTATTCAGTCACATAATCTTTGCAAAGCTTACTTAGAGAATCACAAATGTCTCCAAGATATACAGTAATAACAATGCTCTTAAAATCATTCGAACCGAAAAGGTTTATTCATCAAGATACAAATGTAACCACATAAGTAACAAATACCTCATTTCATTCATTTCTAAGCTAATCAAATACATTTTATGCATTCAGCATATTTGATACAATACTCAACAGCAAAAGAACATCTTTCTTCAAGTAGTACATTCAGAGAATCAAATTGGAATTCATCATAAAACCAAATTAAACAATATGAACATCACATCAGATCTGCGTGTCTTTACCACTTACGGAAACCATCTGTAAAAATTGTCAACACGGGTCAGTTCGGTGAATTGAGCATGATAAGCACTAATTCTTAAAACAATTGCAATCCACCAATTGTTCTCATTAAACAACCTGTTTATATGAAATCATTTCTTCCCATACCAAACTTAAATCAGGCTAATCATCCTATATGTTAGAGACTAAGAACATATGAATACAACCATTATAAAGATAGCAAAACTCCTACAAGATTGTTTCTAACAATTTCTCAAAGGCAATTAAAACATTCAACAAGCTCACTGTCTTAATTCTTTTATCATCATAACACATTTCAATGGTATTGACAAGTATACCCATTTATACAGCAACACACATTTTATACCAGTCTCTCCATACAATACCACAGTTTATTCTTGTTATGCCCTTACCATAGAGATCGCAAAAGGATACAAGAAGAAAGCACACAAGTTTTCCTGTCTAGGAGAGAGAGAGAATTTTCCTATTCAACTTATTTATACTTCAACATATAAATTATAGTCTAGAAGAAAGAAACAGAGTCCATCAGAATCCTAAGTCAATAACATTCTGAACTGTACCGATTCCTTTAGATTAATGCAAATATATTTACGCATGTGACTAAACATTCGGTATTACAAGAAGAACTACAGTTCCATCTAAATCCAAATATAAAAGTCACCTGTAGCTACTAAGCAATTCAACAACATGAATATAACCATCGCCATCGTTTAACAGAGCACAGCTAGGAGCTTTTTATCACAGTCAGCCACGAGACTAGATAACCCTTAAAACAAATGACGTTCCATATGCAAATACAGTGACATTCATACTACATCTAAACACTAACATGCACAGCTCCATTTAACTAAATCTAATCTCTATGAATGTACAGCAAGGACTTTCTAGAAGTTGCATCCATTACATAAGCTCATCCAAGTTTTAACCTAAGTAGATCCATCCCGCAAACACATCAGGGCTACAACAGGAGTCGAGTTCACATGGAATTACTGTAAGGGCTCCAACAGAGTTGTATCCCACAAGAACTAACATCCCGGGTTAAGATTAAAGTCGAATTCGTATGAAAACATTCAAGACTCCAACTGAATCAAACCAACAGTCTACACAACTAAACTTCTTCAGAAGTCCTATACAAGATACATATTAAGGATTCCACAGAATCTATATCAATAAGTATTCACAACTGAGCCTATACGGAAGTCAAAAACACTAGTTACATTCCAAGGACTCCAATTGTGTCAATACCAACCGTATACACAACTAAGAAACAGTATTCACGACCAGGGCTTTGGTTGAAGTCAAATTCATACGACAGCAATTCAAGAATCCTAAAAGTACTTACAGCAAAACTTCTACAGAAGTTAAAAACATAAAATACGTTTCAAGGACTCCAATGGAGTCAATACCATCAGTATTCACAACTAAGCAACTATATTCAAAACTAAGTTTCGACAGAAGTTGAAATACAAGATCCATTTCAAGGACTCTCACTGAGTCGATACCATTGGTGTTCTCAACTAAACAACCGCATTCAACTAAGCTTAGAAAGAAGTTGGAATACCAGATACATATTAAGGATTACAACATAATCATTATCAACAAGTATTCCTTCTACAGAAGTCGATTACAAGATACATATTAAGGATTCCCACAGAATCAATATCAATAAGTATTCCTTCTACAGAAGTCGAAACACTAGTTACATTCCAAGGACTCCACTAAGTCAATATCACAGTATTCACAACAAAACAACAGCATTCAAACTAAGCTTAAGAAGAAGACGAAAACATACGAAACATTCAAAGGACTCTCACTGAGTCATTTTCGCAGATATTCCATGTAAACTTTCGACGGATTTTATCCCAAAAATTGCAAACACAGTGAGGACTTCTACAATAGTCACAATCAAGTAGAATAATCACAGCAAGCATTCCCAACAGAAGAACTTCAAGTATTCACAGCAAGATTCAACAGGGTTCCACATCAACACTAAAAGCACAGCCGGTCTGTACTCGAAATGAAACCAAAAAGAAGAATAATACAGTAACCATTCCATCAAGATCTTCGAAAACACCCAAGATTCATAGTTCCACAGGAAAAGAAGAACCAAAACAATGCTTCAAACCAACTAAATTGAAATCACCTGAACAAAGTTGTTTTAATGAAAGCATTTGAGAGTAAAGCAAGATTTTTAAAAGTCAAGGCCTATCATGCCTGGTAATGTCGCTTTAAAAATCCAAAGAAGACCTCTGAATGAGCTCTAGCCTTCTCCTCTTCTTCCATGATAGATTCAGCAACAATAATTTGTTACCCTCATGCCTAATAAACTTTCCTCGACAGAGAAAAGAGCTAGTTATTCTCATAGCTTGCCATGCAACACCAAGTAGACTGGTTCGAAGAACCAGTGATCAAACAGAGAGAAAACCGGAGCGCATGAAAAACCAAACAACCAACTAGTTTTCCATTTTACATGCCTTCTCGAGCAATCCGTGCTCGGGAACCGAGTTCATTAATGACATTAACTCCAAAATTCCCGCCCAAACTCCATTACCCACCGACCACCATAGTTGGCGATTGACAAAAGCAAACAAAAGACCATTTCCAAATTTGGCGACTCTGCCACGTCAGTCCCAACAGATATTTACAACCTTCGCCAAATCCCAAGTCCTTCATACTTATCCATCTCATAAATGCCATAGAAACTATCACCCATAGGCTCACAACCCCTTCATAGGTCCCCCTTCATCCACTATCATTAGTTAGGTTAGAAACATAGGTTAGATCTTAAGGTGATACTTAGTCTAACTTCCTTAGTGCTAGGTCGCTAATCTTAGGAACATTTAGCTTATAGTTTAGGGCTAGGTTAGATTAGCACTAATCCAACCCATAGGTTATAGTTTAGGTTTAGGTTATTAACCTTAATAAATCCAATCTAGGTCTAACAAATAGAATTGTTCAGTATAAGAACCAACAGAGTATAATATTCTCAAAATGGATTCAATTCAACATTGATAATAAGCTAGCAGTATATACTAGAATTTATTACATGGCTCAAGGTCTAGACCTTCTTGATATTACGATATCGGGAACCAATTCATTTAACACGATCAACCTAAGTTAGACTCCGAAATTACTTATTTAACACATTCATACCTTGCAACCTTCGTAAGGTCTATAGTTTTTTTTCATCTAGAATAAACTTAAAACATCTCTTGGATCAATGCCACTGATCCAAGGCTAAGTCATAAAGATGGGTATATCCACAATTCATCCTGAAATCAGATTGAACTCAGGTGCTAAAAATGAAAGAAATAAAAGAGTCCAAGCATATCTTGACTCAGTCAAATATCCTCAAGAGTAAAGAAGATTCAATCCATATCAAGCATGACTTCACAATCAAAGGAACACATCCTTATATAGAAGAAATCATATATCAACACTTGAATGCTCAGGAGGAAGTAACAATAGTTCAGGGTGTTACAAAAAATAAATCATACATGTTCCAAAATGGAACATGCAGAGCATGCAAAGCACTTAGGAGGAAAGAAATATACACTACAGCAATATAATATGTAGAAGCACTTAGAGGAAAGAGAAACTAAACTGATATGTACAGGGTGAGACTCCCCTTTTAGTAGCAGTGCTTAAGATAGATCCTATTTACTGGAATCTGTAACTCTTTACCCTCCAATGTAGACAATTGGAAATCATTACTACTTTTGCATAATGTTATCATATAGGGTCCACTCCAGATGGCATCGAACTTAGAATGTCTCCCTGGTTTTTTCTCTATCTGCATCCCATTTCAAAACCAAGTCCCCTTCCTGGAAGGTCCTTGCTCTAGCTTTCTTTTTAAAGCATATTTTAATTAAGGCCTGGTTCTTTTCCAATGCTTGGAGAACTTTCTCTCTGGTCTCTTCTAATTCTATCAGCTCCATGTACCTAGCCTCCATTGGTTAAAATTCAGACATCTCTAGTTGCTTCATAAGCTCCAATGCTGGTAATTCAAGTGATATGGGCAACACTGCTTCTTTCCCATGGACAAGATTGAATGGGGAGCTGCATGTATATCTCTTAGGCATTATTCTATCATCCCATAAGGCCATTTTGAGCTTTGTGTGCTAGATCCTTTGATTCTCATCAAGAGTTCTTCTGATGATCTTCAGTAGGTTTTTGTTTGTAGACTCAGCCTAGCCATTACCTTGAGGGTAATAGTTTGATGAAGTACTCAAATAAGTCCCATTTTTAACAGCCCATCCTGTATTTTTGGAGCCTACAAATGCTAATCCATTGTATGAGATGATGGTGGTTGGTACTCTAAATATGGTCACTATCCCTTCATAGAAATCTAGGATACTAGACTCATTTGCTTCTTTGAGTGCCACTACCTTGGTCCACTTGGTGAAATAATCAGTTGTTGTCAGGATCCATTTGTGACCTTGGCTTTAGTTTGGGTTGATGACTCCAATGAAGTCCAATCCCCATTGGATGAAATGTTTGTCTACTGAGATTGGGTGCAATGGAAGTGTTATTAGCTTCTCTTTGCCTTTGAAGAATGCACAACTCTTGCACCTTTTAATCCATGTGAAATAGTCACTAAACACTCTGGGCCAATAATATCCTGCTTTCATGATTTTGAGTGTTGTCACTCTTGGAGCAAAATGGCCTCCAGCTATTTCAACATGAAATTCTTGTAGCACTCTCTCCACCTAATATGTCTCAATGTATCTTAGCAGAACACCATTGATATCCCTTTTAAATAATACACAGTCAATGAAAACATATGGGATGGCTTGAAGTCTGAAATTCCTTCTTTTTTATTTACTCATCCAATGAGGACACAGGCCCATTTGAAGGAAATGCACCATGTCGTGGGTCCAACAAAGAGCGGGTACATCATCTCTCCCTTCTTCTTGATTATTCTGTAGACAAAAAATAATCTCATTTTTCACTATTCACTTCTTCTTGTAGAGTAGAGGCTAGTTGATCACACAAGTCCCTCCTACAGACCAGCTTGGTGATCCTAATGTCAATGTCATATTCCATGACACGAGTGATCCACCCTACATGTTTCTCATTCAGGTCCTTGTAAAGGAGGAATTATTTGACTCCTACATGGGAGACCAATTGTCGGATTCTGTTGTTTGACACTAAATTCTTAAACTTCTTCTGTCCCCTGATCACCGCCAGGACTTGCTTCTCAATGAAGGAATACCTTACCTCATAGTCTTCCAGACTCTGACTAAAGAAAGCAATTGGCTGTTCTAAGCTTTCTTTGTTCTATTGAACCAAGATTGTAGAGATAGTGTCACTGCCACCAAAGGCATACAATATGAAATCCTTGGAAAAATATGGATTTACAAGATTTGGGGCCTATGATATGGCCTCTTTGATAGCTTCAAAGCTTGACTTTCCTTCAGCTATCCATCTGAATGCTAAGCTCTTCTTCATCATCAGTGTTATTGGCTTAACCAAATCAACAAAGTTTGGGACAACAATTTGAAAAAATTTGATCTTCCCCAAGAAGCTTTGAAGAGCCTTCTTGTGACTTGGCAATGGCAATGCTTTTATTGCTTCAACTCTTTCTGGATCAATTGTCAGACCCTCCTTAGACACAATGTGGCCTAAAATCCTACCCTCATAGGCCAAGAATATGCATTTTTTAGGGTTCAAAGATACCCTAAATCTCTTGCATCTTTCAAACACTTGCCTCCGGTGAAAAAGGTGGTCTGTTGCATTCTTAGATAACACAGTGATGTCATCCAGGTAGATCAACACTATTTTGTTGATTAGCCCTTTAAATGTCATATCCATGTCTCTTTGGAAAGTAACACCAGCATTAGACGTCCAAATGGATTTTTTTGTATGCATAGGTGCCTCATTTGGTGGTGAAAGCAATTTTGAATTGATCATCTTCTTTCACCATGATCTGATTGTATCCTGAGTAGCCATCCAAGAGAGAAAATCTCTCTGACCCAGACACTACTTGCAAGATTTGTTCCATTGAAGGGAGTGGGTAGTGATCTTTAAGAGAGAATATATTCAAATCCCTGAAGTCAACACACAGCCTAATTTCTCCATTTTTATTTCTGACTAGAACCAGATTTGTAACCCAACTTGAATGTTTAATTAGAAATATGATGCTTGCCTGTATTAGCTTGTTCATCTCCCTTTTCATGAGAGGCTCAATATGTGGGTTGACTGACCTAGGAGGCTGAGTAGTTAGATCTATTTCAATTGTGTGTTGTGCTAGCTTGGGATTAAAACCCCTCAAGTCCTCATAACTCTAAGTAAACACATCAGGGAATTCTTGGCAGAGTTGTATGAATTCATACCTTTCCTGCTCGGTGGCCACCTTACCAATTTCAAGTGTTTTGTCTTCTTCAACTAGGATTGACTCTGAATATCCTCCTTTGATATGTATGTTGGATTTCTCCTTTCTGAATTGATTGTTAGGATTGAAAATAGATTCCAGTGTTACTAATCCTTTGGGAAGCTTGTTTGTATGTAATTGTACTATTTGATTTCTATATTGTTGTTCTAATCTACTTTGATTCTGGGTTGAGAATTCACCTTCTTCTTGCAAAAAGTTAATGATCTACTGATCATTCTCAAACACCTGCCAACAAGTATTATTATTTTGCACTGCTGGCCTCACAACCACATGGATATGTGGTTGTTCTTTGTCTCTTTTGATGTTTTCCACCACATCAAAGGCTGCTCCAACTGCTGCAAGTCTATCAGCAGCTTCATTTTCTTTTCTGGGTATGGACATAATGCTGAAGGATTTGAAATCCTCCATGAGGTCCCATACTCTATTCTTATAGTTTTTTAGCAGGTCATTTTTGACAACATTTAGTCCTCTGACTTGATTGGCAACCAGTTCACTATCGCCAAACACTTGTAAATTCTTGATTCCTATCTTTCTTGCCTAATGAAAACCTTGGACTAAAGCCTCATATTCAACAGTATTATTTTAACAAGAAAACTGGAATGTAAAGGCTGCATAATATTTCATACCTCTGGGAGACACAATCATAGCTCCTCCTCCAGCTCCTTGTCTACTCCTTGAACCATCAAAGAATAATTTCCATACCTATTGTCATATTTACATTCTGGCTTGATTAAGGTAGGAAGAGGGTGATTTTCTTCATGTAGAAGGTAGACCCCTAGCTCAAATTCTTCCATTTATTTATAGGGGTCAAAAGCATGTGTTTTTCTGGCCCACTCATCTAAAGTCAAGTTTGGCATACATTCCAACTTGATATTTTCTTCATTAGTGCTTAGGAGGTCTTCTTGATAAAAAGTTGAGCAGTTGGCATTAATTGGGCTAGGCACATAAGTTTCAATATGATAGTCTGTAATGGGTTCAGATTTGATTGTGGCCTTTGCCCCATATCTTTTCCTAAAGAGAATATATGACCAGTCAACAGACAGGTAGCCTCCAATTATGTAGTGAAGTCCCTAGATAGACACAAAGCAAAATGTGGTGGCAAATCTATGATGGACATGTTTTGCAAGACAGTCACATTGGGGCAAGCGTGTAGAGTGAGACTAAAATCCTTGATAATTCCCATAGTGGTTACCATTGTCCCATCTAATTGGGCTGCTACTCTAGAGATGACCTCATATTGGAGACCCAGCTGATCAGCTATTTATTTGGGCATCATAGAACTACTAGCCCCAGAATCAATCATACAATTGTGCACTAATTTTTCTCCAATAATCAATGAGACATATAATGGAGGGGGTCTCAAGTTCTTACCTTTTTGTTCTCCTTGGTTATTCTCAGGTTGAACTGCATTGGCAAGCACTCTCTCTTGCTGATTAGGGGGTTGATTTGAACTTGACCAATTCTGCATGGTAGTCTGTAACACATACCTCTTCCCTGGAATGGCCAATGACTCCCATAGTGAAATTTTCACACTTGTCCTCTTCATTTTCTCAATAATATTGAATGAGCTATCTTTTTATGCCCCTTCCCAGACAAATTTCTTTCTTGCATATGGGCTATTAGAATTGGTTCCTGGCTAGATTTAGAAGGTGGCTTGGATTGGTTCTGTATGTTTGGAGATGCACTTGGAACAACAGGACCTTATGGATTGATGGAAGATTGAGGGTCACCTGAATTCAGTGGCTAACCCTCTCCAATACTTCTCTTTTTAGACCATGTATTGGTAGCTACACTTTGAGAAGGGAACTGATTCATCCCACATAATTCTTCGGCCTGCCATTTGACAAGCATAGGCTAATTTGGGGGGACACCTTATTAAGCTCCTTGTTGTTGATCTTACTCTTGTCCAGGTTCTTGTGGCACCATACTGGTTTGCACCATCAAGGCCTGATTTAGAGCACCATTAAAGCACGTTGATTGGTTGTGTGGCTAACTGCATGGAAAACACCAATTATATTCATGTGTCATATTGTTCTATGTAGGAACAAATTCCCTTGATGTTGCAGTTGCGTTTGGATCATAAAATCTAAAATGTCTAGCAACTTGGGGCTATTGTTCGGCCCCTACAATATTGACTTAATACAAAAGGCACACAGGCATGCAAGGTCCCAGTTAAAGAAAGGTGCGTAAGGAAAAAGTGCACAAGGCAAGGTTTTAGAAAAGGGTTTAAGGAATCCCATGGTGTGTGACATGCATGGACAGAACCAAGTGTTCAGGACTCAGACAAATTGGAATTTCAGGGCAGAACACATGAAAAGCATGACCCGAGTGCACATGGATAAGATGCCATCCTGGCGACAGGTTGGCCTAGGAAGAAGCATGTCTACGGTAGAATTTTCTAGAAGCACATCATGGGATAAAGTGGGAAGCTCAATCCTAGAGGAGCATGCTCACATGGATAACCACATTCAGACACTTAGCATTGGATCTAAGGACACTGGAGGATGAGTTGGTAGTCCAGAAAAGCTATAAATACAAGTTCATGTAGAGTAAATAGAGAGACTTAGAGTGTGGGTGGAGCTTTGTAGAAATACTGCAAGAACTTGGTTAATGGGTAATTACATTTGGGAAAGGATGTATTGGGCATGGGAATTGTAATATTTTTCTTTTTGGTAGCTTAGTTACATAAGTCCAGTTGCAATGCATGACTGTTTTCTACTTCTCTATGACACTCTATAATGGCTCCATGGGTGTAATGAGGTTACCTATTATATATACATGAATATCAATGATTTTGATGCATACTTATCTCTCATGAGTTCTCTTTCCTTTTATGCTAAGTATGGATGCTTGTATGCTTGTTTCTGTTATGATACATGTTATAGGTTCTGTTAAGTACTCTGTCTGAATTGACTGCAAGGATCTAGAGGTTGTTCTGAGCTCTATGGTTCTTGTATGTCCTAAATCCATTTGAAAGTCTTTTAAACAAAAATCATAGATGATGTTTCCCACTAAACTCACATAAAAGAAAGACTCGGCACCTGCGCATGCCTCGGGTGAGCACCCAGATTTTGTTAGGTGATAGGCCGGCACGCATGGGGTTCCTTTCTTTTGGGTTAAGGGAAAAAATGACTACATATTGGTTCCATTATCGGGACCTCTTTTTACAGTTGTAGTGGGAATTAGCATTCATCTTGGTCTGTCTAGTGAGTAATGATAGAGCAGTTAACTTTGGAGAGTGTTGAATCATGTTTTAAGAGCACGGAGGATGAATTCACTTAAATATTTAGCACTGGACCTGAGTTTAATGCACGTAGATGGGTAGAAGAGAACCTCTACCATGATCTGTATGAGACTTTTTTCTGTTGCTTCCCAATGGAACTGTATGAATGGCTCACAGCCTATGCATCTAGACCAAGTTGGCATTATGGATCATGTGTGTGGACCCAAGAAGAATATTAGAGGCTGCAGGATGCAAATCTAATGTGGAACCATGCTGTGGATCATTGGTGGAAAGGAGTATTGGCAAGCTACACTTTGGATTACGCCATTTCCACATATTCTTATCCGGAGGTTGCTAAGTTTGAGTTTCTGCGGGAGCCCAGTGGATGGTTTCTATGAGTTATCCCTCTAGCTATTAAAATATTGATGGTTACCATGAGTTTAGAGGTATTCCCAATGGTCAGCTAAACCATTATGAGCGTTAGGCAAAGAAGCTAGGGTGGAGGAAGATGGTAAATGTTACGACGGAGAAAGATAGGGAGGAAAGATGACTCAAGTATGGTGAAGCATGTTAAAGGGAGATTTCTAGACAACGTGAGGTTACAGGTGTGATGGATGTATGGCAGAAGATGTTACAGGAAGGATTTGAGGTTCACGTAGAGGACGTGGAACCTTAGTAGTCTATTTGATCCCATCTTGGCAAGCACGTAAGAGAGACCCCTTCGGCTTCTGATAAGAGTTCATCGTGCAGAGAAAGAAGAGTCGTTGGCACCTATCTAAGCCAACCTAGTGACCGGACCCTGGTGCTTGGTTTTCTAGATCAGGGGGAAAATATTTCCGGTCTAGTTGGTTACATTAGAAGTGATCGGTCGACACCCAAAAGGTATAATTTCTTGTTTGGGCCTTCTATGGCTACAAACACCAACCCAGTGTTAGGAATTTTTGGGAAAGGTATAAACACACAAGATTTTGGTCTTATGACTGGGAGTGGCACGGGGTATACTATTGGCAGTGGGGCATTGTCACAGACTGTAGGTGCGTAACTTAGTGGAATTTTGGGGACCCTTATCACGACCACTTCAGGACCTAGTGGACCCAGTGGGTCTAGTGGTTCAAGAGGAATAGGAGCTGGTGGGTCTGGTGGATCTGATGTTCAGGATCTAGTGGATCTAGTGGATTTGGTTTTTCAGGACCTAGTGGTCCTGGTGGATCTAGTGGTTTAGGACCTGGTGGGCCTAGTGGTTCAGGACCTGGTGGATCAGGTAGCGGAGGAAACACAGGCAGAAACCAAGGCTCTAACTCAGGAGGATTCAGGCCCCAACCACCCCCACAAGTTTTCTTTGAAATGTCTCTACATTTTCTTGATTACAGAGGTATTGAGGATGCTGTGGAATATGTTCACAAGTGTGAACTACTATGGCACACAAATGGTATCAAAACCCCAGAATGGAAGGCTAGTTAGTTTGTAACCATGTTGCAAGGGCACGCGCATAGCTGGTATAGGAAGTATGACCCACGTCAAAAAGTGGTGGACTATATCACTTGAAAGAATGCATTCTTGGAAGAATTCCACATTCCTAAGTTTGAAAAGAAGAGCATTAGCACTTTAAAGGATATTTAGAAAGGAATGGCAGAGAGTGTGTGGGAGTATGATGCATGCTTTAAAAATATCTTGTCTAAATTATCATATGATATTCACACTTCACAGCATGCTCAGTGGTTTTTTGCAGGGTTGATCACTTCTTTTAGAAGGGCCTTATCTCATAAAACTTTTATAGACCCGCACGAGGAATTGGAAGTTTCTCTATGCGCTGAGGCTGTTGGTAGTGTTGATACTAGTGTTAGCCCATTCTTGGAGGCTCAGATTGTTGCTATGGCAGAGTAGTTGGAAAATTTATCTACGAAATCAGCCCATGAGACTCACAGTGGTTTGTGGTGCATAGATTGTGAAGTAGAGGGGCACGTTAAGGATAATTTCCCCCGGAGGACAGTACGCATCGTGGTAATAGATTGTGAAATTTTTCATGGGGACCATGATGTAAGTAGGTGCCCCTTGCTGCAGTGCGCAATCTGGAATAATGTATCTTGTTACTACAAGATTTCCACCTCTACAACCCATGATACTAAGGATTGTAGGCTCATTGATTATATCGATGAGGCCATTGATCATGGGGTGCGCCAGACCAGCATTTCCAGTAGTTCCAAGGGTGATGATCATCGTTATGAGGAGCAGGAAGATGGATGCACACGTGGAAGAGGTTTTCGAATAGGATTTTGTGGTCATGGTAACCATAGAGTAGGAAGGACTGAGTTCTTGAGTGAAACCTGTTTCAATTGTGGATCTACATATCATTACAAATGTGAATGCTTGAACTTGTTGCAGTGCTCATGGTGCAGAAGAAGCATAAGTATGAAGAGTTCCTGAAATTGTTTGAGCACATGAATCAGTAGCACCGAAAAGACAAGGGCACTACAATTGTCATTATTAAGAATGAAAACACCAAGTGGATGCCTCGGGTAACATGGGATGCAGGTTTGGATCCTGTCTTGGTAACAATAAGGGTAGAAGTCACGTGCGTAAGAGAGATACCAAGATAGAAGAACCTGGTTTCAAGGGAGGAAGTAGTTCATGGGAAGTATCTAGACCCTGCGCATCAAAAGGAGGTGTATCAAGACACTATGGATGTCATTCGAAGTTTACAAGGGGAAATCTAGTGTCTAAAGGAGCAATCTAGGAGGGAGGAACAAGGAAGGAGAGTCAAGGTGCCAAAGGATGACCTAGATGAGGTCAAGGAGGTGTGTAAAATGCTAAGGCAAGAGAATATCATTCCCTTGCTAGGGTCATGGTTGAGAGAGAAGGTACCACGCACCTAAGGAGAGTGTGAGAGGCAGGTCGTACATGTAAACCTTCCCCCTCACAGCCTTGACTATGACAAGGAGATCACATTGAATGTAGTTGTAGATGGATGGCTCCTTAGTAATATCCTCATTGACACTGGTGCAGAGGTTAATGTTCTAACTTTGGATGTGTGGCATCAGATGGGAAGACCTGTGTTGCAACCATCTTTGAATGTGTTGTATATGGAAAACAAGAATAAGGTGATGCCCATTGGTGTTTTAAAGGATGCATCTATTACTATATAGGGAGCTAATTTTATGGGGGACTTCGAAGTCTTGGCACTCGCTGAGGCAGACAATTTCCCAGCGCTACTTGGGTGCCCATAGTGTTATAAGAACAATGAATACCTTTGGTTCAACAAAGGGTACATCAACTTTTAAAATAAGGAGCAGGTCATTATACCCCTGGCTGATGGGAAGTCGATACCCTATATTGAACCTTTGGGGGAAGAAGTTCTGGATAGGATATATGTGTGCTCAATCAGGGACCTAGAGATAATACATCCTACTAACGGAGTTATCCAGTTTGAGGATGCTCAGTCAGTAAGTGATACCATCAGTCTAGCATGTGACAATTGGGTGTGGGGAACTTATAAATTGATGGGATGGTAGTTGAGAGGGTCAGTAACCAAGGTAAAAAAGGCGTGCACAGTTCGGCACCTAGGAGGAAAAGAGCTACCCAAGTATTCAGGAGGAGCCTTCCCTAAGATATTTCTGTAAGAGGTGGAAGCTCAGTGGAAGGATGAGAAGGAACAAAGAGGGATGCTAAGTTATGTCCCACTCAGCACAACAACATGGTGGTGGACTACACATTAGGAGAGCCTTTTGGAATGGTGTGAAGTAAGAATTTCTCTCTCTTTCAAATTCCCTAGGAGAAACGTGCCCACCGCCATCAAGGGCTACCATGGAAAGGAGCCCGCCTCTTTCCATATCTAGGAGTGTGAAAAAGTTTGGAGACAAGGTGCAGAATCTTTAACACCATCCCTCTATGTGCACAAGTTGTATTCTACGCTACAGGGTTACGCACGTGCATGGTACATTCATTCAGAGACACACCACCAGAAAGGGAACTGGCAAGAGCTCACGACTGACCTTATTCAAACCTTTGAGTATCAGATTACCAAGCCATCAGTTGATAAGGTCTTATAGGGTATCAAGTGCCTTATCATGGGGGATAGTTCCATGGAGGAAGATAGGTTGTTGGAGTTACTGGGTGGAACAAGTTTGGGGGCACGCTTTGAAGAAGAAGTAGAGGAAACAAGAGACTTACAACTTGAGTGCATGTGATTGGAAAAGGAGAAAGGAAAGGTGGTTTATGTGCTTGATGGAGAGGAATGAGAAAGCTTGTATGTTATCCATTCTGTAGGGATGCGTGAGGTAGTGGATAGTGCTAATACTCACGTGCGCACCTATCATTTGCCCTTAAATACAAATAAGGTTAACATCAGTTCAGGAGAAGAACCTAAGAAAGCTATTATTGGAGATTACTGGTCGGAGAAGGAAGTCTCTAAGATCATTGATCTGTTGTACGAATTTTAGGATTTATTCCCGCATGGGTACCATGAGCTCAAAGGTGTTCACCATTCCTTGGGGGAGATGAAGATAAAGCTGAAGGATGATGTGTGCCTAGTCAGGAAGAGGCCCTACCAGATGAATCCCAATTTGAGCATGAAGGTTAAGGAGGAGATAGACAAAATGATAGCTTCTAGGATCATTAAAGCAATGAAGGAATCAAAATGGATAAGTTTGATGGTAATCAACATTAAGAAGGATGGGTGGATTAGGATCTACATGGATTATAGGGAGCTAAACATAGTTTTTTTCATTGATCCCTTTCTGACCCCCTTCATGAAAGAAATTTTGGAAGGAGTCGCTGGGTGTAAAATCTATTCCTTTACGGATGGATTTTCGGGGTACCACCAAGTCTGGATTGCAAAGGAGGACCAAGAGAAGACAACTTTCACTACTGAGTGGGGAATTTTTTCATACACATTCATGCCCTTTAGGTTGAAGAATGTGCCTACTGTTTTTTTGCGTATAATGGTGCAAGCGTTCCAGGACTTCATCCATAAGTTTCTTCAGGTCTATTTGGATGATTGGATAGTGAATGGTCTAGTTAAAGACCATTATGACAATTTAAGTTTAATGTTTGAGAGGTATAGGTAGTTGAGGATATCCCTCAACATTAAGAAGTGTGTGTTTGCTACACCCTTTGGGACTTTATTGGGGCATATCAAATGAAAGGAGGGCTTACTGGTAGATCCCACTAAAGTTACAATTATTGTGGGGTTAGGGAAGCCTACTAGCCAGAGCACAATGTGTGGATTCCTTGGGCATATGGGTTATTATAGGAAATTCATCAAAGGATATGCCAGGATCACCATGCCTTTAGAGGATTTTCTCAAACATAGAAGTGCCTTCCATTGGGGAGAGGCGTAGCATAGGGTGTTTGATACATTAAAATATAGGCTTGTCACCACACCTATATTACATTTTCCCTCTTGGGATAAGCCCTTTCATGTCCATGTAGATGCCTTAGGGACCACTATTGGAGTAGTGCTTGGACAGCTAGGTGAAGGAATTGTTGATCATCCTCTGTGTTTCACAAGCAAGAAGCTGACACTAGTAGAGTAGAAATACACCACAACTGAGTGCGAGGCATTGTCAATGATCTATGCACTTTTCAAGTTTAGACAGTATCTACTGGTAACACCCTTTGTGTTTTACACCGACCACATGGCATTAATTATTTGGTGAACAAGCCTATTCTATAAGGGCACATATGTCTATGGGTGTTGTTGTTTCAAGAGTTTGAGTTCATCATTGTAGAGAAGCCTGCGAAAATAAATTGTGGACCTGATCATCTTTCAAGAATTGATTCAAGGGAGGATGTGCAGAGTATTAAGGAAACAATGCAAAACACACAACTATTTAGGTTGTGGCGTGCGCACTTGGATTTGGAAGATATTATATTATTAATAAAGTAAGGTGTGGCGCTGGAAGGAATGAAGGAATTAGAGAAAAAGTAGTTAGCCATATGCGTTATGCCCTACATGTTAATCAGTGGAGACTTATACAAGATGGGACGTGATGAAGTTTTACGTAGGTGTGTATTAGAGCATGAGTGTCTGGCCATCATGGAGGAAGCACACAGAGGAAGTGCGGGTGGCTATTATGTAGGTGATGCCACCGCGTGTAAGATATTAATGGTAGGTTTGTGGTGGGAAACCTTGTACAAGGATTGTAAAGACTATTGTAAAGCGTGTGACCATTGTCAATGCATTGGTAAACTGGGAAAGAGAGATGAAATGCCTTTACACCCTATCCCTAGTGCGGAACCTTTTAAAAAGTGGGAAATAGACTTTTTAGGCCTTATTGCACCAACGTTGCATAGGACTGGGGCACGTTATGTCATCACTTTCATGGATTATTTGACCAGGTGGGTAGAGGAAGCTCCAACTAAAGATTGCAAAGTAGCCACAGCGGCAAGGTTCTTATGGGAGAACATTATCACGAGGTATGGATGTCCATTGAGTTTGACCAGAAATAGGGGTATGCATTTCTTGAATGAGACCATGAGGATCTTGTTAGCAGAGTTCATGGTGGGTCATCACAAGACTACGCCCTATCACCCTCAAGCAAATGGAACCGTGGAAGTATTCAACAAAATACTGAGTCATACCCTGACCAAGATTTGTGATGTCGGAAGACAAGATTGGGATGACAAAGTATCAGTAGTATTGTGGGCTTACAAGACAACGTATAAAAGGCTGAATAAAGCCACACCGTTTCAGTTGGTGTTTCACACAGTATCTGTTTTGCCGATTGAATTCATGTTACATTCTCTATTAATACAACGTGAGGAGGGTTGGGTGATGAGAAAGTGCTGGAAGAAAGAATTAAGGAGTTAATGAAATTGGATGAGAGACAATCACTCGTCAGGTGGAGCCAAACAATAGAGAAAGAAAAGTAGAAAGCTTGGCATGATTGCCACATTAGAAACAAGAAGTTTGAGGTTGGGAAGATGGTTTTACTATATGATTCTAATTTTATGTGCCATCCTGGGAAGTTGAAATTCCATTGGCTGGGTCCTTACACAATCTCATACATCCTTGATTCGGGCACGTGCAAGTTACAAGCATTAGATGGGACAAAGTTTCCTGGACACTTCAATGGGATTAGGCTGAAGCCCTACTATAAATAAGTCTTCTTGGTGTTTGTAAATAAGGAAATTTTTCTAGTTAGTTTAGAATTTTCCTTTATGCATTTCTTTTCTTGTGTTTCCCTTTCGCGTTGTTGTTTTGTTTTGTGCCTTGGGTATTGGTAACCTTATTACTAATCTTTGAGAATTTTTGAGTGCGCAGAGGACTGCGCATCATTTTAAGTGTGGGGTGGAGTAATATGAAGGAGCGCATGGTTAAAGTGCCAAGGAATTTTGTATTAAAAATACCAGTTGAATGGCCCAGTTGAAATAGGGGAATGGAGAGAAAAGATAGAAAAATGATGGTTGGTGCCAAGATAAAGCTTCTTATAGATCCCATGTACAAAAGAGTTGAAAGCGCATTAAGTAAAACAATGTAGGTGAGAGTAAAAATCAAGACAGAAGAAGTGCCTTCGGCACTAGTTTTGCGTGCATAAGAGTTTCCTATCAAGTTGGATTGGTTGTGCACCAAAAGGTTGGAGGATTTTACTTGCACGTTGGGATCGTGAGGGAAAGCACTTAATTCAGTCTTTGTTTGAAAAAGCTGCATTAAATGAAGAAAATATAGTGGTAGGTGAAGTAGCACTTAATGCTCAAAAATGGAAAAACTATAAATAAGGGGGTCGGGACACTTCATTTTTCACTTTGTGTATAAGAGAACGAAGCGCTTTTTACACCTTTGCAAACTAGGGCTTCCAAAAAATGGATCCATGTGAAAAAAAAATCGAAAGGATTGAAGCATGAGTAGCTAGTTTAGATTTGCAAACCAGGAGGAAGGGATTTCACAAGCATGGTAGAAAGTGTGAGAAGACTCCATCTTGTGAAGAGAGTATCCCAGCTAGGGTTTGAAGAAATAGGGCACGGGTGTGAGTAATTTTTTGCACAAGTTCAAGATCTAGGGTTGGAGAGAACGGAAGAACAAAGTAATAGATGTGATTGAATTGGGTAGAAGACCTAGAAAATGGCATCCAAGAAACTAGGTAGTACACCCAAGAAGGGAAAAGGAAAGGGCAAGGGAAAGTAGCAAGAAATTGAAGCAAGCACAAATGAGGAATGGTATGCAGAAATACAGTACCCAGATGGAGTATTGTTGGGGAAGGAGTGGGAGTCCCATATTAGGGATATGTCTGTAAATGATTATAATCATCAGATAAGCACAATTGAAAAGGAGTTAGCACTGGAGTTAGTGCACCCAACAAACAAGAGGACACCAGAAGGTTTGCCCATATATAATGATGACGTGAAGGTCAAATTGGAGAAGGTAGGGTTACTGCAACTCTTTGAGTTTCCCTACTTCGGGAAACCTGAGTGACTGTATCAGTCGTTGATGTCACGCATGCATGAGGACTATTTCCACTTCATAGGGCACAAGATGCGCATAACTCCACAGCTCATTTCACATTTCACAGGCCTCATTTGTGAAGGAGATGGGTTGGAAGATGACTTGACTGAAAAGGAAGCGATTAAGGAAACGATCACCACTCTTGCTTACAAAAAGGGGTCAAGGTATTATGATGTTGCAGACATCAAGGATCCAGTAATGAAGATGGCCATGCACCGGGTTTCAAATATAAATGGCCACGAGAGATGGACTCAAGTTAGTAAGTCATGGTTAAACGTTTACAGAAATATTTCAGAAGGCACCATCTATAATTTGTCCACATTCATCACGGATGAAATTGTCAACTGCATGAAGGAAGGTAATAGGATCCTTTTTGGAAATGTGTTTCTGACCATCGTGTTCTTAGAGATAGGGGTACCGGATGCATCAAATAAGTTCATATGGGAGTACCCTGATGAAGACCCCTCATTTACCAAAATATTTGAGAAGTATGCTTGTGACACTATGAAAACAGTACACAAGGCGCGCTTAGAAAAGTGGTACACGTGCCTAAGGAACACGTTCGGGGTAGAATGGAGAATTCTCGAACAACTGCTAGTGGCCACTAGGGGAGAGGCAAATTTTTTTGTGTACCATCATTACTGCCTGGGAAGATTCAAGTTGATAGATGACTCATGGAGTCCATGGTGCAAGCTCCCCTTTGCCTTCACAGCTCATTACTTCCAAGTGAGAGAAAACAGGTTCAAGGAGTCCAAAAAGTTTAAATTGGACCTTGGTAGTTTGGATAAAGACCATAGGGAATTGTGCAAAGGGTTGGTCTACCCTAGAAAGTGTGTGTACATAGAACGGTACATTTCACATGAAGTACAAATGACAAGGCCCGTGACTCTGCCCATTGCAGGAGGATCCGCGACATACATTTACATTCACATAAGGCCCAAGTCAAAGAAGTGCACATACCTAGAGAATGAGGTATCTATACCTCAGGATACAATTGGGAGGAAAATACCCGTGCCCAAACAAGAGGAAAAGAACCAAAAAATAAAATTCCAAGTGTGGTGGAGACACAGGAAATAGGTTCCCCCAGGACACGTATGCGTGCAAGAAAAAGGCTGTAATTAGAGAAAAGACTCCAGAACCAAAAGAACCATCAGATAGGGAGTCATCAGAAGAAGAAACAAAGTCACCTACAATGGAATCTCTGGTTAGGAAAAATTAGAGGGTAGAAGAGGAGACCACCTCGAAAGAAGCTGGAAGTATGGGCAAGTACATATGAGAGAAGGATGGTAGTGAGGAAGAAGTAAGTGGGGAAGAGGACCCTGGGAAAGATCAAGGGCCACCTATTTTCAATATACATGATTCAAAGGAGGAAGGTGGAGAAGAAGAACAAGGGTTAATTTTTGTAAGATGCAAGGATAGACAGGCAGGAGGAAGTGCGCAGGACATGGGAAAAGATGAAGAGACTAGCGCACAAAGGCAAGAGGTTCCGAACTCAACACAAGAGCAAATGGCCAAGGTGATAGAAGAAGAGGAGAAAAGGGACATTGAGAACCTGGTGGAGGATAAGGTGGAGCACAGGACTGAATCAGTGTTGAACAGGGAGAAGGAGATCGTGGAAGAGGAACGTAACAGCACTAGAGGCCTGATTTTAACTGTAAGTATACACAAGGGTACGCACATAGGAGGAAATCATGTAGAGGGGGGAGGCCAGAGATGGGTTATATTGATGACCCCAAGAAGGTGTTTTGCACACGGTTCTAGAGTACACTTCTGGTGGAGGAGCTTGTATGTATGTCATCTTTCAACAAGGAGGATGCCCACCCGTGGATGAGGAAGATGATCTCTTGGGCAATTGAATCCCACCTTGATGAAATAGAGTTTGAGGTAAGCCAAGGGGAAATAGTAACATTTCCAAGACCAAGATAATATAACCCAGTGGTGGATGCCCAGCAGCTCTCAGATGAACAACTGAGCAATGCGCTTAACAAAGTCTCTGTTGAGTTAGAAGCTAGACTCTTTAAGTGAAATGAAGGAGAAAGAGGAAGAGCTAGCTAAATTAACCAAGGGGATGAGCTAGGAAATGTTAATCAGTTCCTAGTAGCAGTGGGAATTGAAGGATGAAAAGGCCAAGGTGAGCATTATGTACAAGAAAGTAGAATCCATCAACGGGGCCATACTATTGAAGCATCCGGACTTACATCACCCACACAGAAGTATGGATCTGCCTTAGGATGCCTAGAGGATTTGAAAAGGGTCCTCACCATGGAAAGACACCCACCAGCCTTAGAGTCTGTAGAGGAAGTGGCAGCTTGTTTAGAAAAGTAAGATAAGTTGAAAATTGTAGCGCTTGTTGTAGAGTATAGCAAAGTGCTTGCTGATGTAAGGACTGCTTCCCAGACCACTGAGGCCGCATACGATAATTGTGTGGATAGAGAAAAAGTGGAAGGTGCCTTGGTTACCACTCATGAGGTAGAACTCAAGGAGATTCAATAGAAAAACAAGGGGAATAGGGTGGAGAGAGACAAAATCCCTGCCGAGGTTGAGAAGAAATTAGAGGCCATTGAAACCTTAAGGGTTTCAATCAAAAACTGGTTGAAGGAGATATATCTATGTATCACATGAAGAATGGATGCATTGGAGGATATATGTAAGGAGTTGGAGAAGATCATGGAAAATATGAGCGTGCAAGGTGATGGACTAAATTTTGGGGAGGTAAGCACCCTAGTCGATGACCTCTATCAAAGAGCGCAGGATGAAGTTGATGCCTAGAATAAATTGGAGGCCAACTTGCAAAAGAATTTTCCCAATCAGTTGCAGTGATTCTTTCACTCTCCCATTCTTTCTTCTTTCCAAATATTTCATCCTCTTATTATTTTTCTTAGGCGTAATCCTATTTATATTTCTTTCTCTCACTAAGAGAAGTGTTCCCGTGGATAGAGAACAGATGTAGTGTGGGATGACGTTGGGCCCCTAGAATATTGACTAAGTACAAAAGGTGTGCAGGTGCGTAAGGTCCCAATTAAAGAAAGGCATGAAAGAACAAAGTGCACAAGGACAAATCGCACAAGGTAGTGTTTTAGAAAAGAATTTAAGGAATCTCATGACACGTGACGCGTGCGGACAGAACCAAGGGTTTAGAACTTAGAAAAATTAGATGTTCAAGGCAGAACACGTGAAAAGCATGACCCAACTGCATGTGGATAAGATGCCATGCTAGCGACAGGTTAGCCTAGGAAGGAGCATACCTGCGGTAGAATCTTCTAGAAGCACATCATGGGATAAAGTGGGAAACTCATGCTTGGAGGAGCATGCTTGCATGGAGGACCATATTCAGACACTTGGCATTGGATCTGAGGGCACTGGAGGATGATTTGGCAATCCAAAAAATCTATAAATACAAGCGCCTGCAGAGTAAACAGAGAGACTTAGAGTATGGGTAGAGCTCTGTAGAAATACTGCAAGAACTTGGTTAATGGGTAATTACATTTGGGAAAGGATGTATTGGGAATGGGAATTGTAATATTTTTCTTTTTGGTAGCTTAGTTACATAAGTCCAGTTGCAATGCATGACTGCGTTCTGATTCATAATGACACTCTATAATGGCTCCATGGGTGTAATGAGGTTACCTATTATATATACATGAATATCAATGATTTTGATGCATACTTATCTCTCATGAGTTCTCTTTCCTTTTATGCTAAGTATGGATGCTTGTATGCTTGTTTCTGTTATGATACATGTTATAGGTTCTATTAAGTACTCTGTCTGAATTGACTACAAGGATCTAGAGGTCGTTCTAAGCTCTATGGTTCTTGTATGTCCTAAATCCATTTGAAATTATTTTAAGCACAAATCATAGATGATGTTTCCCACTAAACTCACATAAAAGAGAGACTCGGCACATGCACGTACCTCAGGTGAGTGCCCAGCTTTCACTGGGTGATAGGTCGATGTGCATGGGGTTCCTTTCTTTTGGGTTAAGGGTAAAAATGACTATAGTTTTCCTTGGTTCTAGCTCTGGTTTATAGTTTTAGGTGCTGGCCTATTCTGCTGATACTGGGGTCTAGCTTGATATTGAGCCTGGGATTGGTATGGCCTGAAACTCTGAGCTTGTTGTATTTTTATGGTCGCTAGCTCATTCCCAAAGTTCTAAAATTGCTTCATCACCACTTCCCGAAACTCTTTAGAGGCATTAGATGATAAAGTGGAAGCTTCAACTAAGATTTGATTCCTGGCAGTGAGTATAAGAGCTAATGTAGGCACTTGGCTAGTATCTGGGCTTCCTAACTTAGGGTACAGAGGCATAGATGGCCTAGGAGTGATTTTTCCATCTTGAATCAAATGGTTCTCAGCCCCTATGGAGAGGCTATAGGCTATAGATAATGTAGTGCCCCCCATTGACTGAATCATTGGAGAAATATCATAATTTAAATCCCTAAGAAAGTATAAGAAGGCACCTTCATTAGTAGGCTTTACTGTTGTTGGAATCCTATCCTAGGTCTGCTGGAATCTAAGGTTGAAGTCTGTCAACAACTCATCCAGGGCTCTCTTGATTGTTGTTAGTTGCTCCAAAAAATACAAGTTATAACCTTTTTCCCCAAACTGATTGTGAAGGGCCATGCACATTTGGTTCCAAATCTAGATAGATCCTGCTTCAAGCCTCCTAAACCATTGTGAAGCTTTCCCTTTGAATGAAGAGGCAAGCATCTTGACTACAATGTCCATCTCATAGATCTCGTGGATTATACATAAATTTACAATATCTTGGACATGGTCACCATGAGAAGTTTGATTTTCCCCAGTGAAATGTGGGGTGCTCTTTAATGTTGCAATCGGAACTGGGTTTTGTGAAATCAAGGCGAGTGGACTACTATCGGTGAAGTTGACATATGGATTTGGTTTGCCATTCTGATTGGCCTAAGAATCCTTGCATACTAAAAGAAAGGCCTTGTAGGTGGAGGTGTTGACAAAGTTCTACTTGGTGGAGATGGAGACCTCTGAACTCTTCTTCCCCTCCTTTTTATACTTGGGGATAGACGCAAGTATTCAATTATACCTTCTTTCCTTGCTCTAGATCAAGTGAGATTCATGAATCTCCCAAGCTTGGGCTACTGCAACCAGTAGATTTGTTTCTTTTGGATTCGTCAGATATACAATTTTAAGGCTTCTTAAAAGCTAGAATCATAGCAAGTGTACATCAATTCCTACTGTAATAAGATGGAGACTTCTTGGTCCCACCGGGCATGCCAAAATTGTTAGTGCAGAATAACAACACCCCCAAATGGGCTCTAAAAGATTTTATTTTCTAAGGTAGGCTCATTTGGTGTGATTGCATAAGATTTAAATTTCCCCAAGGTGTGAAACCTTGGAAAAATGGAAAATATCTCTAGATTGAAGGTTGGTTCCTTATTCCTCTATTTAGGTGCATACGTAGAAACTTGCAGAGGGTCTTTTCTTAATCCTAATCTAAACTTTACCAAGGAGACAGGGATAGAAGGAATACTAAACTAAAAACAAAGCTAAACTATGAGGTGATGCACCAAAGGAATGATGAACAATTAGTTTTCCTTCGACACGAACCAATAAAATGCATACAATAAACAAGTACATATAGCCAGATATGTAATGAGAGACCAGAAAGAAGCAAAAGAAACAAGAAGGATCTAAGATCGATCAAAAACGTATTTGATTGCTCTATAGATTGATATAGTTCATTACAAAATAGCCGAAAGGCATAAATGTGTTACAATTTTAATGGAAGGCATGAACCCCACAAACCCTTTACTAGAAGGAGAAGGGAGCCTAAAAAACTAAGAATATCCAACCCTTTACAATGGATCCTACCCCCGTTTTTATAGATTCAACCTGAGGGAAGAAAGAGAAAGAGAAGTGGGAAAAATAGGTTACAGCTCAACCACCACTGTTAATGCCTCTGATGAAATCTTCCCCCAAATCTATCTTTACTACATCGATCCTTGGTTCGACATCTTGGAGGGAGAGGAAACAGTAGAAATAGATCGAATCCAATCTGGTTGTTGATACTGGTGGATCCTGCATTGAAATCTGGAAGACATTTTTCTCCATTTCCTTTACTAAACCTCCTCAAAAATAAATTCTCAGACCTCCATTGCATGGGCGAGGCCGAGATCTTTCCAATGGTGTTAGATTCGAAATATTTCTAGCCCTGAATCGAAAGATATGCCCCTTAAAAGTTTGTATTGAATCCGTACAAGTGGGTAGGAAAATCATTTTTAAAAATAGGCCCCTCTTTAATATGGGACAGGTGGTAGTCTTTGGTTAGCTGGGGAGATGTGCTGCAAGTTTTTCCTTTATAACTTTTGAATGAAAGGCAAACTTTCACTTTTTTCCCTGAATCCCCGCCTTGGCTTTGACTCGGGTCTAAGTGCTAACTTTTTCCCCGATGGAGTTGCGGGCCATTTTGTAACTTTTACTCCCATTTGAGGTAACAAGGGGTGAAAATCAACTTTTTCCCCAACTTCCCACTTTCCCCTAGGACACGTGTCACTCTAGCACTCACTCGAGAACCTTTTCTCCATTTTACCCTTGAAACAGTGCCCTTAAGACACTTGGCAACCTCTGTTGGTCCACTTATGCGTTGACTATTCAACTAACCTTGCCCCCCTTTGAGGTACATGTGGAGGCACCATGCTTGTTTACAAACCCGACCCAAAATTACCTTTGGAGGAGTGCCGAGTTGACACTTTTTGACCTCTACTACTATGTGGACTTTTTAATGGTTCCTCTCATTTTTAGGATTTGGGCTATGTGGCGAGCTCACGCTCATTTGGGTTCCACCTTTTGTATTCACTTTGAGAGAAGCATCATTAAGAAACATGGTCTCTTCCACTGCCTCCTCCATACCTAGTTGTTTTTGGGCCTTTCCTGAGCCATTTCGAGCCTGAGGACGTCGAATATTTGTTGTTTCTTCTTCTTCTAGTTTTTGGTTCCTCTGTAACATCTCCCCTTTTTTTCTGACCTTGTTATTCCATTGTCCAGTCTACCTGTAACTTGCAGAATGAATTTAAGGCGTAGAAACAACCCGACAGATTCATTTCTTTCTGTAAAGGATGATTTTCTCGTTCTTCAACTCCGCCACTTCATTGTTGAATCTTTTTTGACACCACTTTGCAGGATTGAATCAGTTATCTCGGCTTCCTTTTAAGTGGGGTCATGATTCAATCCAATATTTAGCTTGGGGTGAAATATGGATAACAAGACCCTAAAGGCGTTGCATGATTGACTATTCTAAGGGTGAATAATGTCACATGATCATGAAATGTTGCATTTGTGGCACATACTTTGAGTAGGTAGAAGATTAGAAAGGAAAGGAGGTGAGATGAAAGAATTTGTTTTAGCGTAACCAGGTGTGAGACAACATGCCATTTTGGTAAGAGACCCAAGATCAAAATAGTAAAATCCATGATGAAAAATTCATATTTTTATTTTTTTTACTTTTATTTACATAGAATGGTCAATGTTGGTAAGTCTATTTGGGATGAATAGAGTATTTACTTGAGGTCTTCATGAAGCTGATCGATGTGGGAAGCTTCAAGATATTTTTACTTTATTTTGGTAGGAATAGCCTTATTTTTGTGATAGACTATGTATAGTATGGCTAGCTTTGTATATCTTTCCTTCGAGGGAGCAGTCTATTTATAGTCAGCCATATAGAAAGATTAGATGTTATTTTTAAGTGAGTCATATTTTTTGCTAGAAGTTTGACTCAAGGATTTTTGATATTGAAAATCCCGTATACTACTTTTGAATATTTTTTAAGACTTTTAGGTCATGGACAAGACTATAGAGAAGTATAGGAATTATTCTATGAAGACAAAACCATAGACACACAAGGGTTAGATTATGAAAGAGAAGGTTGTAAGTAATGAATGAACCATGGGATTTCATCCTGAAAAGGATGAAAATTATCCATGAGAATCATTTCCTATGAGTAGAGTATGTGATACTCATATTGAAGATAAGGATAAAATGTGATAGGTAATCCACATGATTCTTGTTTAGTTGTTGATATCCTTAAAATAGGCAAGTGGAAGGTGAATGGTGCTCAAGGGACAAGTGTTTAAGTAGAGATAAGGTGATTTAGGACTTGATTCAACAATAGAATGGTCAAAGATGCAAGGTATTGAGGGGCTCAGGTTCTAGGTTTACCTTCGAGCATAGACAAATGATAAGCACCTAGTCCATAGGTATGAATAATGATATAGGGTCCAAGCCAATTAGGAGAAAATTTTCCTCGTTTACTTTTCTCTACTTTTGTTACATGTTGATTTTCCTTTAGGATGAGGTCACCAACCTAGAAGGCTCATTCTTGGAAATGTTTATCATAGGAATGTTTGATACGTTTTTGGTAGATTTGGAGGTGATTGAGAACATTGAGACAACGTTCTTCTAATAACTAGAGTTGTGACAAACGATCCTGGTGAAAATCATCATCGTTGAGTATATATTTGAGTGAGATACGAAGAGATGGTATTTGGACTTCGAGAGGCAGGATAGCCTCTACACCATAGACCAAAGAGAAAGGAATGGAAACAGTTGAGGTGTGAATACTAGTGTAATAAGCCCATAAATAAAAAGGAATGTGCGTGTGCCAATCCTTTCCAATAACGTCAACAACTGTCATAAGAATTTTGTTTAAGGTTTTGTTAGCTTATTCTACTTGGCCATTTTTTTGGGGATAATAAGGTGAATAAAAACTCAGTTAAATTCCTAATGCATCACAAAGTTTCCGTAGGGCTTTTATTTTGAATTTTTTTCCATTATCAGTGATGAGGTGGTGAGGAACACCAAAGTAACAAATGATGTGAAGATTAATGAATACATATATTTTCTCATCTTTTGTAGAAATAAGAGGTATGGCTTCCACCCACTTAGTGTAATATTTGGTCATGGTAATAATCCATTAATGACATTGGGAAGAATGAGGATTGATCTCTTTGACAATGTCCAAACCCCATTGAGAGAAAGGTCAAAGGTTTCGTGTGACCTGTAAGGTGTGACTAGGGGTGTTATGAAGATTAACATGTTACTGACACTTCACAGAACACTTGACATAGTCAGAATAATCATGGTTTATAGTTGGCCAATAATAGCCCAAGAAAAGAATGCATTTAGCGATAGTTAAACCACTGAAGTGACCCCCACAAATTCTATCATGAACTTCCTTTAATGCGTAGGGAATTTTAGAAATCCTAAGAATTGAATGACATCAATAGAAGGTGTATCATCATCGATCATGTCAGGATACAGGAAGGGAAGATAAGAGGGATCCTTGCCATCTCGTTGATAATTTTGAGGTCCCAAGGAAATGGTGTTCATGAAAAAAAAATTATGAGGAATGGATTATGGATCCATAGACTCTATAGGTGAAGGTGGTGAAGTTGGTGAATGGGGTGGGGAATGTTTATTGTCCTCAATGAGTTCAACTCGGGACTTCTTGGGAGATGGATCAGAAAATCTGATACACATCAGTCTTTGTAATTACATGTGGTGCATGGGAGGACAGTATGATGATCTTGTTCATAGAAACCAAATCCAAATCCCTTCCAAGCACAGCAATGGAGGAAAGTGTGGGAAAAGTGGTGGTTGGTGAGAGATTGAAATTTAGAAGAAAATGGTCAAGTTTGGGAAGGTGGATTAGGCGAGTAGGTAGAAGCATCCAGTCCCCCATACGCTAAGTTGGTGTAAATATGGGGAGGACTGTAGGGTAAAAATTCACCTATGCGGTGGTCATAGTGGGGATTTTGATGATGTTTACCATAATCTTGAGCAGTAAGGAATGTGTCAATATTGTAAAGGTGGTACTCCCCCAGAGTGAGGCGTTGAAAAACACCTTATAAGGGATCAATAGTTGATATATGGGTAGTAGGAATGGATGAACTATTGGGAAGCTGGGAAGAACAAGTATTGGTCTATTGAGAAGTAGATGGGTTAGTTGATGGCTTAACTACAGAAGTTGTGGCAGCAGTGGGAATAGAGTTTTTTCTGGAAGAGGTAGTGGCAACATTGGTGTATGGGGCTATGGGTTAAGGGGAAGTGGTAGCTATGGTAGATGCCTTAATGGGTATAAGGACATCATTGGGTTAATACAACATTTTATAGGTATTGAATGGTGAATGGTTGGCTCGAATGGTATAATTGTGTCCTTCATGTTCAAACTTTAAACATTGGTGTAAGGTTGAAGGAACACAACCCATGGCGTAGATCCAAGGTCGGCCAAGTAGCATGTTGTACCAAAATTCCCCCTTTAAGACATAAAATAATTTTGCAATGGTACGGGGGCCTACACGAATGTGGATAATGAGGGTACCAAGGGTGGAATTCATGACATCATTGATTGAATGGAGCATAACTGGTATATTATGAATGCAATTGGTAGGGATTCACATTTTTTTGTATGCATGGGAAGAAATTAGGTTATATACTGGCACCTCCATTGATCATAACACGTCGAACGTGTATATTATCAATGTAGACAGAAATAAATAGGGTAGGATCAGGATCATCTAATTAGAGAGGTACAATCTCGTCGTCAGAGAAATTGAGAGTGGCTACTTGATGAGTGGTAGTGAGTGCATAGGAATGGGATGAAGTGGTGAGAGAGGCCACATGGTGAGGAGTGATAATGGATACCACAGGAGTAGGGTCATTAGGTAAAACCTCAATATATTGCAAAACATCAATGAGGGCCTCTCGATGAGACTCATAGATTTGGACAAGGTCGTAAAAAGACATTTTGAGAGGAGATTGGTATAATTTTTTAGTTATTGTATGATGGGAAATCCCGTCAGAATAGGGTATGTAGGTCTATTGATGGTTATTTTTGGTGCACGTATAGATGGGATATTGGGAAAAAGAGTTGTGGATGGGTTGGTTGTTTTCTCCTTTCCTTTTCCTTCTTGGATTGAGTGGTAATGTTAACCATATTAATATGAGATAAAGGATAAAGTGAGTCATGATAGGTGTAGCGATATGATGGGGAAAAAATATGGTGAGGGCATATATTGGTTTTGTGAAAAAAAGGCAGTGCATTGGCATTTTGGCGGAGGTTTAGCTAGCTCTCTTATGCAGACCATATTGATCTCAAATGTTTGAGGAGGATAAAAGGGTTGTGCAGGGGGAAATGAAGGTCACTGAATAGGTAAGGGATAAGGGTGTGTGGTGATATGTGGAGGTGAAATATGGTCCTCGTCTAAAATATCATCATCGTCAAATTTTTCTTCGGGAATACATAGTTGGAGAAGAATAGTCTTAAGATCCTTACAGTTTTTAACATCATATCTTGTCACACGATGGTAAGAAAAAAAATTTGTATCATCAAACTCTTTTGGTTTATGTTTGACTAGGTCAGAAGGTTTAAGTGGTGGCAATGTGATGACAGAGGTTTCTAAAAGTTTAGCTACAATGTTGGCATAAAACCCTGGCAATGGATCACAATATGAAGTAAGTGTGGTTCTAGATGGAAGTGTGGATGATTTTAGTGGGAGAGGCACCACGGGAGGTGGAATCGAAGGTTTAGTCAATTTGACCACCTATTTGGTAGGTAGTATGGTTTTAGGTTTGGATTTCACCTTCTTGGGTAAATATGTAGCAAATGAGCTAATGGTTGAAATTGGTGTAGGTTTAACTACCTCTTTGTAGGGTAGTGGGTTTTTGGACTTTAGTTGCACCTTCTTGGGTAAAGGTGAAGACGGAGTGTGTGATGTAGAAGGGAAGGTAGATGGTGGAAGGGGACGAGTTAGCCAAGGTGAAAATGGCAGTGCAGTGAAGGATGTGGGAAGAGGTAAGGTGGAAGGTACTGGTTGAAGAGAAGGGAATATCATAGGTAATGATGAGGATACTAGAAGTGGTGTATGTATAGGTGGTAGAAAGGATGTAGGTCATGGTGAACGCGTAAGCTGTGTAGGTAATTTGGGTGTAATAGAGAATCGTGTTGAGGAGGTGGGATGTTGTGATTTTTTTTACCTTAGGTAGGAGATTTTTTGGCCAAGGTTGATGGGTGGGGTCCTAGAATAGATGGAAGTGGTGAAGGTGCTAGAGGGGTAGTGGGTGAAGCTGGTATATGTGGTCTAATAGGTTAGGTATTCCTCTTATGTGGGGGAATATTATTTGTGTTGGCTTGTGAGGATGTGGCTAAATCCAATTTGACAGGAGGATCGACTAGGCTTGATGTCGACATGACTCCCAATGTGGAAAAGGGTTTGGACACGGAGGAAGATATAGATGTAGGTAAGGCTTTAGGCATTGGAAAATTTTCATTTGATGGTAAAGGTTTAAGTGTGCACGAGGGTGATGAAGAATATTTCGCTGTAACTGGTATGGTCATGGTTGATTTGGTTTTCTGGAACACCTTTGGATAGATCATGTAATTATCAACATAAAACATTTTCATTTGAGTTGAGAACGGTAGCCGAAGGCCTCCCCAAATCATGGAATTGTCAACATAATCCAAGTGTTCATCCAGATGTGAAAATGGCACCCTTGTAGGAGGGGATGATGTTGATTTGGTAGTGATCCCTATAAAGAATTTCTGTGAGATAGGGAAATGGTTGCCTTCATACTCTGTGGGTAAAAGAGTCGAGAGAAAATCAACAAGATCCTTGAAAGCCAATGTAGAATTATCACCAATAGGAAGGGGCGCTACTAATTGATCCCCTATGGGTAGGAGAGATGACAAGTAGGATGAGGTAGGTTCATCTTTTGGTGAAGAGGAAGGTAAGCATGACTCTCCCATGGGTAGGAGAGTAGATATTATGGGTTTTTTTTAGGTTAAGAGGTGTGTGGGGAAACTATCTTGGCAGATATGGTGGACTCCTCCGTGGGTGAAAGGGGATATAAGGGAGACTCCTCTATGGGTAAAGGAGTAAATGAGATAAACTCTTCCATGGATAAAGGGGCTCGTGCAAGAATCTCCTCAATAGATGGAGTAGGAGGAAATTGAGGAGGGTTTGGTATGATGTCAAAAACAACATGAACCTCACGAACGTTACTGTCATTAGTCGAAGGTTTTCTAGTTTTGTTAGACGAAGGGGTGTGATTTGGGAATATTTTCTTAAAGATGTTAAGGTTATAATTATATGGTGCGTTAGGGTTATCCAAGGTGATATCTCCTCTATCTCACATTTCCTAGATGATATTTTTGAAAGTTATACAATTACTGTAGCTATGACCTTTAACACAATGATAGTTGTAGTAATCATTTTCTTTGTACCATGCAGGCATAGAATGAGAGGGGTCAAAACATGTATGTGGTTTGATGGGTGGAAGAGTGATTGCTCCATGATTTAGAAGTTTTTCTAAAACTAAAGATTAGGGCTCTCCTATGGGAGTATATTTTCATTGCTCCCACTTGAACTAAAAATTATGAACAAGAGAAAGATTAGAAGAAGGCTTTGATTGGTTGGATGGATGAGATGGGACCACTTTCAAAACTACCATGTGGGTAGATCCTTTTGTTTTGGAGTAACTATTTTTTGATTTAGAAGAATAAGAAGTATCGTTTGATTTAAATGCAACCTTCTTGTTATGAAATTATATCTTCTTCTCTTCAATGGCATGAATTTCAATTTTTTGGGTCATGATAAATGCCTCGTTGAACATGCGCAAGGTTTGAACTTGGAGATTTGGTTAGATGTGCCTTGCAAAATCCCTGGTGAATAAATCTATTAACTCAATTTGAGGTAGTTGGAATGTGAGATGGTTTATTAGGCTTCACCAATGAGCGAAAAAATTTGTGATAGATTTGTCTTCGTATTGGCGTGTCAAGCACAAGTTGGTCATGGTGACTTTCTTCACAATTTTGATAGAAAAGTGGTCTAGGAAAGCTTGAGCTACTTGGTTGAATGAAAAAATGGAATGCCTAGGTAGAGCACTATACCAATCCAACACAGGTCCTATCAAGGACATTAGGAATGTCTGTAAGAGAAAATCATCTTCAAGAGTGATTAGATAACACCCATATTTAAAATACCGCATGTGTTGTTACGGGTCTTCTTTGTTTTTGAATCGGTTGGATTTGGGAATTTCTAAATGCGTAGGGTATGGATGAATCAGAATGGATAGGTGAATGGGCTCATTGCAAATCTCATCGTATGTCAGAGAATTACGTGATCCAGAGACCAATGATTCCAATGTCTTCATCTTGTCCATCATCATTTTGATAAGATCATTAGTAGGTTATGATGACTGGGAACCCCCTATAGTATAAGGGGGTAGATGATGAAGGTATGATGTGGGTGGCATCCCAGTATATGGTTGTGTTGAGTACAAAAATTGTGAGGGAGGAATAGATGCAGGTGGAAAGTATCCTAAATAAGCGATAGATGAGATAGGGGGTTTTTGGTGATAAGTGTAGGTAGGTGGAGTGGATGTAACAACTCTCGTAGTAATTAGAGGAAGTGACTGTGGGATGGAGAGGAAAATTTTTTGGAAGGGAGTATGGGTTGTCGACACCATGGATGGTTGAGATGCAATAGTTTTATGAGAGGTGGTGGGTGCAGATAAACCTACACTCAAGTCAATTGATAAAGGAATGGTTGAGAGCATAGGAGAAAATGACTTCAAAGGTGCAACAGATGCCATAGGTGCAGCATATATCGGTGATGTAGGGTCTAGTTGGGACACCACAAGTGGTAAGGTAGAAGATGGTAAGGTTGAGCTAGTAGTAGCTGATGCAAAAGTGGGTATGAGGGTAGGAGGAATGGACACGGGCATGTCGTATACAAGCTTCCTTGATAAATCTTGAGTGGATGAATGGGATAAATAATATTATAAAGCAGTGGGGTTTTTATCAAGGAGTCTTGCAAAATCCTCATCACAAGTACTAATGGTAATAGACTGACTAGGATCCATATGTGATAGAATGGAAGGTGGCGATGGGCTAGGTGGGAGCAGCTTAAGGCTAGCATGGAACATGAGGGCGTTGGCTTGGCTATGAGTCAAAACCATGTGACTTATAGTAGACTTGGTAATCTGATCTCAGTAGATGACATAGAAGCACATAAGGACTAGAGAAAATAGTTCCAGAAGGTGAAAATTGAGCGATGTTTTAATTGAAAATTTAAATCATAGCGACCGACGGCAGTTGGGTAACTGGTGTCAGTGACAGATGGTAACCGATGCCAGTGAGAGGACTAATATTAGTTGCTATGGAAAATAAAATTATTTGTAAATGTGGTAATAAATGATAAAAAATGAAGAAAAACTAGACTTTGACAGTGATTTCAAAGACACGAAGATATGGTGAGGTAACTGAGGAAACCCCAGAAATAATAGAAATGCAATGAATGCTACTTTGGTTAAAATGACCAAAATAGTAGGAAACTGAAAATGGTCAGTAAACCAATGATGGTTAGATGAGTGAATCAATGATGGTCAATGGACTAATGTCAGTCACTGTGAAATTTTTGAAAAGATGGAAAACAGTAAATTTGGTGATTCATATCAAATAAAAGACCAAGCCAGAAACCTGAGTATGGAAATGATTGACCCTAATACACTAAGAAAGAGTTGGAATACACCAACTATGATTATGGAGTGTGAAAGGAGAAAATAATGAAGAAAATGAACTTACACCTCAAAACACGGATCAAGTAAAACCTAGGAAACATGAAATCCTATGTGGTGGATTTTATGTTCTAGCTTATGCCATTTAGGAATAAATTTTGAATAGATTAGAGTTTTTGGTTTGATAAAAGGTGCCCTATAAAAATCCAATAATGAAGGATATTTCTAGCTAAGTTTCGGCGAGGGAGGTCCTTTCTCTGAGATGATGACTAGATAGAGAAACTAGTTTGGAGCCCATTCTCAATCCTTTAATCGTGTGATTGTTGACAACTTCTTCTAGGTAGGATGTTGCTTAAGAAAATGAGTAATTTATTTGCAGTGGATTGGTATAGAGAAAGAGATGTGCAAAGTGTAAGCTATGGTTCAATTCTTCAACCATCAGCTGGTCATGACTTTGAGCGTATAAGTTGCCCACAATTTTAAATGAGATAAAAATGCAACACACAGGAATGATATGAAAATATTTTAATCCCGAATCCAAATTGAAATTCAATGAGAGCAATGATGAATAGGAAAGAGTATGTCTTTCACTAATGCAATACAAAAATAAAAAATAATGGTTCTTTTTAATCCAAAATATGAGTGTCAATGAGACAAGTAGAGGAGAAATTATGTTCCAAAGGAGAAAATTTAATGTGAATGCTTTCAAAAGGAAATAGATACACAATCTTTCACCTAGGAATGAACAATGCAAAAGAACCCAAATGGGTCCCACTGGGTGTGCAAAAATGTTTCATCAAATAATTATGTGATAAAACAGATAAGGTAAAGGTCAAGGAGGAATACCTGTGATATGTAGGTCGAAGGTTGAATATGCACGTTTCTAACTTTATTTAAACTAATTGTAGAGGAACTCCTTTTGTCTAGGAAGGACTACTTGTAGATACAAAGCAAGACCACCAAATGATATTAAATAGCAAGAGTTAGAGGACTTCCTAGTAAAGCTAGATCCGGGAAGCGTGATGCTTCTCGAATGGTTGTCAATCCTCTATTTTTATCAAATCAATGAAATTAAATACGAGAAATAAAGGTCCTATTGCTAACACTTTGATTTAGGTATCTAAAAACGTTATCAACAAACTAGATTAAGAAAAGTATTAAAATATAAACTAATATAGCATCAAGAAAGGTATGTTTCTGATTGGGACATGTCACAAGGGTGCTAGGTAAGGTCACAGAGGTATCTGGTAAGGTTTGGTTGGAGTTTAAGGGATGTTAGAGGTAGCTTGGTTAAGGTTAACAAAAAACACAGTGACAGATCCCGGTAGAGAGGGGAGACCGATGATGATTAAGGTGACTGGAGTCGGTAGGGGAAATTCGATAGTAAATTATTAAAAAGAGATTTTAGGGTTCTCTGTGATTGTACAGAGAGTGAGGGTAGTGTGGTGTAGGTTGTAATATGGCTGAGAAGACTCATTGATACTAAGAAGGAGGTTCGGAATGATGAAAAGTCTTGGGATGGTTAAATAGTGGATTGGTGGGAAGAAGGTGATGTACAACTCATGGTATAGGTTCTCTTCTACCCATACAGCTCATGGTACATGTTCTCTTAGATTTCTTCCATGTTGGTTTACAAAATAATTTCATGGATCCGCACTTACAAGTTCTCTTAGATTTCTTCCACAAATGTTCTCTTATATCCCCAAAATAATGTCTCATACAGCTCATGGTACAGGTTCTCTTCTACCCATCTACGCGTATTAAACTCGGTTCCAGTGCAAAATCTTTTAGCAAAATCATCCTCTGTGCTCTTGACCCATGTTTCAACACTTTCTAAGGACATGTGCTTTGTCATTACGCATCACAAGGACAAATATGCATGCTATTTATAATAACAACTTTGAAAAGAGGTCCTAGAAATGGAACCAAGATGTAGTCATTTTTGTACCCTTCACAAAACAGGAAAATCCCATGCACATTGGCCTATCACCCAGCGGGCGCTGAGTGCTCACCTGAGGCACGCGTGGGTGCCGAGTCTCTCCTTTATGTGATTTTTGTGAGAATGTGTCATCTTGGAATGGATAATAAAATGTAGGATAGAAAATAACTAATCACATTCTTATGAACTTAGGAGTTATCATCTCATTGTATGCATGTGAGAGAAATAACAAGAAACACATGGAGATAATTCATACATAAAAAAATGCATAAGTATTGAACATGAATGATTTATAACAGATAATTATATTTATATTAATAGATTCAATAACCACATTACAATCCCTTAAGGTCATAACAGACCCTCATATAAGAATCTAGAGCCAAATCATGCATCATAACTATACCATGCTCATCATATTACAAAGAAAATTAAGAACCCATTCCCTTCTATGTGATAAATGTTCACAAAGCTCTCCTAATCCCTAACCCATAACATCCTCCATTATTTTTTCTGCATGGCTTTACCTTTCTTCAACTCTCTCCCTCTCTTCTACTGGGTGCTTGTATATATAGCCTTAGCACCCACCACCATGCCTTCATGAAGTTACAGATCGGTTGCCAAGTGTCAAAGTGGTCCTCCATGGGATCATGTATTTCCAAATCTAAGCTCTCCATTCCTTACAATGATGTCTTCTAGAACCTTCTATCGCATTCCTGTAATATTCCCTTTTTTATCCTCAGTCATTAGGTTGGCACCTTATCCACAAGGTTCATGCTTTTCTCATGTGCTTCCTAAGATGCCGAGTGCAGCTAAGTACAAAACTTGTTTTTCCTTTCACATCGTGTATTCCACAAAACCCTACCATAATATTCCCCCTTGCGTTCCTTCAGCCCGCGTGCCCTTCTTCAACTAAGTATCGTGCACCCATGCACCTTCTTATAATTAGCTGATATTTTGGGGCCCAACATCACCCTACACTATGCTTGTTCTCCGTCCGAGGAAACACTCTTCAATAAAGAATTAAAGAATAATGGATCCTTACAAATGGTTGGAATGGAAGAATGAAGGAATGAAGAAATGGGGAAAAGAATGAAGCAATGGGTAACTTTATTTACTTCTGGAGAAGGAGGGGGAAATATTTTCTTATATCAACTTCTAATTTCCCCCAAGTGTCGACCTCATTCTATGCTTGCTGAGAGAGATCACCCACTAGGGTGCTTACCTCTTCAAAACTAAGCTCCTCTCCCTTAGCACTCATTGTGTCCACAATCTGCTCTAGTTGCTTGCACAAATCTTTGAGCACATCCATCCTCCGAGTGATTTGAGGGTACAATTCCTTTATCCTGTTCTTGATTAAGCCTTGCAAGGTCTCAATGGCCTCTGATTTCTTTTCTACTTCGGCTAGGATCTTGTCTCGCTCTGCCCTATTCCCTTTGTTATTTTCCTAGAACTCCTTGAGCTCTTCTTCATGGGTGGAAACGAACATACTTTCCACTCTATATGTATCTATGCAGTTGTCATAGGTAGCCTCAACAGCTTGCATGGAATCCTTTACATCGGTGAGGATCTTATTTTACTGAGCAACAATCTCCACAAGATTCATTTTATTTTCCTTCTCCTAGCACGCCAACACCTCTTCTTCTGATTCTAGGGAAATATTTCACCTCTCTATAGTGAGTATGTGGGTCAAGTCCTTCAGGAATTGCAAGGATGACCCATACTTTTGGGCCAGCGGCGTTAAGTCTAGATGTTTTAGGAAAATGGCATCTATGATCATCTATATCTTCTTGTATTCCTTATGCACCCTTGCCTTCTCATCTTTTAATTCAGGCCTTAATTGAGCGTTCAATAGTTCCTCCTACTTTAGGTCCTTGGTTTTCTCCAAGAGCTCATCTTCCCTTTTCTCCAACTCTACCTCTAGGAACTTTACCATGTCATTTCTCTCAAATATCTTGGCTTCAACTTCAACTAAGACTTTATGGAGCACATTACAGATCTGTTCATATGACAAACGTTGAGCATTCACCAAGGAGTTAATCCCTTTTTTTTTTGTACTTGCATCAATGATCCTTGGCTTACCTCAAATTTTGGCTCATCAATGTGGAACTCAAATGTCCATGACAGCATTTTCCTCGTCTGAGAGTATGCACCTTCCTCATCAAATGAAGTCATGGCTAGAAGTTGTTCTGTTGACATAGTGCTCTAGAAGCACATGTGTAACACCTTGTTTAGATCAAAAATGTATCCCATCCCTTGAGCTTTTGATGCTTATGTGCTCTTCCACCCTATGTGTGCAGCCTTTGGAAAGCTTACGGACAAACTGGGATCTCCTCCCATGCTACCATATTCTTTTTCTATGAGATCCTCATCAGCTTCCTTCATCACCACATCTACGTTGTGTTCCACTTTTTTTTCCACCATGTCCTTGATAATCTTTTCCACTTCTTTCTCTATGGATTCATCTACATGTTCCTTAATGAGGCTCGAGATTTTTTGTTCTTTTGTAAATTCTTCCCCGACTAGCCCCTTGCCTTGGTTTTTAGCTTCTTCTTCATCCTCCTTCTCCTCATCTCCTTCGTTATACTCTTCATCCCCTTCTTCATAATCATGTATCTCATAGATGGGATGGTATTCACCTCCTAGATCAGCTTCATCATCATCCTTGTTGCTAATGTAGGAATCTAGGTCTTCTGTTTCTTCTAAATCAGCCTCATCCATCATATTTTGCTTCTTCCTTTTTAGGGATTCCAGTACAGGGGATTCTTGTTTTTATTTTTCTTTGACAGGTGATGTCTTCCTTGGAAAATCCTCCTAAGTGAGGAGCTCTTTGTGCTCTGGTGCCTCTTCTTCTAGAGTCTTTGCTTTGACTGGGGACCTCTTCCTCCACGTGTAAGTACTAAGCTTAGTGTTTGTCTCCATTACACTTACCGTCTATGTAGTTTGAACACTTGGTGCCTTATGCACCTCTTCTCTCTCTATTTTTCTAGGAACATCCTTCTTCCTTCCTGTACGGTCTTTAGGAATGGAGACATCATTCTCTAATTAAGTTCCCTTTTCAAATTTAGGCCTTATGTGTAGATACACCCTTGCTGCAGTCCTTCCTGCAATTGGTAGCGTCAAAGGCTTCATCATTTGTATCTCATGGGAGACATATCTCTCCACGTACACACGCTTCTTTGGGTAGAATAGCTTCTGATGCACAGCTTACGGTGGTCTACATCTACCTCACTAAGGTCGAAACTTAGTCTCTTAGCCTCCTTGAACCAATTTACTCTGGCTTGGAAGTATAACGAGGTGAAGGAGAAGGGTAGTTTGCACCACGGACTCATGTTCCCATATATCATCATAAATATTCCAATACAAAAGTGTTGGTATACTGTGAAACTCTACCTCTCCACTTCACAAGCAGCGTGGAAATTTCTCTAGGATCCTCCACTCAGTCCCAAATGCATGTCACACATTCATTTATACCATTTCTCCAGGTGTGTCTTGTGAGTGGCCATCATGGTTTCACAAGTATACTTTGCAAACCTATTTTGCGGGTGAGGTATCCTCTTCTGGATATTCCCAAATAATTTTTTTTTTGGCCCTTCAGGCACTCCAATATCTAAGAACACAATAGTGAGGAGTACATTACTGAAGAGTATCTTCTCTCCCTCCTATGCCCTGCTTATAATTTCATCCATGATGAAAGTAGACAAGTTGTAGATGGTACCCTTCTGATATCTTTCTGGCATACGTTCAACCATGCCTTATTTACTTGTGTCCACCGTTCTCGATCATTGAGTTTGGTGACTAAAGTGCATGACCATCCTCATCACTTGGTCTGGTATTTATGAGATGTCAAAATATCTCAAACCTTTCTTGTAGTCATACGCATCTACAGTCTCCTTGATAGCCTCCTTGTCATTTAGATCATCATCAATGCTATCTCCTTCACAATTGAGGCCTTTGAACTTGGATATCAGTTGTGGTGTGATGCGCATCTTTTTCCCCGTGAAGTAAAATATATCTTCATGTATACATGACATCATTCATTGATAAAGGTGCTTAGGTTTTTCGAAGTAGGGAAACTCATACAATTGTAATAGTCCTACCTTCTCCAATTTGACTTTTACCTCATTGTTGTAAATGAGCATTCCGTCTGGCATCCTACTATTAGCTGGTCAGACCAACTCCAACACCATTTCCTTCTCCATTGTGCTTGTGCAATGATTATAATCACTTATGACCATCTTTGGCAGGTGTGACTCTAATTCTTTTACTAGCAATACCCCATATGGGTACTACATTTCCGTGTACCATTCTTCATTTGATGCTTGTGATGGTAGGTGATTTTCTTTCCTTTCCCTTTCCCTTTGTTTTACTTTGGTGAAATAGTTGGTTTCCTTGGTGCCATTCTTCTGGTCAGTGCTAACACTTAAATCCTCTTCCCCTTGCTCTATTCCTTTCACTCTGTCCAATCCCTAAAGCTCAACCTTGCGAAGAAACCCTTCTAACTCCGTGCCCTAGCCACCAAACCCTAACTGGAAAAATTCTTCCACAAGACGACGCTTCCTCAACAATACAATTTTCCCATGCCCCATGTACTCCTTCCACACTAGTTTGCGGATCTACCCTAGTCACTAACTTTATATTTCTTCTATTCTCCTTTCTTCCCACAAATCACCTCTGGATGCCCTAGTTCGCAAGATTCTCTTTCTTCTTCATAAACGCTAGGTAACAAGTGATTTACTCGACCTTGTATTTATAGTTTTTGCTTCTTCCAACATTAAATGCTATACCACCTACTAACGTACTTTAACATTAAATGTGGTTTTTCCACTTAAGCCATTTTTAAGCACTTTTATCCACGCGGCCACATCCTGTGTGAAAAAACCCTTTTACAACCTTCTGGCACACAAAAATCCAACCTGGCCAAATACTCTTACTGCGCACGTCCACAATGCCAAAGGCACTTCATCTATCCTTTACCTGATTTTTGCCCTATACCTACCTCATGTTGTTCCTATGCTCTTCATCCTTTTTGTACGTGGTTTCCACAAAGGCTTTTTTACACCAACCATTCTCTTCCACCTTCTTATTCTATGTGCTTCTTAACCTTACGCACTTTTCATCCTTCAACCGAGGCCATTCACCACAACTTCTATTACCAGCTCAAACTTGTATTATAGGCCTATACTTCACATCACTCCACCCCACACTAAAAAAGATGCGCGGTCCTCTGCACATACACAAATTTAGAAAAATAATTTGATTATCAGTGTACAAGGCACAAAATGGAACAAAAGGAAACGAAATGAACAAGAAACGAGAAAGGGAAACATAAGAAAAGAAAAATCATAAAGGGAAATTCTAATCTAATTAGCAATACTGCCTTATTACAAACACCAAGAAGACTTATTTATAGTAGGGCTTCAGCCTACTCCCATTGAAGTGACCTGGTAACCTTGTCCCATCCAGCCCTTGTAACTGGCAAGCATCCTGAATCAAGAATGTATGAGATGATGTAAGGTCCCAACCAATGGACTTTCAACTTCCCAGGATGGCGCAGATACTTGGAATCATATAACAACACTAACTTCCCAACATTCAAATTTCTTGTTCTTGATATGACGATCATGTCATGCCTTTTGTCTTGATTTTTTTTCTTCTGACTCCATCTAGCAAGTGATCGCCTTTCATCTAACTTACATCAACTTATCAATTCTTTCTTCCAGCGCTTGTCTCATCAGCTAACCCTCCTGTGCACACTATACATAGTGAAGGTAACATAAATTCCACTAGTAAAATAACCTCCATGCCAAACACTAATTGAAATGGTGTGGCCTTGTTCAATATTTAATAGGTTGTCATGTATGCCCATAGAACAGATGATACCTTATCATCCCAATCATGTCTTCCAACGTCATAGATCTTAGTTAACGTGTGACTTAGTATTTTGTTAAATGCCTCAGTAGTTCCATTTACTTGAGGGTGATATGGGGTAGTCTTATGATGGGCCACCATAAATTCTGCTAACAAAATCCTGACTGTTTCATAGAGAAAGTGTGTACCCCTATCACTTGTTAAACTTAAAGGGAAACCATACCTGCTGATTATGTTCTCCCATAAAAATCTAGCAAGCTTTCGTCACAGTGCAATCCTTTATAGGTGCTTCCTCTACCCACCATGTCAACTAATTAGTGCAAGTGATGATATACCATGAACCAATCCTTCGTGCACGGCTGGACACAATTGGTCTTACAAAGTCGATTTCCCATTTTTCAAATGGTTCAACGTTGGCTATTGGTCGTAAAGGCATTTCATCTCTCTTTCTAGGTTTTCCAAGGTGCTGGAAATGGTCACAGGCCTTCCAAAACTCAATACAATATTTGTAGATGGTTTCCCACCAAATCCCAACTAATAAAATCTTCTGCGTGGTAGCATTTCCTGCATAGTGTCCTCCTGCAATCCCACCATGCGCTTCTTCCATAATGGCTACACGCTCATGTTCCAATACACATCGACATAGAACCTCATCATGACCTAACTTATACAGGTCTCCACTAATCAACATGTAGGTGTGATGCACTCATTGTCTAACTGCTTTCTCTCCATAGGCCTTCATCCCTTCCGGCACCACACCTATTTTTAAGAACACTGCGATATCTTCCAAGTCTGAGGGAACGTGTGTTGCAACCTAAATAGTTACACGTCTGGCATGGTATCCTCAATGCTTTTCATGCATCCTCCCCTGAGTTAATCTTTGACAAGTGGTCAGGTCTTGAATTTACTTTTTCCTGGTTTCACCACCAATGGTGAACTCAAATTCTTGAAATTGTAGGACCCAACGACATATGCCGCCCTTGTAGAACGGGTTTTTTGACTAAGTATTTCAATGTCATATGGTCTGTGTAGAATATAAATGGTGAATTTCCAATAGATACTTCCTAAACTTATGCAACACGTAGATCAAAGATAATTCTTCATGCTCAGTAATTGTGTAATTCTGCTTTGATGCTGTCAACTTTCTACATGCAAAGCGTAATGGATGATAAACAATTCCCTCACCAGATTGTGCTAGAACTACTTCCATAGTTGTCCCTGAGGCATCAACATGCACAAGGAAAGGCTTATCCTAAGAAGGAAAATGTAATATGGGCTGCCCGTGACAAGCCTATCCTTCAAAGTGTCAAATGCCCTTCTGTTGCACCTCTCCCCAATGAAAGGCACTCTTTTGTTTCAATAATTCTTCTAAGGGCGTGGTGATCTTGGCATATCCCTTGATAAATTTATTGTAATACCCCATATACCAAAGGAATCATGTACACTACACTTTGACTAGTAGGCTCCCCTAATCCTACAATAACTGCAAACTTTAGTGGGATCTACTAGCAAGCCTTCTTTACATATAATGTGTCCTAACAGGGTTCCAAATGGAGTAGCAAAGACACATTTCTTAATGTTGAGGGATATCCTCAATTACCGACATTTTTCAAACATCAGCCTTCAGTTGTCACAATGGTCTTTCACTAATCCATACATAGTCCAGTCATCCAATTAAACTTGAAGAAACTAATGGATGAAGTCTTGGACTGCTTGCACCACAAATGTACAAGAATACAACAAGTGAATTCTTTAATCCAAAAAGCATAATTGTGTAGGAAAAACATTCTCATTCAGTGGCAAAAAGTTGTTCTTTCTCTAGTATTCCCTTGCAATGCTAACTTGGTGGTACCATGAGAACCCATCTGCGAAAGAGTAGAATTCGAACTCCAGCTACTCCTTTCGAAGATTTCTTTATTAATAGAGGGTTGGAAAGGGATCAATGGCACATATTGCATTCAGAGTCCATGTAGTCAAAATAAATTCTTCTCTTACCCTACTTTCTTGATACTGATAAACATTGGGCTTATCCATTCTGATTCTTCTACTTGCCTCAATGATACCAGATGCTATCATTTTATATATTTCCTCCATAACCCGTATGTGCAAATTCATGGATTCATACCCGATAAGAGCCTCTTCCAAATTGAGCACGTACACCTTCCTTCAAATTGATCTTCATCTTCCCTAAGGAATGATGAACACCTTTGTGTTCATGGTACCAAACAAGGGAAAAAATATTGCAACTCGTGCAACAGATCAAATGATCTTTTAAAACTTCATTTTTCTGAACAATAGCCACTGACGATAGCTTCATTAGGTTCTGCCTCCATCCCAATGTTAACCTTCTTTATAATTAAGGGCTAATGGTAGGCACGTGCATGCTCACTCATTAGTGTTATCTATGACCTCATGTGTACACTTTGAATGGTTAATATCCAAAGTCTCCATCTCTTCTCCATCTATTACATAGACCATTTTTCCTTTTTCTTTTTCCATGCACACATGCGCTCAAGCTGTACTTCCTCTATTTATTCTTCACTGAGGCGCATCTCCAAAGAAGGATCACCTAGAAATTCTAGGATCCTATCCTCTTCCATAGCGCTATCCCCCCATTGTAAAGTGCACTTGATCACTTGCAACTCCTTATCCATTGATGGTTTGGTACTCCTATATTTCCAAAGGTTGAATGAGATCAGTTGCCAACTCTTGCCAATTTCACTCGCCTGACAACACATCTCTGAATGAATGTGCCAAGCATGTGTATAGCATTTTAAGGTGGAATATAACTTATGTACCCATAGTGAAGGTAGTAACATGCTTGTGTGCTTCCCATCCAGGACTTCTCACACACTTGGCTATGAAACGAAGTAGTCTCTTTAGCATGGTAGTCTTATATGTTCATTGGGTGTGTTTCTTTTAGAAAACCTTATAAAAAATACAATCCTCACCTTGACACCACTCTAGGAGGTTCTCCCCGAAGTGTATCCCACCAGCGCACTTAGCGTGTTAGTAGTTCCAATTAGGTTACAACTAAGAATCCCTCTTCTCTCAACCTCATTTTTCCACTGAGCTTCCATGTCCCATAAGAAAATTTCATGGTATGCCCCTCTAGAGTAACTTGGCAACTACTTTCCTCCTAGGTGCTTAACTGAGCATGCCTTTGTAACCTTTTTCACAAATACTCTTAGTTGTCACCCAATTAACTCATAAGTCCCATGTGCCCAATTTTCACATGTTATACTAGTGGTATCACTCATGGACTGGGAATCTTCAAATTGGATAACTCCCTCAGTGGGGTGAATTATCTCAAGATCTCTGATGGAGCGCAGATATATTCTATCAAGGAATTCTTCTCCTAAGGGCTTAGTAGATGGTATCGAATTCCTATCTGTCAAAGGAATGACCACCCTTTCCTCCTTGTTCTCAAAACTGATATACACTTTGTTAAACTAAAATCCAACATTGTTCTTGTAACCCCATGGGGGCCCAATCAATGCTGGAAACTTGTCTACCTTGGCGAGCACCAAGACTTTGAAGTATCCCATGAACTTGGCTCATTTAGTGGTGATAACTACATTCCTGAGGACTCTAATGAAAATTTCCTTAGTCCTCTAATGAAAATTTCCTTAGTCTTGTTTGCCATATATAGTACTTTCGAAGATGGCTATAATGCGGGTCTCCCCATTTGATGTCAGGTATCTAAGGTAAGAACATTGACCTCTATTCCTGTGTCAATGAGTATATTACTCAAAATCCACCCATCAACAACTGCATTCAAAGTAATCTCCTTGTCATAGTCAAGGCTGTGAGGAGAAAGGTTTGCATGCAAGACCTGTCTTTCACACTCTACTCCAATGCGTGGTACTTTCTCTCTTAGCCACTCTCCTAGAAAGTGAATAATATTCTCTTTCCTTAACATTTTTCACACTTCTTTGACTTCATCCAGGTCCTTCTGCGAAGCGTCAGCATCCCTTCTTTTCTCCTGCTACCTGGACTACTCCTTTAGACACTAGATCTCTCCTTGTAAACTTCAAATGACATCCACAGTCTCTTGATACACTTATTTTTGGTGAGAAGGGTCCAGATACTTTCCATGTACTACTTCCTCTCTTGAAACTAGTGTCCTTGGTCTTGACATATCCCTTGTGCATGTGGCCTGTGCCCACATCGTTACTAGTACAGGTTATATCCTTGACTCACGCGCCACTCATGGCATCCACTATGAATCGGAATTCTTGATGCTTACCATCCCAACGCCTTTTTCCTTCTGGTGTTGCTGGTTCATATGCTCATAAATTTCTGGACACTCTACATACTTATGTTTCTTTCCACACCATGAGCATTATAACAGGTCAGGGCACTCGCATTTATAATGTTCTGTAGATCCGTAATTATAACAGGTTCCTCATGGGATATCACTTCTCCCTCCACCACAGTTACTGCAACCATGAAGACCCTTTCCACATGTTCCTCCATCTACGTGCCCTTCATAATGATTGTCATCATCCTTTGAATTGTTTGCAAGGCTAGTCTGGTGCACACCCAGATCAATAGCATCATGGATTTGATCAATCAGTCTGTAATCCTTAGTATCATGGGTTGTATAGGTATAGATCTTGCAATAGCAAGAAACATTCTTACGGATTACATGCTGGAGTAAAGGGCATCTACTTGCATCATGATCCCCATGGAAAATCTAGTAATCTACCACCATATCGCGCACTGACTACCGAGGGAAATTATCCTTGGCATGTCCCTCCACTTCACAATCTGTAAACCAAATCCCACTACGAACCTCATGCACCAAGTTTGTAGAAATCTTCTCTAACTGCTTGGCCATTACATTAATTTGAGCCTCCAGAAAAGGGATAAAACCAGTGTCAATGCTCCCAACAGCTTCAGTGCATAGGGCAGTTTCTAATGCCTCGTTGGGGTTTGTGAAATTCTTGTGTGACAGAGACCTTCTTAATGGTATTATCAACCCTCTGAAAAACCATTGAGCATATTGAGAAGGATGAATTTCATAGGATATTTTTGACAAGATATTCTTGAAACACGTGTCATACTCCCGCACACTCTCTGTCATCCCTATTGGATCTACTTCAGAGCATTGTTGCTCTTCTACTCAAACTCTGGGATATAGAACTCTACTAAGAAGGTGTTCTTTAATGTGGTGTATTCTACCACTATCTGATGGGGGGTGTAATTCCTATACCAAATATGTGTGTGCCCTTGCAACGTTGTTTCAAATAGACATGCCTTTCTCTCCAAGGTAGTGATCCCCTTCACGTGCCATAGTAACTCACATTTGTGCACATATTCTGCAGCATCTTCAATACCCCTATAGTCTAGTAGGTGAAAAGACATCTCAAAAAACTTGGGGAGGTGACTGGGGTCCTTGTCCTCCAGATCTAGAGCCTTGGTTTCCTCTATTGTTTCCTCCACTAGATTCACTGGATCCACCAGGTCATGTTCCTCCTGACCCACTAGATCCACCACCTGTAATCAACACCACACCAGAAGTGGCCGCACCTAGTATTCCTAGCGTCCCACTAAACTACGTGCTAATGGTTTGTGATATTTTCCCACTACCAGTTATATGTCCTGTGCCACTCCCAGACACGATACCCAAAGCTTGTGTACTTACACCTTATCCAAAGATTCCTCCAAATATAGGAATGGATTGTGCAGTCATAGATGTTCCAAATGAAAAATTGTATCTCCTGGGTGCCAATCGGTCACTCCCATCGATACTAAATAGGTTAACAATACTTATCCCTTGATTTGGAAAGCCAAGCACCAGGGTTTGGTCACCATGTGCGATCAGATGCACATTGACGGCTCTTCTTTCTCCATGTGACAAAATCTCATCAGAAGTTGAAGGGGCCTCTCTCCCGCACTTGTCAAGAAAAGGTAGCACAGACTTCTCAGGCTCCACATCCTCCGCGTGAACCTCAACTCCTTCCTGCAACATCTACCTCCATAGATCCATCACACTTAAAACCCCATGTTGTCTATTCATCTCCCTTTCACAAGCTTTGCAGTACTTGATTCGTCTCTCCTCCCTTTCCTTTTCAACCACAATTTCCACCATCTTCCTCCACCATAGCTTCCTCTCCCAGCTCTCACAAAATCTTTAGCCAGCCATGGGAAATACTTCTAAACTCAAAGTAATGACCAAGATCTTCATAGCCAAAAGAATAACATGTAAAAATGATCCTCTAGGATCCCTTAAAAACTCGAACTCAGCAACATGCACCCAAGTTAGATCTACATCATGCAGCCTCTGATAGTCATCTTGGGTCCATACGGATGATCTATAGTACGTCAAAATGGTGTATTCTAACTGTAACTGGATAGCACTCCCTTCCACCAATGATCAACAACATGCACCCAAGTTAGATCTACATCATGCAGCCTCTGATAGTCATCTTGGGTCCATACGGATGATCTATAGTACTAGCTTGATCTGGATGCGTATGCTGAAATCCATTCATATAGTTCTACTGGGAAGTAGCAAACTAATGTCTCATATAGCTCATGGTACAAGTTCTCTTCTACCCATCTACATGTATTGAACTCAAGTCTAGTGTTGAATCTTTCAGTAAACTCATCCTCCGTGCTCTTGAACCATGTTTTAACACTTTCTAAGGTCAGGCACTCTGTCATTACACATCATAGCGACAAAGAGGCATGTCATTTCTCACAACTTTGAAAATATGTCCCAGCAATGGAACTAAGATGTAGTCATTTTTGTACCCTTCACAGAACAGAAAAATCCTATGCGCGTCATCCTATCACCTAGCAGGCGTTGGGTGCTCACCCGAGGCATGCGTGGGCACCGAATCTCTCCTTTAAGTGATTTTTGTGAGAATACATCATCTTATAAAAGATAATCAAATGTAGGACATAAAATAACTAACCACATTCTTGTGAACTTAAGAGTTATCATCTCATTGTATGCAGGTGAGAGAAATAACAAACATCACATGGAGATGATTCATACAAAAAGAAAATGCATAAGTATTGAACACAGATGATTTATAATAGAGCCTTATATTTATGTTAATATATTCAATAACCACATTACAATCCCTTGAGGTTATAACAAACCCTCATATAAGAATGTAGAGCTAAGTCATACATCAGGACTATACCATGCTCATCATATTACAAAGAAAAATGAGAACTCATCCCCTTCTATGTGTTAAACTCTCACAAAGCTCTCCTAATCCCTAACCCATAACATCCTCCATTCTATTTTCTGCAAGGCTTCACCTTTCTTCAACTCTCTCCCTCTCTTCTACCGGGCTCTTGTATATATAGCCTTAGAACCCATCAACATGCCTTCTAGAAGTTATAGATCAGTTGCCTAGTGTCGAAGTGGTCCTCCATCGGATCATTCCTTTCCTGATCCGAGCTCTCCATTCCTTGCAATGATATCTTATGGAACCTTCTATCACATGCCTAGAATATTCACTTTTTTATCCTTAGTCATCAGGCTAGCACCTTATCCACAAGGGTCATGCTTTTCTCATGTAATGTATGGGATATCGAATGCAGCTAAGTAAAAAACATGTTTTTCCTTGTGTGTCGTGTGTTCCATAAAACCCTTCTAGAATATTTTCCCTTGCATTCCTTCAGCCCATGTGCCCTTCTTCAACTAGGTCCCGCGTGCCCACGTGCCTTCTTATACTTAGCTGATATTTTGGGGCCCAACAGAAATTCCACAATCCTTGATACGCTGGGTCATGGAAGTAGGAGTAATTTCAGAAATAAGGGCCCAAAAATTATTAATATCAATGTGTCAGATATCACTATCCCCAATATTAGGTACAGATGTTTCTAAAGAAGATATATGTTCATAACCCGTGTACTAGAATTTCATGGTAGATAGGTGAGGAAAGGCACTCATAAAGGTAAGGCTCTAACAATGGTTTTCAGGGATAACGAAATGGTAGCGCACTGAATTCAATTCAACACCAAATAAACACGTGAGGTTATTGAATGGCTTACCTTTATCATAGGAAAAAAAAGGTAGTATTCTCAAGATCATAATGCAATTCAATTTTTTGAAAATGGAAGGAAAATGAGTGAGATATGACTCTAAATGTTCTTGAGGGCATGGGAACGGAAGGAATAGAACACATAGTTGAAATCCTCAAATTACAATGGTAAAAATGAATTACTTTACCTACTTTTATACCTTTTATGTTTGACAAATGACTAGATAAATGATCAATTAAGGGTTTACAGTATATTATGAGGAATGGAAAGGTCTATGGAATAATTTATTCATTTTTCCCTTTATATTGTGGATATGACAAAGATGCAGGGAAATGAGGGTCTGAGAGAACAAGGGACGTGAGGGGCTCAGATTTCTTAAATACCCACAATATAAATGGACCAAAGGAAATACGGGTAAGTCATGCTTATGAAGAACATAAGGCCTGTGGGAACAAAGTTCACAAGGTCACAAAATCTTTGCATCTCTGCAATACAAAGAAACCCAATGTAAAATTAAGACAAAGGCTTTACAGTTTGAGAGCAGGTGCAAAGAATAAGAGGATGTGGGGAGAAACAAGGGTCACGAGTTCCAAAAATTCTTGAAATCTCTACAATATAAATGATGCATAGGTTAGTGCAAACAAATCTCGTATCCGAAGAACACAAGCCCTAAAGAAACAAAGGACTTGAGGGACAAAAATATATAAAAGTACCGCAGTACAAAGAACTTACCAAAATGAACTACAGGAAGACAAAAGACCCTAAGAAAAGTTCCTCGAGACATTAAAAATTTCACACAAAGAAGAACAAGTGTATTGTGGGTAAAGTGGTGATGCGGGGAACTAGATACCCGAAGGAACATGTACCACTTGTTCCACAAGAAGCCGAAAATACCGTAATACAAAGGATTTTGACTTAGAACACTCAAAATAAATAACTACTTAGAATGTTTTCATTCTTTAAGACATATCAAATGCAAACAAACTGGGATTCATCTTGGGCTATTTTTGCAACTTGGGGATTTAATCCAATCACATTTTTTAGGATAGTATTTCCTTCTGGGGAGTCATAATTGTTGTTCAGAAAAGCTTTTAGAGGTTGGAGGTCAAAGGTGACTCTCTTAATATCATAAATTGCATTCTGAATAAGGGTACTACCTATTTCTCTATTCATGAGTTTATTTCTAGCATTAAAGACATGGTTGTTAATTTTGAAGGAATTAATTTCTAACACATATATAGGGAAGACAACAACATTACGGAACATTTTTCCAATAAAGGGGTCATAAGTGATGGAATGAAGTTGATTTCAAATTATATTGATATTCATCCTATAGTTCGAACACAATTAGAAAAATAATATGGTGACACAATCATCATTACTTGAGTGTTGTGATATGACTAGAAAGGGAGCCCTGAATTACGATGATTTAATGTGCAAGATTATTAGTATATTTGTTATATTTTTTGGGGTCTGTTTTAATTATGATAAGAGAGGGAGTTACTCATGTAAATTTTTTATTACCTAAAGTCTCCAAAATCATAACAGAAGGATTATATTTTTGAATTTGAGCTTGTGTAGCAATGAAAAGAGAGGAATTATCAAGAAAATGGTGGGTGACCTAGTACGAACAGATACATGGGATACAAGAATCATTAAACCTGAGGCTATGGACGTGTTTCAGATAATGGGGATGGCCCCTTTTCTACAAAAATCGAGGGCCATAATGTGGAGTTTAGTAAAGAATTCAGGGCTTCCTAGGAGCTTGCAAAGAAATGGGTCGGTGGCAGTGTGGTATTCCATGGTGTCAAGATTTATCCATCTATCTACACGATGGCTTATGTCATGGGAATTTTGGAGGAGGGGCATGAAATTTACAAACCCAAGAAGGATTATGTGTAAGAGCTGAATTTTTTCTTGAAAGGTAAGGAAAAACTCACTAATCACTTTGTTGGGTATTTAAGGGATTCTCTTCCCTCCCTTTTCAATGAGTTTTTTTTAAATGTGATACATTTTTTCACTTTAGAAGTTCTTCATAAATGTATATATGCATACCATCTGTCTATGTCAAATTATCTTAGACATGGGCATAGTTATAGCTTCCCATATTACATGTTGCGTTCACTTTGTGCTTCTCTGGATCAGTTTAAAAATCATAAAATCATTGTGCCCTTATACCAAGGGTTCATCATGGCCATTGTAAGAAGATATGCAATGGATATGGATAAAAAGGTTAAGGGTGTGAGTGTGCTATCAAAATCTTTGGAATAATTAATGACAGAGGAGGATTCCAACTCGGGGGAAGAGGAATTTAATAAATCCCCCACTCCAGGTGATGGGGAGGAGCAAAATGTTTAAGAGGCTGAAGTGGTTAAGGTTCTCCAAGACCTTAAGAAAAAATATGTTAAGGAACTAACTATGAAAGTGGCAAAGAAAGGTGAGACTAGCCAGTAAGAAAAATAGGTCATGGACAAACCCCAGGGAAAATCTCAAGTTGAAGCTCGGGGTGATGAGCAGGGAGCGGTCCTAGAAAAACTTTTTCTTGACCTTTAAGATGTGAAGAGTGATACATGGATCACTAAAAATACTATCAAATTCATCCTCAATTATTGGCATACCATGAAACTAAAATCAGTGGATTTAACCCAGGTTTTAAGTGGTGGCTGTATTGATATTCTGAAAGAAAAATGCAAGGTCTTGGAAAATTATGTGGATTTGTTAAAGGTTTTGTTCCAAAATTTTACTGAGAGAAGCATTTTGAATGTCAAGACCACTATTCAACATCTCCAAACTTTGGGACAGCTGGCTAATGCTTATCAATAATGTGAGGATCAAGAATCTAAGAAAAGAATGAGAGGACTGTCTGAGGCACATCTCATCAATTTGGGCTCTAAAAATGAAGCTTTGTCGAATGAATGGGCCACTTCATTTGAAAACTATGAGAATAAGGATGGATGATGGATGTTGCTTTTTTTTGTTGTTGGCTATTAGTTTTATTAGTGTTGTTAGTTTAGTTTATTGGATTTTGGTTATTATATTGTTTTGTTGTACCTATATGTTTTGTTGACTATTATTATCCTAAATATTTTCTCTTCATGAGAGTTACTTACTATATGGGGTAGGGTCCCCTCAACCCTCTTTTACCTATAATCAAAGAAATTAACAAAGTGGGCACTTAGACTAAAAAACAATTACATTTTTTGAAAAATTACATATTTTGGGTAAGTGACAATCGGCAAGATCCATTTAAATCCTTAATATGTTCATCCTCCCAGAGTCCATATTACCTCCAAAGAGTTTTACCAATGTGATAAATTGAGTCTTCTTTCAAGTGGGGGACATTGGGTCGTCCATAGTTAGGTGGGGACAATGGAAGTTTGTCAATGTGGAAATCATTTTCAAGGGTGTATTTACCAATACCTTTATGGAAAAAATTAAGCTTAGTGATTGAATGGGATGTAGATAGTTATAAGCTAGATGTATATGTTTGGGAGTGAAACAACGTGTCAAGATCAATACATTTATTAGCAATGGGGATGGCACGAGGCTCAGAAAATATGTCTACAAAAGGAAAATATTTAACATGTTATATCTACTCTCCAAAATTTTACAATACTCAAAAGGTTTAGCATCAAAAAGAAAGGTAAACTCTTTACCGTCATGTGGAAATTTAATACACTAGTGAAGGGTAAAGTTTACAACTTGTACTACATATATCCATGGTCAAACTAAGAGGACATTGTATGAAGTATCGACATAAACAATGTGGCATATGGTTTCAAGAATCCGTGATCCCACTTTTATAGGTAAGGTGATCATTCCATTGGATTTTCATTCATTATTACCATATCCATAAATGGTTATAATTTTGGCTCCCAGACTAGCCTCCGTGTGATCAATACATCGCAACATTTTCACAGAACAAATGTTTAATTTTGCTCCATTATCAATTAGAACTCTCTTAACCTTGTGGTCAGTAATATATGCTTTGATATACAAAGAGTTATTATTTTTTAGGTTTGGAATTAGAAATTCTTGAGGAACAAATGATATTATGGGACTAGTTAGTGAAAGATTAGCAATTAAGGCTTGGAATTGTTGAACATTGAGATTATTAGGAATATGTGCCTCTTAGATAACACGAGTGAGAATATCCTAAAATTTATACAACGCTTTCAGTAACTCTATGAGGGAGATATTGGAAGGTGTTACCGCTAACTGTTTAACTAGGTCATAAGGATAAGAAGTGGAATATTTGGAATTAAATTCAGATTTTGGTTAGTTAGAGCAGTAGAATTTAATGTTTGAGGCTCAGTGGAAGAAATAGATGGTTGGTTTACTACGGGAACCCAAATTTTCTTCTATCATGTGGCCACCTCATAATTATGAGCTTGGAATTTCATGACAGCAATGGTAGGAGGCACTTATTTTAAAAATTAAATTATCGAGTTGAAATTGACATTATTTGAAGATTGGCCTTGTTCAGTAGCTTTGATATTTATACCGTGTTTGGGGAATGGATTGGAAAACACATTTATATTGTCATTGGGTGTTTTATTTGCTGTTGGGTCTTCAACCAATATGTCTCTATTACCAATGAGGTCCTAGATGTAAAGAAAAATTTGTACACATCTATCTATTTGATGGCCATTGATGTGATGAAAATTGCAATATGTATTGGGTTTATACCAAGAAGGCTTAGGTTCCCCTTAAAAAATGGTTTTGTGATAGGGTATTCATACTTGGTAGTTGGCATAAAACACTTGAAATATTCTCTCCCAATGTTGTAAATTGTACTCATTTCTTATCATGAGGGGGAGTCTCTCTACTTGGCATAATGATCGGATGTTTTGTTTTGTTTTGTTTTGTTTTGGTTGAATATTTTGTACATTGTGCACATTGTGATTATCGGCAATACCATCATTAACAAAATAATGGTTCCTATTGACATTTTTAGGTTTATCCTTATGGTTGTTATTATTTTTATTGGTATTCATGTGATATCCCTAGAATGACGCTTAATTATGCATTTTACAATGAGGGCCTTTTCTATTAGAGTTATTTTCTCTATAACTTCCTCAAAATTGTTGAGGCAATGCATCTGCATTCAAAAGGACATATCATTATTAAGATTTGGCATGAATATACCAACTAACTTCTTCTCTAGAATAGAACATGGGAAGAAGCTTGCAATTCCTCTCTACTATTGTAAGAATTGTGTCAAGATTTTGTTAGTTCGTTGTTTTACATTACACAAATCCATCATCATTATTTATGAGTTGAGGTTAAAGTAAAATTATTTGATGAAATTCTTTGAGAGGTCCATGAAAGTGGTTATCAATCCCTTTGGGAGGTATAAGAACCAATCCAAGGCTTATCCTCCTAGAATTCTAGGAAAGAGGTGTAATAGAAAGATATCATTGTGTGCCACTTCCTAACATGCCATAAAGAGTTCCTTAATATGCTCTCATGGATCATTTTAACCCTTATATTTGTCAAATTTGGGCGTCTCGAAAGATCTTGGGAAGTATATGCATAAGATGTCCTTATAAAAAGGGCAAGGACACAATTCATCGAAATTGAATTTTTTACGTTGTTCTTGCATGCCCATAATTGTTTCCTTCATTATTTAGCATTCTTGAGAAAGTTTTGACTTAGTTTTTGGGATGTTGTCAAGTTCTGAATTATTTAGATTATTCTTCTCTTTATTTTTTTTAGTGTGAGTTTTAGACGTATCATCACTTTTCATCTTTGATTATTTATCATTGGTGTTTTTAGTGAATTTAGAAGCTATTAGAGCCAATTTTTTTGACATTACATTCATTTGATCAATCAAGGGTTGATTTGACTCAGGGGCCAAAGCATTAGATTTATCTTTATCATCGGTGCTCATTTTACTTCGTATGGCATCATCATGGTTATTTAGTTTAGGTTTTGTATTATTTTTTGGCTCGGCTTGACCTTGTAGGTTTTTCAAAATTTCATCATCAAAATCAAAAGGTAGTTTTTCTCCCATTTCGAGGAGACAAAGTAAAAATTGGTTTTTGTTTTTTCGTAAATGATTTTTTTTTATGAAAAAGATCTTATATTATATTAAATCTAACATGATACAAGATTTTTCCAACAAAAAAGTGGAAGGTATGAGAGCATACCCCAAAACCACAAACAAATTAGGCCAAGACTAGGAAGCAATGAAACACACTAGGAAACGCCTGGGAATACATCAAAACACTACAACAATTAAGTCACCACATAAAAGAGACCAGTAGAGGGGGGATCATGATCATTATTCTAGCTAGGACCAAGAAGGTCCTTGCCATCATCGAGAATATCCCAACCTGAAGCAAAAGGGTCATCCTCTTCATTTTTAGGAGTCAGTCGTGTGGGAGAGATGGAAACAGGAATCCAGGGAACTTGTCTAAAGGTGGTAGGAGTGGAGGTGGTTGGCTCCATCTATCATGGGTACGTGACTTGAGAGTGACTGGTGAGCCCCGCTTGAGCTGATGAGTAGGGGGGACCCCATCCTTAATGGAAAGTTAGCAGTGAAACACTCGTACACGATTGATTGCATGGGGATTGGTGAGCACAACTGAAAGATCACCGCTAAGAGTGGCTCCAACAACCTCTATGGGGACGACCACCACATGGTAGAGAACGCCAAGAGGAAAATGGTTGTCCCTAAGCAATATTACATGGGGCATCATCCCAGTGATGTAGAAGAGTCGACAAATGCTACACCTCTAGGGCCACTTTGTTGTCCTGAACTTGAATATACAGAAGCACATTGGAGATAACCATGTATTTTTTATATATTGAAAATTTTTGATCAACTTCAGCATTAGAAAATAAAAATTCATTATGTTATTTCCATAACCAAAAAAATTGCCCCCTCTGAAAACATGCCAAATTTGGGAGAACATGTGTAGTAATCTAGGGCTATCTCCTAAAAAATATGTTGTCATGTGAAACATTTAGGTCGAAGGGGGAATAAAAAATGAATGAATCCAATTCCAATCCCATTGGGCCTTGGGAAAATACCATTATAGGTGCATTAAGGTTTCCAAATGGACACAAAAAGGACATTTGGGGGTTGGAACACCCATTTGAACTCGGAGGGAGCTAATTAGAAGACCTTAATGTAAGATACACCACCGAAAGTGTGCAATTTTTAGTTCCACATAGGAAAACTAAACAATATCAAGTCTCCTTCTCCAACAGGAAGGAGAAGAGTTTAATCCTCACCTAGTGTTGATATTTTTAACCATGGGTAGATGTGGGGAGAGCTAATAATAACCTTTATTGGTTGAGTAATTCTAGAAAGGGGTGGCAACGAACCACTTCTAGTCTTTCCACCAAGGATGGGAGGGACTCACAGAAATTTTATGCATCATATGATTAGGGACCAATTTGATGATTTTTGTGCTTGTTCTTCGAAAGAGATGTTATTTTATTGGCTCTCAATTTGGTCTCCTTCTTTTTCTTTAGAGCTAATATGGAAAATATTTTATTCTTGTCTTCCAAAGAAACTATAATATCGGTATCTTGTTCCCACCAATTTTTGAAAGAGGGGAGGAACAAAGAAAAGTGTGATTTTTCACTCAACCCTTAGCAAAGTGAATGTTAAGATGGAATATATTTGAAGATTAAAGTTACTCAACTCTTAACAAGGTGAATTTTAAGATGGAAGAGATTTAGTGATGAAGATCGATATGCTCTATGCTTAGCAAAGTGAATGTTAAGATAATATAGGGTGAAAATATTTATTTTCTTGACCCTTAATAAAGTGAATGCTAAGATTTAAGAGACTTGAGATTATTTACTCGACCCTTAACAAAGTGAATGTTAAGATAGAAGAGACTTGTGATGAGGATTAATCTAGCGTGACCCTTAACAAAGTGAATGCTAAGATGGAAGAGGGGTTATATTGATTGAGCTTACTCAACCTGTAGTAAAGTGAATGATAAAATGGAAGAGGGGATGGAAAGATTGAACTTACTCAACCTTTAGCAAAGTGAATAATAGAATGGAAGTTGAAAATGAAATTTTATTTCTCGACCCTTAGTAATGTGAATGCTAAAATGGAAGAGTATGGGAAATATGATTTATGTTCTTGAATCTTAACAAAGTAAATGTTAAGATAGAAGAGGCTTAGCGATGAAATGGGAATACTCAAATATAAACAATGTGAATGTTGAAATAAGAGGTGTAGAAATTATGATACCTAAAATTTAACAAAGTGAATGTTAATTTTATAGACGTAGGATGGGCAAGTGCTTACAGTTTATTAATTTCTATTTCAAACTAAAAGACGTAGGAGAATGGTAGAACAATGAGATCATGATGGTGCTTGATTGTGATAAAGTGGATATCAAGATGTCAAGACTTAGATTTTGAATGACGGTTATCAAGTGAGGACATGGGTATCTAAAGCTCAAGGATTAAATTTGATAGGAAGAAGTTACCTAAAATTTGGGAAAGGGATCCAAAGATTTAAGATGAAGGTAAGATAAAATGAATTTCAAGATTAAAAATCCAAATGAATGATATTTTGAGAATTCGAAAGAGATGATAATGGAGAGTGTATGATATCAATGTGGAACACAGACTCACTAACACGTAAAAAATATGTGAAAATTATTTTTATGGAAGGAGGGCCTTTAAATTGAAATTGGTTTGGTCAAATTGTGGCTTCCTCGAAAAAAGTTCTCTTCTTAAATGCCAACAGACTACCCAAGCGATCATGATACCATTTCTAGTTTTTGGATTTACTTTACCCCTCTTGATATCAAAAGCTATATTTTACTCCACTTAAAGGATAAAACTGGGGTCACCACTATGGATAAATTTGACTCTAATCTAGATTACAAAAGGTTTACTAGTCAGTTAGGTAGGGCTTCATGTTTTGTCAGCCAGTTCACTTAAGGTTTTGAATGTTTTAGGGTTCTTATGGTACTCCTCACAATGATTTTCTATGCCCTGGCCATGCACTTCCCACAGTTACATTCAAAGGGGGAATAAACCCATCTCTGAAAAAATTAATTTTTTATAACATTTAAAAAAAAGGTGATAAGGTTTACTTGAATCTGCAAACAAGGAAACATGTCACTTAGTAGTTTTGAAAACAATCTTCAAACAAAAGGTTAGAATTTTTCTTGCGGTAAAAAATATTCGAGAAAATATAAAAGGTAAAATTACTTTTTCTAATTTTCAAGATCACTTATAAAAGTACAATAAAAGAGCATACACATGGAGCTTATCAAAATTAGTTATGAAAAAACAATTTCCCGAAACACAATAAAACCCCCAAAAAGTGTTAATTATTGTCGTAGTATTGTCCAAAAATGAGCTATACATGTTCACAATATTCTCCAATAAACAATTTAATGGAACAAAAATGGCCAATAACCCTAGATTGAAAGTTTCATAGTTAGCCTATTTAATCTAATGTGATCAAAAATGTAATTTAGGACCTATTTTGTAACTAAGCCTTGATTAATTAAACTAAACTAAGTAATTAATTAAAAATAATAAAAAGTGTAGAATAAAATAAATAAACTAAATTTTAACTTACGTATGATTCTGACCTAATTTTAATTCATTTAAAAATCTTAAAATCCTAAAGACCTAAGAAAAAATCCTAAGTATTGGAGAGGGGATGCAAGCTCAAGCTTAGGATTTGCTCGGATGAGTTACAAAGGTGAATGCAGGGCTCAGCGAGATGAGATGTAGAGTGAGGCCGGATTGTTCAAGAAATACAGGGGTTGAAATGGAGAACTTGGGAAAACTGAAAGTGAAGAGTTAACGACAAGCTGGAGGACATGGCTCAGTTGGAGGAGTCAGATCGGGTGTGTAGGGAAGACTTGGTGGTAGCTAGAATCTAGCTTTGTGGGTGATAGTTTGGAGGTGAGTCAAGGAAGTGTGACTTAGCAAGGGAACTCAATGAAGACAGTGGGAGTTCGGGTAGATGTTCCAAGTAAAAGGGGAGCTCGGTGGTGGATACCTCGAAGGGTGACTCAAACAACTTGAAAAAGGAAGGTGAATGGATAGTAGCTCAAGAAATCAGAGATCAATATGGGAGAGTAGCTCACCATGATGGGGAAAGATGGATTCATATGGAGACAGGTTCTAAGGGTGAATGAGATGAAGAGGTTGAGGAGCTTGGGCTCATCGGTTCAAGCTAGGGGATGTTAATTCAGTTTGCAAGTTACCTCAGTTGGCAAGCTAACTCAGTGTGTAGAGGCTCAATGAGGGGATGTAAGGAGAAGATGGGCTCATCGAGAAGTTGGGAGCTCGAGGAGATGTAGGCTAAGGTGGGTGTTTGGAGGTGTGAGCTCATTTGAGTAGGAGAGATGGGATCTCATGGAGAAGGAGATGGATGAATGAGCAGCAACTGGATGAGCTGGGTAGTGAGCTCGAAGAGATAGAAGTGCAAGTTGCCTACAAATTTAGTAGTTCTCACTAAATTTAACCATAACTAAAACTACCAATAAATTTAGTAATAAAACACCTAATTTTGGGAATTTTTTTTTTTTGGCTTTAAAATTCTTGTTTTTGCTTTCAGGATCTCGCAAAATATAGTAGATATACCTGTACAAATACCACCAAAATAGTAAGAACAACAAAATTAGATTTTTTTTATTTTTTAAGCTCTAATTTCTATTTTCAGATGTTCCCCACATGTAGCAAAAACATGCCTACAAAAACATAGAAATAACAAAGAAAACAAAACACACCTACAAATACAAATGTGAGCCAAACAATGCAAACACTAAGAAAATAATATAGTTTGCTAAGAAATAGAAATTAATGGAGTGTGGGTAGTCCCACTGGGCGTTCTAGAATGTGAGCAGTGAAAAACTTAGTAGAAATGAATGATTAAACAAATAAAGGCAACAAACCTTTCTCCAATCTCTTCCTCACAAACCTTCATGAAAAAATTGTTTGAAGTATTTAAACTTGTAGAATCTTTTAGTTGTTGTATTGTGGATGCTCTTGAATCGATCTCTAACTATAGAAATGGTAATGCTATAAGAAGATAGACACGAGGATGCAGATGGTAATTTTCACAGAAGTTGGTTGTAATTACATAAAGCTTCCAAGGATTTCCATAGAGGTTGTTTGTAAAGGAAAAGGCCTACTACTATAGTTGAGGATGAGGGCATGAAAATTGGATCTAAGCTTGAATGAGTTCCAATACCGTGAATTCATTTCCTAAAATAGCAAGTGGATTTGGTCTGTGTAATTACATATTTTAAGGGGCAATGATTATTTTCTTAGTGGTAATATTTCATTCGAGAAAGTGGTTATACATGTAATTATTATTTCCCCCACCTTTGTAGGGTTCTAGAAGTGGAGTGGGAGTGGAGTGACTAGGGTAGTGGAGTGGATTCCAAGTGGAGGATGAATAGGAAAAATAGACTTATTTATGTGTAAATAACTAATTTAATTAGTTATGAGGTGTGAGAGGATAAATTAAACATTTAATCAAATAATGATTAATTAAATTAGCTAAATGTTTAGGAATTAATTTAATCAATTCCAAAGGGTAAGATAAAATTTAATTAATTGATTCTAAGGGTTATGATGCAAAGTATGAATCAATTAATTTAATTAATCAATTCTAAATGGGGGTGAATAATTGAGGATAAACTGGAAACAGGTATGTAGTTTTGGGGTGTCTACAATGAGAATTTATATTAGTAAGGGAACATGGTCAAACTTGGCATTATAAAAGGACAAGTTAACAGTTTTTAGTGTCTACAATTGGCCTGCATTAAGATTTCTGTAATTATAGAAGTAGAAATGAGATATATATTATAAAATATTTTGTTAATGAATGAATTAATATATCTATACCTATTGCACATAATTATGAAATAAACAACTTATTTACATGAATGATTAGTTATTTTGGTACATGTTTAATTATGCAAGAGTGTACATATGTTAAGTATTAGTCAAGTGCATGGAATATACTGCGAAGTATGGGAGCACATGTGTACTCCATTATCTAAACTAGAGTGGAGCCTAGTGCACTAAGTACACTTTGAGCAAGCGCATGGGGACCCCCCGCATGTTATGCCAACATGCATAATGGGGTAAGATGGCTTGTGAATTTGGGGTCACAATTCCCTCTAGGTACATGAGAATGGTAGCTTAGGGGAATAAACACCAAAAACATGGAATAGAAGCAACACTAGTAGTAGAAGCATTATCTTCACTACATGGAATATAATTTGTGTTGTTGGGTATAAAAATATTGTGACAAGGCATAAAGATATCAAACAAATGAAATTTAGGTTCCATGAATCCACTAGGATAAGGAGAGTTAAAAACCCTACAAATAATGGGTTGGCCAAGATGGCATTATATTTCACCCAAGAATTAGATGCAATATACTTTACATATAAATTATTGATTTGTTATTATAGATAACCTATTGTATACATCATGTATATTATTTAGCTAAGTAGGTATTGTATTAATATGAACGGTGTCATTTATAAGTCTTATTTCATCCTTGATTTCAAGAATATACATACATGAAACATTCACATTAGAAGCATGCTTATCTTCACATGGAATAAAAGCATCAGTAGAAGTAGAAGCATTATGTTAAGTACATAAAATATAATCTTTGTTGCTAGGTATAAAAACATTATGCCAAGGCCTAAATATATCACAAGAAGAGCCATACACTTTTTCTTTTCCATTCATCCATTGCTTAACTTTATCAAAATAAGATATATCCCATGCAATCATTCCTCTAATAATATAAATATGTTTATCACTCAAATCATTTGTTACATTAATCCCGAACCCTGGGAAGACAGGGTGTAACATCCTCATTTTAGACAATAGAACAAGTCGATTTTTTTTTTTTTGATAAATGCATTCTGGTTCTAAATACATAATTTAGAACTCACAAATCAAATAACCATTCATATAACAGACAACCATATGCAGCTGTAATGACTCGGATTACTTCCGATCTATTCATTCCATGACTCGGTAATCTACCGATCTATTCATGTGTAATAAGAGTTGGTGTTATTACTTAACCCTTCACTCTTGTGGTTCTCTTCCCTATTCTGGGATTCAGAATGTTCTGTCCAAGGAACCTAACTGAATAATTGTTACCATTATTCATCGGCATCTCATCCCTTAGACTAGGTGAATTAGGGCAACGCAATCAGCAGCTTGCGATACTTTGGCCAAAGATTTGAAACATACTGTTTATGTCTCGTATTCCTTAACGGCATACTCGTCAATCTGGAATATGTCCTTCACCCCATTCTTATGTTATATAGAATGTCCTACACTAACTACTGTCAGTCCTTTCTTTCACAACTTAATCACTCGGAGATATATTAACAAGGTGATAATGTTATATGGATGTCCATGAGGATTAGGGATACGGTGACATACTGGTTTAACCCTATAGTTAGACCAATGTGTCAAGATACCCCGAACCTCCTAGGTAGCCTTATAACCTGACCACATTCCTAATCAATCCCTGAGTAACTAATCCGGTCACAAGTGTAAATCTTAGCGATCAATGCAAAGGGTGTCGCCATAAGTCACCTGCATTGTTGTATCTTCGAGAAGATCCTAATCTTCCCGGAGGTACAACCCTGCAGTTGTCTTGTGCCGTCAACCTTTAAATCCACCTCGAAAAGATCTACTCATTAATAAGCGTTAAGCACTTTGAGTATTAAATTACTTTAAAGACTTTCCCTTAAGGTTAGCCTTTCCCAATCCCTGGATTCTTCGTCTTAAGACAACCCTCCTCTATAAAACCCATTCCATGGTAGAGGTATTAAGGTCAAGTTCTCATCAAGGAGTCATTAGAATACACTTGATTCTAAAACAACAGAATTGGACAATATCTCATAACCTTTACTTGAGATTGCCATCTGAACTCCATTTGATTTATATCAGTTCCCTTAACTGAATTTATATCATACTTACTAGTATAAAGATATAAATGATTATGAATCCAATTTAATATTGTCCTGTCATACTCAGGACTAGGGATTAGTAATTTAATCCGGCTTGTTTAGCGTTCTGCTTAGGTTCATTTTTAACCTATCTTCTAGAAAGACATTTATTTAAATCCAATATTGCTTTTGCTAGAACAAATTAGAACTACAAAACACTCTTAAGAATTTAATCTCATTTTCTTGTAAGCTTTCATTGTCAATCACAAAAGCATCCATATTACACAAAGATAACGTTGCCACTCTGGTATATAAACCGAAGAAGGTCAACTATCAAAATAGAATACAACACATAAGTATCAAACACTTATTTCCATTCCTTTCAAAACTATACAATTACATTTTATGCAAACCGCATACTTGATACAATGCTCAACAGAAAAGAAACATCTTTTCACATATAGTACATCTATAAAATCAAGCTGTAATTCATTATAAATCAATTAAAAAATCTGATCAGCCTGTCAGATCTGCATTGCTTTTACCTCTTACGGCAACCATCTGCAAAAATAGTCAACATGAGTCAGTTCAATGAACTGAGCATGATAAGCACTAACTTTTAAAACAATTGCAATCCATTAATTTTTTTCATTAAACACCCTGTTTAAATGAGATCAGATATCCACATAAGTAAACATATTCAGACTATGCCCTTGTAATACAAAATGATTACAAATATGTAACTCTAACATTGTTACAAAATAGTCTTAATCACTTTCTAATATTTCGTCAAATATTAAAAGAAATCAAGGAGTGAATGTACACAAACAATCATGGAATCCAAAAACACAACATTGGTCAGATTGTTTCATTCATCCAAAAAGGGAAATATCATAACATTTCGGGATTCCTCCAATATGTTACAAAACAATTCCCACTATTAGACAGATATCCTCAATTAAGCAAAAGAAGAGAAAGAACCAAATCATTCACACTTCCTTTCACATAAGTTCATTACTATAATGTCTTCACATATGAATTGTATTCATCCAGTAAGTATACGATTAAGTCCGTCAAACTATAAGAAGAATTACAGTCATAATAAAAATCGAACAAAACAAGGCTTTTAAACCCAAGTTCGAAATCAAAGAACCTCTAGAATTGCGGTCATCAATGGACAACATTGCATTAGGAAATTGAATGTTTCCCCAAGATTATGCCAAGATAATCCATCAAAACTTCTGAACATGCTCAGTCACAATCAGACAGGAGTAAACGGAAAGGAATATAACCAATCTATTCTTACCTTGGCGCATGCAAGTCTAAAGTGTGGTATTCGCGACTCACCCCAACAGGGACAGAACACGAAATAATTAACCACACTCAAGGAACTCAAACAGTGACAAACGACAGTGTCCAAGTAGCAGGTTCATTAAGAGACAGAAATACAAGTTACCTTCCAAGAACTCAAATGATTCCAACGGTAGTAACAAGTCAAACAATTGCATATGATTCCATCTGAGCTCATCAACGGAGAATAATAAAAATCAGGCAAACAATTTTAATTACTGATTTCAAACAAAGAATCCAACTGAACTCTTGTCAATGCGACACAATGGTATTCTTACGAATAACCGAGATCAAAATACAAATTATTCCCAAAAGTCGCTGGAACAACGATTTCCAAAATTCATCTATATTCAACCATGAACAATGACTTATACATATAAATCATTCAATCGACTCCACTGAATCATTCAAATAAAAATGAATATAATTCTGTATTTATATTGCATACTGACACGGTTTAATATCCATGACCTAACTTCATAAGGCCGATATACAAGATGTCAAACTATTCAGAGAAATCCGTCCAGGCCAAATAGACATCACGAGTTCAATCTCAAGCTTATACAGAAGCCAAAAGAAACAAGATACTCTTCTACAGGGTCAAACAACAGATTAAACCCATCAGTCCCAAATTTGAAGCGATCACACTGGTTGTTTATCAAGAATCAAACCAAGTCTATACAATGGTATTCAAGATAATAAAGAAGAATAATTAATGATTCATCTACTCCAGTAATGATAAACATAAAAGAACAGGCTTCAATAATTACTGTTTTCGTAAAGAAAATACCAACTGAACCTTCTTCAACATTTGAACAAGTTACACAGAAGGAAACGAAACAGTACAACCGGGGAATCTATACCCAAAAATTACTGTAGTTAACAGAGGTCGAAAGACCTGTTACTTCTCAAGATTTCCAACAAATCCTTGTCCAAAATTCAAAATATATTACATCCATAATGCATACTGTAACGGCTTAAATCCCGTTACCCCTACAAAAAGGAAAAACAATTCCAAAGAGTTGCAAAAAGATACTGTCACATCGAAAGATGTTATTCACAAACAACCTTCAAGACAAACGAAACCCAACAGTATAATAACTGCCATCAACAAAACCCACGACAGAGCTTACAAAAATTTTCCAAAACTCTGAACAATCAAACAGGTACACCAATATCCTTCCCGACTGTTTTCCCCACAACAATTGACGATCAAAAATCGACAAACAAAACAATGGCCGATACCCATTACAAGAACGATCTATGGGCTCATGCTGTACAGGCCGAGCATTCACACATTTCATATGTTTCGCAAATTTAAGCCCAAAATGCAAACACAAAGAAATAATGCCGCAGTTCGAATTTAATAAACACCCAACAAAGGATAAATGAAGATTCGAACCAGAAGAAAAACAGTTACCAAGAAAAATCACACCAGACATCCATAGATAAACAACTAATTTCTTAAATCATTAGAACAGAGTTGTTCTAATGAAATCATTGGAAAGACAGCAAGATATTTAAAGGTTAGGGCCTAACATGCCTGTATTTTTGCTCAAATTTCTGAGGCAGACCACTGGAAGAGCTCAAACTTCCTTTTCTTCTTCCAAGTTAAAGCGACCAACAAAATTTCGCTATCTCCATCACATATATATCCTCCATGACAGAGAAAAGAGATAGATAACCTCATGCTCGCCATGCAACACAAAGAGGACTGGTGCGAAGAACCAGTGAACAGGCAGAGAGAGATCCGAAAATCGTGACAAGCCAAACAAACCAACAAACTTCCCGTTTGCATGCCTTCTCGCGAGTTCCGAGCTCGACTACCGAGAATATTAAATGCAATTAAACCAACTTTCCCGCTCAGACTCCACTTCCACCGACCGCCAGAATTGGCGACAGTCCAACGAAAACTCAAGTTTATTTCCAAACTTAGCGACCTGCCACGTCAGAACAGGTTAGCTTGCTGCTTAAACCTCTGCCATGACCTATCCCTCATCCTTATCCATGCATTAAATGTCATAGAAAATGCCGCCCATGGTTCGCACCCCCTTCCATAGGCCCCTTTCCATTCTCCTCATTAGTTAGGTTAGTATCTTAGGTTAGAATTTAGGATAACACATATTCTAACCATATTACATGTAGTTACTAACTTAGGACATTAACACATAGCCTAGGTCTAGGTTAGATTAACACTAATCTAACCCCTAGGTTAGGTTTAGTCTTAGGTTACTAACCATTAATAATTCCAGTTAGGTCTACGTTCTGTACACTCAGAAAAGACCTGTATCATACCTTCTTGAACAGGGTTAGCTCCTGTTCTACTGCAGAATCGTATGAAAATGAATTATTACCTGGTCCCTAATCGAGACCTTCCAGATATACTTCAATATCGGGAACCAATTTATTTCACAAGATCAACCTGAGTCATACTCCTGACTAGCTTACTCAATGTTTCCATAACCTTGCAACCTGTTCAAGGTCTGTGATTTAATTCATAACGAACAAATTTAAAGCAATACTTGGATCAATTCCACTGATCCAAGACTAGGTATTATAGGTGGATAACTCTATAATTTATTCCGAGATCAGATTAATACTCAGATACAAAATGAAACAGATAAAAGAGTCTAACCATATTCTGACTCAGTCAAGATCTGCAATCTGCAAAGAAATTACAGTACACATCAAGCATGATTTCTAAATCGAGGAACACATCCTTATACAAGAAATCACATATCAACACTTGTATGCCCAGGAGAAAGTAACAACAGTTCAGGGTGTTACACAGGGATCAAGAAACCCTATTTTTTGGAAATAAGTAGAGCATCAAGCCTTAAGAGGAAAAATAAATGAACCCTAATATGATAAAACAAAACCCTATGGTTGGTGTTCAAACAATATCCAAATTCACCAAAATATTTTCATTTTTTTAGATCCAATGGTCTAAAACATGATAAAACTAATCATTTAGATCTAGAAATAAACAATAAAATCATCCTTGAATTATATTAACAGTAAATTTAACTAATTTTAGAATAGGTAGCATAATGAAACATATAAGATAATTGATTTTGCATTATATGTAGGTGTTAGATCTTGTTCAAAAATCATAACATACTATGAAGATTATGATGTTTAGTTTCCACAGTCTATAAACCAAAGAGTTATGAGGAACAATGTCAACAATGATGAATAATAAGGGTGATTGGATGTTCTAAGGATGACAATACAATATTTTCCTTCGTATAAGCCTAATAAATTTATTAATACTAATTGCCTTCATCCTTCTTAGTGAAAATGTTTGCAATGGCAAATGAGGTTGTTACGAAATTTCTCCTTCCTTATTAATTAAATCTAAATTGAATTAAACCTTAATTTTAGAGTAATGTATTGTAACAAATGATATATAGATGATTATATACAGTAATGGACAAGTAACAAGAATTCAAAGATATGAAACCCGAAGCAAATGAAATAGGGAAGATGACTTAGTTGATTTCATGTGATATAGGAGTGGTATGGACTAATTATCTGTTATAAAAGACTAGAAATAATGTCTTCAAGTATCACTAAGGGTTATAGGACTCGGAATTATGCTAGATAAAAGTGCCCGCAAGAGGACATGAGCACCCCGAGTGCTAGTGACTATTCTAGATGCTAGTGACTACTTAGATGCTTAGGTTCTAATATTTTATGGGCCGGAGGGGCTTCGTTTTTTATCTCTCTTTGTCGCTCTTGTTTCACTGTAATGTCATTAGTCCTACATGTAACCTGTAAAATAGATATCTAGCTACATATGCCTACAAAACACATCAAACCTAATAAATAAATATGTAGAATGGGGAGGCGTACTGACCCCAATGGTCACCCGAAAAGTGAACTTATAACCAAGTGTTACACTACATCTCAGAATCCATGTAGTTCTTTTTTCTTTTGTGTGAAATGATGCCCTAGGTTTCCCTTGTGCAAGTTACATGATGATAGTAGGTGTAGACAAAAAATCATGCACTTGGGTACATTTCTAGGTCTAAAAGCATATTAATGTATATATGATTCCTAAGAAATAAAACTAGTGGTTGACAACTATCTTTAGTCTCTTTTCCTAGTTTCTTGTTTTCTCTTTAGTTTTTCACACCCTACAGCCCTGACGGAACTTGACTGATTTATCCTTCATGTCCTTGGACATTGGCACCCATTTTAAAACACTAGTTCCCGAGAGCTTTTGTCCATACTAGGAACTACTGACCCTTTCTTACCTTTACTCACTCTTTTTAGGTCTTTTCTATCTTTCACATATATTTTTAACTTATGGGTTGGCCTTCTAGTTGTTAATTACGAAATTAAAACAAGGGAATCATATATATACTTATTTACTTCTCAAAAATAAGGAACCAACCACTAATCATTGTTGTCATCACCTAATATTTCATTCCAAAGGCACTAAATCACTTCAAAGGCATTCATCTAGCATCCATTCGAGGGACAAGGGTTACATAATTCTACATGTACTGCATAGGAATGGGAAGTCTATTCTATTCCATCCACACATAATATTGCATTGCTACATTTCTAGATCTAGCCAACTATCACTATGTAGCTTGCACAGGGGCATCCTAGGGCATCATTACACACAAACAAATAGGCCTACATGGATTCTGAGATGTAGTAAAACACTCAGTTGTAAGTTCACTCTTTGAGTGAACATCATGATCAGTCTAGCTCCACATTCTGCATATTTTTTATTAAATTTGATGTGGTTTGTAGACATGTGTATGTAGACATTTTTTTTGTAGGTCACAAGTACCCTTAGTGATCAAATAGTGAATATCAAGTGAAATACATGAACTAACAGTGAAACCCTTATGACACAAAATATAATATTTCCTAATCATCTACACGGTCACCATCTCCTAAATGTGGTCACCAGCACCATGGTGCCTCTTTCCTACACTAGGCACCCATGTTTGACTCTGTTCCTGAGTTCCAGAATTCATAATGAGAGTTAATGAAATTGTTCCTAGCCTTTTCAGGACTTTTACCTACCCATATCACTTCTTGCTCACTCATAAATTAGATAAGTCTTCATATCTCTCCTTATTGCTTAGGGTTTCACATTGTGCATGTTTATTTGCTTGTGCCATTTTTGTATTTTAGCATTTATACATTATTTGTTACAACAGTTACTCTACAATATAGATTTAATTCAATTTAAATTAAAGCATTTGGTGAACCCACTTGCTCAAGCCTTGCCTTCTCAGAATGCAGCAAAATCCATCCCCTTCTTTTGAATTCATGGATCAATCTTCTTATACTCCAACCAAGGTTTTTGGCATGGTTGCCACCACTTTTTATTTCATACATGTTCGTACTCAACACCCTCCCTACTTTTTTACTCCAATGCCTGATCCCACCATCATTGTAGTCACCACTCACCGCACTCATCCTCCTACAGCTCCACTTGTCTTTGTCCCACCACTTGTTACTTCTACAGTTCCCACCACCACCGCTAAAGGTTATGACATCATTGAACATCTTAAGAATATTTCTATCACTAAATCACCACACCTCCTGAATGGCCTGAGTGTTAATGGGTCATTTGGTGTGATTGGGTGACATGGGATTGCCTCACAAGCTATGGGACTTGCATTCTTTAGGTGAACCTCCAGAGAAGTCCATATTCCTCTTCCTAAACAAATCACTACACTACTCCTAATGTAAGAAAAAATAACTAACTAGACCTATACTAACATTTCCAGGGGATTAGGGAGAGATATTTGCAAGAAATAAAACTTACAGTATGAATGGTGATGCACCAAGAAAGAGTCTTGCTAGAAAAAAAAATTGTCTTCCAATGAAGAAGGATGAAAATGGGAAGCATTAACAAGCATCACAAACCCACTTACATACAAAACTTCACTCCTAGATCAGCAAAATAACTCCCAAAACTTGCAAGGGAAACTTGAGATTGCACAATATACATGCAAACATGAGAAAAGAAAAAATAAGTAGCAAAAATGATGAAATGACAAATAATTAGTCACATAACATAATTTATATTACTTCAAGCACATGCATAGTGCATCATTACAGTAGGAAGAGGAAAGGGTTTCCATTACAATCTTTGGAAGAAAGACCTGAAAGCCTCTAAATTCACAACAGCTCAACTTTTGAAAAGAGGGAGAACTTGGAAAAAAATGTCTAACCCTTTGAAATGTGCCTCCCATTTACATTTATAGAAAATATGAGCTGGTGAGAGAAACAAGGATAAACCCTAAATTCTAGGAAAAATTATAAAAAAGTATGGCATCCATGTTTGATTACATCATTAATTATACCTGGGAAAAACATTCACCCCACTATGCCTTCATAAATTCAAAAATTTGAATTCTTCTCCATTTAATTAAAATAATATTTTAAAATCCTTCAGAGAATCCAAATTGGTCCATTGGTGGGACCGTGCAAGGTTGGATTTGTATTAGAGAGGTTTTAGTGTAGGTTGGATGGCTAGCTCACCAACTAGCTCCCAGGGAACTCAACAAATTGGTTGGAAAGCCCTTCCTTTACATTGCAAACGGGCCCTTCAAATTTGCATTAGGCACTTGTGCTTTTGGTTGGTCATCCACCTCACGTTATAGATCAAAAGAGATCCTCTAGGTGCCTTTATTTAAACTCATTGGTCCCCACCTTGCCTTCACATGCCATCGAACCAACATGGCTCATCGGGTGAGATACACATACCTTAATTATCGCCTATACTATGAAGTCAGCTCGGCCTTTTTCTCATCACCTCCACACAGCATTGATTGCACGTCACTTTAATTTTTTCACCCACTTCACATGAGTTGGACAGGATTCCTAATCCTTCTCTGAATTGGCCATAATGGATCGACACCATCTCGCTTACCTTGTAATAACTTGCCATCATTTTTACATATGGCTCAACCATCTAAACCTACTTACATTAATCTCAAAGCCACCGATCGACCTATATGTTGTATGCTTTTCCTTTAAAACAGATTAAAAGCCACGTGGACTTACTTTACATTAATTGCCACCAACTCTGCCCCTCTCAACTCGACCGATGACTTGGCATTTAACCTATGTGACATGCCCCACCCACCTCAGAAACCACCCTACCATATTTAAGTAACTCAGTCTCCAAGTTTCAAACCTTGCGTATATCCAACATAACTCAAGCATTGACTCCTAAACTCTGACATGCCACGGGCCCTTGAAAATCCCCATTTTGGTATTCAACATTCGGGGTTTACCCACCCTTTATTCCCACTCACTCGGATGGTAAGCCAATAATCTCAAAAACTCCCACTTCCACCTCGTCGATGCAACTTGACTTCCATTGAACTTATTGCCATGTATAATCCATCCAATGCACCCAAGAATAGAATTCTACCATGGTTCACCATCTCTGAAAACCTGAACTCGGCATCTCTCGAACACTCAAAGTGTCAGTGCCGAGCTAACTCCCAAAATTTTTGGAGTTCCCTTTACGCATCTGGCTTGGATCGGCAAGCCCCTTAGAAATCAATCTTCTATGACTTCACCATGACTATGTCACTTAGAGCTCAATCCTAAACTCTTCCTCACCCCATGGTTTGGACTTACGCCATCCACTCTCAATCCCACCGAAAACACCTCATCGTCATGGCATTTGACTCTTCTGCCTGGACGTGTCTCACCTCATCAGTCCATGACTGCGTTTCTTCTGTCGACTCGTATAATTTACATGTAATGATACCCATTCTTTTGAGATTTCCTAGCCATTCTTGAAGCTACATCGACTTCAAACAATCTCTTTCTCGTTTGCACTACAAGTCATCTCTGCAAGCAAACTCACATGGTGATCCCAACCAAGATCCATTTGATCCTACAAATGTTTGATTTGAGCCCCAAAATTTGATATATTTCTCCCTCAGTGCCAAGTTTCAAACCTTCCCCAAGCATCATTTCTATCATACACCAAGCCATCTCCATGTAACTATTCTATTTTAGCAAGCAATGTCTCGTGCCTCCCCGAGCTATCCAATGTACCCCGTCGTCTGTAATTATTCTTAAGCTTTGGGTTGCCCTTTAGTGAGGAACTTACACTTTTAGAAACATGGCTCGCCTAAACCAATATACATACAAATTTAAGAAACTCACCCCTAGCATATTAATCAGCTCAGCGAGCTATGATTTAACTCATGGCCCCATTGAGCTCCTTTGACAAATTTTCAAATTTTTCACTAACTCTTCGAGAATTTTAAATTCCTTCATGAGCTAGTAAGCCAAGGAGGTATAGTAGGACACCTGAAAAAAAATTCTACTAATTTTAACCATGTTTTACCAGTGTTGGATGTATGTGGGCCTACTACAGGCAATTTTCTCATCCTAAGAAATCCCTAAGCCTTTAAAACCCACAAAAGAAAAGAGTAGTTCATGAAAATACCCAACCTTCTTGGAGCACTACACATGCTCCGTAAATACAAAATTTACTTGAAATGACTTGAAATGATCAAGATATAATTTTTCGGTCACAGGGTCCAATAGGCCCCTATTGTCCAATTTTTCCCCAAGAGGTAAAATTGGATAATATTTTTTGTGACCTCTCGAAGATGCTTACCTACTCAGCACTAGTCCAGTAGCCTTCAACATCTATTGGGCATGGAGTCACTATCAGCATCCCGAACTGATATGACTCTCCATGTGATTCTCATTCCTGAGCTACTTGAACACTGATGCTTCCCATATGGACAGACCTGCAAAATAGAAGATGAACAAGTAGTTGAATACACATGTATATGTATAAAAACCATATAAAATAAGTATGTAAAAAATCTTTAAAATGTTAAAAGGGAACATGTTCACCTGATCCATAATGAGGAAAGAGTGTAGAAATGATTGTGAAGCTATTGTAGATGAATATATTTTTCAGGAGATATCACGTCAATGAAATGGAAAAAGTATAGGGAGAATAGTCTGGTTTCATCCTCCAACATTTAACTACTTCCCACAATGTAGAACACCACTATAGATGGTGTGTATAAATCTAAGTGCTAAGGACCATATGCCCTATAAAAACCACTATGTGGAGTTTTGTAGACTATGTTAAACTACCAATCACTGTGTAATTTCTCCCTGATTACAGGCATCCAGGAAGGTTCATTGTGTTATATACCCAATTCTAATCCAGGCCCTCGAAACGAAAAATTTTATTGTACTGACAAACTTTATGTAGTTTCCCCCTAGTCACAGGCATCCAGGAAGGGTCAGGGGTGCCTAGGAGCTACTATCTGGTCTAGGTGCTAGTTTTTGTGTTGTGTAAAGGACCTAAGTATAACTTTGAGCCATGTCTAATGTTGATAATTGTGTTGTATTGGTACCATGTTGTGTTGAACTGTGATGTATAATGTTGTATGGGGTGACTGATTCACCCAAATGGTGCCCCCTTGTTTGGGTTTCATATGACATTGATGAAGGAGTATGTAGCCTAAACAAGGACCAACCGATGTGTTGAAACTTTTCTCTGTAAGGGGAAGGTAATGTGCTTGGTAGAAACCAAGGAAAACGTAAACAAGTGGCTAGGAAAACAAGTGCTAGTACAAGAAAAGATAAAGATGCATGTAGAAGACAAAGTGTAAGATACGTAGACAATGTGTAAACCATTCAAGAAGAAAGTTTAGACCTTGAAAAGAAGGTTGCAAACATGGAACATCACTCATGATTTTGCAAAACAATCAAGGTTGAAGTGGCTGCAAGCAATCAGAGAATAGGCAATTCCCACAAATAATGATAAGCAATGTAACAGACAACCATGGAAGAAAATAGGCCTACAATAAAAATGTTGCACATGAAGCACCCGTTAACATGTTAGAAAAATAAAAAATTATCTTAAATTGTGTATAATCCAAGAGAGTAGTGTGCAATGAAACAAAATGAAATAATAGCACCTAGAATGTACATAAGTGGATGCCCCTAGGAGCTACGATGTGACTAGTAATAGGTACTATGCGAAACATCCATGCTACATGTAATAGATCTATATGATATACAATCACAACTAGAAAGGGAAGTAAACACATGTGTGTATGGTAAATATAATGACATACAAGATATTTATCTAGAATTTGTAATAAGATGTGCATGTAACAAGTAAATGTAAGCAAGTACTAAGCACAACCAAGATATGCAGCATGTCGTGGATGAATGGAATGGAATGGAAGGAAAAGTGAGTGATATGAGCCATGTGACCCCCGAGTGAGTGTGAATGGCATAAAATGAAATCAGGTTCATTTTTTTTATGCCCTCTCAGTAGTCAATAATAAACCGTAAACAAGAGTGCGTCATCGAGAAAAGGTCTAAAATGTGTATAATATAAAGATTGGATTGTTGAAGCGCAACATGTAATATGTGAACACATGAGTGAGTTGATTAAATGCATGAGTGTGATGAGGTCCATTTGAGATGTAGACCCTTAGCATTCAAGTATGGACTGTGGATCTAGAGTGTATCATAGGGAAATGTGTCATGTTGGTTGAGGAGATATGTTGCTTATGTCATGTTGTTAGCGAAAGAGGTTGATTATGAACTCGTTACTTGTATGAATTAGGTTTTTGAAAATAGGTTTTGGATGTGTATATTTTATAAGACGCATGTATTGATTATGTGCAAGAGATATTTTTTATATGGTTTAAAGTAGGTATGTCAAGAAAGTATGTAGTAGGTTGTAAGTATGTGGAGTGTGTTGTGTGTTGAATACGCGTGATACGAAGGAATGAGTGATTAACTAAAATTTGAATTTAATAGCTGATATAAACTAGAAACATCGGTAAATAACAATAAATAAATATAGTGAATAATTATAGAAAGTGACCCAAGCAGCTAAGCTAGTGAAAATAGAAACCCTAATGTGCAATAAGAGTAAGGAAACAACTTTGTTGATTCATATGTTGATCTAGACTATGTCATAAAATAAACTGAATATTCTAGAGGGAAGAATGAACATGCAGAGGTCCCCAAAACGACATATATATGTTGTCTAGTTAGACTGGGGAACTTGGAGAGGGATGGGAGCACTGGGGTTGGCCTGGTCTGTAGTTCTAAGCACCCTAGTCTGTGCAAGAGGTCCAAAAGTGAATTTCACAGGGTCCTCAAATAGTCCGAAACCCTCGTTGTCTATCACATCAATTTTATTGCATTGTGCCAGGTGTCACTGGTAATTAATGTTGAAGAGAAGACATGAATAATACCAAAAGAAGTACAAAAACCCCAAAAAATAAGAAAGATGCAAATGAATGGGTCGGATTGACCTCAGTTGCCACAATGGTGGGCTTACTAAACTGAGTGTTGCACTACATTTCAGACCCAAATGTAGTTCTAAGTGTGTGTGTGAACATTGTTCCCTAGGTGCTCTTGTGTTAGTCGCACTTTTTGAAGTAGCAATTAATAACTAGATGTAGAATGTAATAAAATGGTGGATGGAATATAATAGACTTCCCTCTTATGCAGTGTGATGCAGATGAACCAGCCTTGTCCCTTGTGATGGAGCTAGATGGATGCAATGGAGCTCCTAAATTCCTATAGAGTGGATGCAACTTATAGTGGAGTAGTAATGCTTAGTGTTTGGTCCCTCATTATGGTATCATAACTTTATATTTATAGGGTTCTCTTGATCTAATTTTGTAATTAACCCCAAAAAGGCTGACCACAAGAAATATGAAAAGTTAAAATGGATAGAAGGTGCCCAAAAAGTTGTGAGAAAGTGGAAAAAGGCTCAGAACACCCCGAGTGGGACCAGGGTGCTTGGGGCATCCTATTACTGGCCAGAGCACCCCAGTCAAGGCTGAAATGATGTAAAATGAAAAAAACTGATTGGGCATGTATATGTAATAGGTTAGCAGTGACGAAAGAAATAAAAATAAGATGGCCAAAAGATGGGAGTTAATTAGTACTTTCTTCACTCAAAAACCTTCTAAATAGTAGAATGAGACTGGAACTAAATAGTACCCAAAGTACATGGTTTAGTGACTACATTTACCCTTGGTTTATGTTGGTGAGTCGAATTCTCAATAACATAAGGTAGATAGATATGCGTACCTGATGTCCTTGTAGAGTGATGTAGTAAGTTTTTCAAAGGACTAGACAAATGCATGGAATGAGAAAATAGTGGAGAGTGGAAACTAGAGATGTTAAAATTGTAAAAAGTGATGATAGTGAACCTAGGGTGAGAATGTGTGTAGCTTCCGCATATTGAAGTTTACATGCATGAAAATGTGATGTGTTTGGTGTAGTGTGCTACCAAAAAATGTTTTTGTTTTTGTTGACCTCATGTTTTTGTTGACTGCTTATTTCTCATATGGACATACCTACGAGGATAAAATGATCAAGTAGTCAAATATGCATGTATATATGTGTAAAAATGAAATGTAAAAGACACATGTATATATGTGTAACATCATGTAAATGAAAAGTACGCAAATGAAAAATGGAACATGTGCACCTGATCCATGTCGAGAGAGAGTGTGTAGAAGGATATCCTGTATTGTGAGTTTTTGGGGAAATCTCATACCACCATGGCCAAAGAAGTATAGGGATAAAGCTACGTTGTTCTCCAACCTTTAATTGCTTTCTTAAAAATGTATGAAGAGATATTTGTATTGCCTAGGTTTTTTTGGTGATCTAAGGCCACAGGCTGAAGTAGTGTAGGGAGGCACACCCACTGTAACCTCCAATCCTCTAACTACTCCCCAGAATGCTAAGGACACCATGTCCTATAAAATTTGTTGTTTATGGGGTTTGTAGACTGGTCTGAACCCACTTGTTTTATATCCCACGATGCTAAGGGAAGAAAAATATACTAAACTGTACCAGTAGAGAGCTTTGTGTAGTATGTAAAACCCAAAATGATGCCCCCCTCTTTGGGGGTACATGCAATGTTACAGATAGGAGAATGTGCCCCCAAAAGAGGACCAACCACATGAACTGTACCCTATAAAGTTCTTGGTAGAAACCACTTGCATGCACAAACAAGTGGCTAGCTAAAAACAAGTGTTATTACAAATAAGCATACATGTAGAAGACAAGTGTAAATCACGCAAATGGTGTAGAAGCTACCAAGAAAGATAGTAAAACATACAAGAAGACAAATTATACCGCATAACATGGGTCACAAACATGGGACACCACTCACAATGTCGCAAGACACTCAAAGGCCATAGTGGTTGCATACAAACAAACAAGTGTGCACACCAAACATAGGGAAAGACCCACATACAATAGCAAATAAGTAGAAGCAAGTAGAAACAAACAAACAAATAGTCATGGTAACATGTATTCCTGCAAAACAAATTTTGCACATGAATCACCCATTAACATGTTACAAAGATAACCAATATTTCAATAGCGTGTATAACTAAGTAATGTAAAGTGATAAGTATAAAAATGAAACAATAACACCTATATGAGACAAATGTGGATGCCCCCAGTAACCATTGTAGGAGTGGTAGAAGGAGAGCATCCATGTTGCATGTAAGAGACTTGTATCTGTGATCAAAACTAGAGAAAGATGTGAATGCATATGTGTATGGTAAAGATAATGACATATAAGAAATCAATCTAGCATGTGTAGTAAAGTGAATATATACAAGCATAAGTAAACAAGAGTAAATGCCCCCAAGACAATGCAATATGTTGTGGATGGATGGAATGGAATTCAAGATGGATGGTAGGAGCCACATGCCCTTGAGTGAATGGAAATGTATGCAATGAGGTTCATTTGGTTTTCCCCCTCAGCAGTCAAGAATGAACTGTAAACAAGAGTGTGTCATCAAGAAATGGTTGAATAGTGTGTATTGTGTCCAATACATTGGGATGAGTGTGTATATGCATAGTGATGGTGATATTTTACCTATATGATGTGTGTGTGAACCTTATAGCCTAAGTGTATATCATGGAGTAGAATGATCAAAGAGTGACCTTTTTAGGCCTATGGTGTATATCACTACATGATGATTATTAATAGGTGATGACAATGCACATTAGGAGTATGATGTAGCCTAAAGCGTATACCACTACAAAATGAATGGTTAGGTGACCATTTATCCTATAACATATGTTACTAACCTAGGAATGTTGGCATGATAGAAGGTGCACAATGATGACGTGTACAGTAATGATAAGGTCCATTTGATTTGTAAACCCTCGGAAGTCGAGTATGGACCTTTTGAGGAAATAAAGTGCTTCATAGGGTCAGTGTAGACATTAGACTGTAAGTGGATGAGATATAAATTATGGACCATGGGAATAAGTAGAAGAGCAATGTGTTTTTATGTAATGTATAGAATCACACTGAAAAATAGGAAAGCTACAAACATGTGAAAATGCATGTGATGTACAAATGTAGGAAAATATGTATGATGCTAGGGTCAATAATAGAGTGTTAAACATGTGATGAATGTAATGAAAAAATATCCTAAATATGAGTATGTTACATGTGGGGGACAATGCCTGATTTCAGTGTAGCACCAATTCTTACTAAAATTTTACCCATACATGGGTATCATGTAGAATAGTCAATTTCTTTCACAAATCCATTGATGGGATCACTCAAATCTGATCCCTTTCACAGTGTCTTGAAAAAAATTTCATGATTGTTCTTGAAATTGAGGGTCCACTTAGTCAATTCATTTACTTTTTTTCTTTGACTTCTTCTGTCCACCTTCTCATCTATTGTCGATTTCATTCTAATTGTTGATTTTCCTTCACTAACACGAGAATACGTCTTGATCATACTAGGCTTGTTATTTTCATACCGAGGCTTATGATATTTGATAGGACTTGAATTTTATGTGATCTTATTCATGACCATTATTTCAATGATTTGATTCTCGACAAGTTTTTCAATTTAATAAGTGTGATCCAAAGCATGACCACTATTTCAATGATAGTGAAGGACAGATGTCCTCAAAATTGATGCATGTATCACAAGCTATCTTGATGCTCCACATGGTATCAATTGCTTCAAACAAGTATCATTCATACAATATTGTTTGTTTTATATTTGGTTATGTATATGGCATAGTGCACGCAGGTGTGATTCATTATATTGGAAAGAGAATGAGCACAAGGTTGGATATAAAAAATGAAAAACATCATCTTTTACATTTTGGTTAGTTTGATTTTTTAATTTTGGCTTCATGACGAAAGCAACTTTTCCTTAAGCGGAGTTAACTTTGAAAGATTCAAGCACATTCCTATTCACACATTCCTTGTTAAGAATTTTTTCATCTTGAAAAAAATCATACTTTTGGTACTTAAGTACCATCTCATCAATCTAGTCTTCATTGAGAAGGTATTCATCTTCTTGAAAGGAGAAGAAGCACAAGATTGGGGATGAAATATCAACATCATCATTTTCCCAATCTCGACCATTATGAACTTGGAAATTCATATCATAAAATGAATTTATCATCTTCTTGATTAAAGTCAACTTTAGGATGCCCAAAAAGGAGATCTAAGATTTCATAGCATACATTCACTTCTTGAAAGAGCCATCCTCTCCCAATGGGAAAGCAGCAGTAGTTTATATTCATAATCATACTCATTTAGGATGTGTCTTCATGTTAAACCTTGAGAATATGATTGGTCATCAACATGGGTTCACCTACCAACATTTTTCATGAATGTCAACTCTTTCTTGCATTCCTTATCCATAATGCTCATCATCTCTAGATTACTTTGTTTTAAGTCAATAATTTCATGACCTCCATCAGTATAAAAAGAGAATATTGCAATCCATACTCATATCTAGATGGGAATTATATATTGTTGGGGTTAGAACATCATTTGTACAGATATATTAATCATACTAATCATAAAAGCAATCAATACACTAAACATTTCAGAAACAATACAAATGTAGTTTAGTGTGTGTGTGTGAACATTAGTGCCCTAGGTCTTATGTCACTCACACTTTGTGAACAACCAATTTATTATCACTAGATGGAAAATATAATGAAATATTATGAAATATTTTACACTTCCCTCCCATGGAAGTCCTGTACTTACTTCTCTACCAACCTTGTCTCTTTTATGGAGCTAGAAGGATGCAACTGGAGCTCCTTAATTCCTATAGAGTGGATGAACCTTAGGTGGAGTAGTTCTAAACCCTCACTTTATGCTTATATATACATCTACAATCTTAGGGGGCTTTAGCTATGAAATTACAACCATTATATTCACTTTACAACTAAAGATAGATCTAATTCCCACAACTTAATTATAGTAGTCACGCACAAATTTGAAATGCCAGTGAAGCGGTATAACCGATGTCAGTTATCCCTAATCATAAATTGGATGATCCCTCCTGGGATTGGACTAACTTGATATAAGTCACTTGGGTGACCGATGGTATTTTTCATAGACTGATTGATCTATAGTTATCTTCTGTACTGCTAACAAGTCTATACATTGAGACATGAATTATGGTATTGTTAATGTAAGACTCCAGGACTCAAGTGAATCTCCCAGTTTAAACTGATAAATTTCTTACACTACATAAACAATCCTTCCTCAGTGAAGCTTTTTCCTTGGCCTAGTTTCTCCACTTAAATTCGGTGTCTCAAAATTGAAGACTCAAAAAATGTTGAGTGTAGCTCCAACTTATTATTTTCCATTCAACTTTGTGAGCATTATCCACATGCATTTGTAAAACCTCTGGTATGAATTTTCTCCAACATTCATAATCCCATAATTCTCACCTGTTGTATGAAGTGATATCTCAACTGAATGTATTTCATTCTAGAATAAAACTTCCCAATTTTTTTCTAGATGAATCAAACTTTGATCTATCACTGTATAATTTTCAATCCTCAAAGAGGTCCTTTCCACAAGATCTTCCATGAAAACCTGAAATCATCTATATCAGGTTCTCAAAAAGTGCTAGCTTATGTAGTTATAATGCTTACTCAGCCCTCTATGGTAGACAACCAAGGCACCTGGGGTAATCTAGAAATACTAGCCTAATTTCCATAGTCAAGGCTGACTATGACGCAAACATGATCCACTGGTCCTCCTCTTGCCATCTAAATCACCAACCATGTCTGGTAATCCATGATAGTCACGTAAAGAATAATCTGACCCTCCATAGCATGGGGTTTAACTACATACTTTGTTCACTCAACAACCTGTATAAAAATTAGCAAAAGGTATGACACTATGATTTTCATGGAAGTACCCAAAGTGCGTGGTTTAGTGAAAAAAGGCACGGGAGGATCGGAATGTGTGTAATCATGTAGGAGGATGAAATCATGTCTGGGTGTATCACATAAAATATGATGTATAGAGTGTATTTGTGTGAAGATGGTGTGTGGAGAACACAAATTGGATGATAGTCTTATGCCATGCAACGGGCTAGTTTTGTGAGAGTAAGCTACAAAGAACTGTGTACATTGGGAAATGACAGGCTATAAGATAGAATTGTGACTAATAGTGTAACTAGAACATATGCTATTATTAACTACACTGTACATGTGATGGATTTAATTGTAACAGGCACATGTGCTATGCTTTAGCATGCGGCCTATTTTTAGGATTAGATGCCCCGAGCGTGTGATAGGGAAGTGTCCCCACCCTTATAAAAATGAAAGATGAACTGCGTCCACCCATATAGATAGTAGAGTAAGAACTGGATTACTGTGAAGATCATCTTTTTCAGATCTATGTATGTGCATGAGCACATGATGATATTATTGTAATGAATCCTCTATGTATGAGATTGATGAATATACTATGAAGGTAATGGAGTGGCTACGTTAGCTATAATCATGAAGGTGATTAATTCCTAAGTATAATTGAAGAGGGTTGCAGTGACTTAATTTCATCATATGTGGAGTGAATTTAAATATGTAAATTACTCCTAGATACTAGGAGGTCTCCTACATGACTATTCCTAGGCTGATGTTAATGATGGACTAGTGAAGTGCATTAAGTCTTCATCATGCTAACTATCCTGTGAACAAGTGACCCTAAAGAGGGGCCTGCGTACTTTTGTGTGCTTTGAGTGAGTGCTGCAGTCTAGACCTGAGTGATGTGACGAGGTGATGCAATGGAATTTTTCTAGTAGGAGGTCTATGTGCATCATTAGTTTCATTTCTGAGGCACACTCATTAACAGTTGATTACTTAGATGGTTCATGAATGAACTTCACATACTGGTTGATTCCTAGAAATTGTTGAGGAGTGAGTACCTGTGAACCTAGAAGAAGACCTACGTAGTAGGTTCACACACTGGATCTAAGTTTGATGCATGCACAATAAGGAAGGACACAAGCATGGTGAGATGAAGAATAGTAACGTGAAGCTTAATGGATCCATATGAATTGTCCATCATATATGAAATTTATAAAAGTGGCTAGTTTCTTATAGCGTCTAAATGGAATTGGAACAGTATCGCACACTTTTCTGCCATGTATGGAATCAATTTTAGACCCTGTTATTGATAGTTGATATAATTTGGACTCACCTTGTGGATATGTGGTTCCATGGTGTTTTGAAGGACTATATCTTGGAGTACTCAATGATCCACTAATGAGATCGATAGGTGGAGATATGCTCAGCATTTAGAAATTTTACGATATCCCAGAGGATCCCTTACCTGTAAGGCATTCCACTAGTGCAAAATGTCTGATATGGTAACCTGATTACTTGAGAAAACAAACTGATGGAAAAATAAAGCCCACCATGCAAGGGGATTATAGTGGGTATGGTGAAATATGCTCAAGACCATAGGATGTGAAAGCACTTCAGAGGAAATGGCATCTTAATGCTCACCCAATGAGGTGCATGCAGAGGGACCATAGTCCCTCTTTTTATAGGATGTTGTAGAGTGAATGGTGTTATGGATGCATGAAGATATATTCCATAGACCATAACGTGTTGACCATTTCACAGCATAAATGACGTCAAATCTGAGTAATCATGAACTCCCCCATAATGAATTAAGCAATGATCAAGGATCAGCCCTACCATACAACCTAACAAGAAGAAGCACACTAGTCAATCACCATGATGCCATTCACAACGATCCATCATCTGAATCCACCTGTAAACATAATCCCTTGAATGCATCAGTTTTTACCACCATATAGTCATGCACGCAAAAATAGTCAGCAAGCATAACTTTAGTTACAATGGGATTGAGTCTCTGGTTGCTCGAAAATCTGTCGCCTGGGTAGATTTATGGATAGACGAGTCAACAGTGTGCAGGGCATAGCCCCTCTTTGAGTCAGCAAAGTGAAACTGGTTTATTGCTATTCTACCAGCAGGAATCTGTGCAAGTCTCACAATATTCTGCCTTCGGGGGTTTGGGATCTCATCCCAGTACGGGGTGTTTCCAACTACGAAAAGAAAGGAATGAAAGAGAGGATGAAGAAAGATCAGGTCTGAAGGGAGAAAAGAAATGAATTCCAAAGCAGAAAGGTCAGAAGGTTTATGTTTTGGGATTGGTAGTAAACAGAGCCAAACCTACTTGCATAAATGAATAAAGCAATACTGATGAATAAATGACAATAAAACAGAAGCAGATCCAACAGAATAAACACACAGATCTGACATAAGAAAGATCTAATGCATATAACACATGTATTCAGCACAAAGTCTAAATATTGTATTAATATTTCTTTCTGTTACAAAAATCTCAAAGTCTTTTCTTCTCACTTCTATTTTTCATCTAAAAGATATCCACTCCTTGAATACAACAAGTATTTGAGTATTTATAGAAGAAGGAGAAGAAGGAAGGCAAAAAGGAACCAACCACCTATTTACATAAAATATACAAAATATCTACAAAAATATCTCAAAGTCATGTTGACTTTTGACAACTTGATGGATGACATCATCCCATGGTGCAACATGCATGATGTCATCATTTGTGCCAACATACTTTAGACATTTTACAAAAAGAAAGTCGAAGAAGAGAGAGATTATTATTCATCGTCGTCGTCCTGCGGCTAAAAGGGGATATCCTGTTGTTGCTGCTCGGGTGACGAGATGTGGAATTGGGCACGGTATTCCATGAACTTGCTGATCATGGGCTCTAATTGATCCTGGGAAGGATCCTTATGTCGCTCACTAATAGCCTCGCAAGTCTCCCGCTCGTCTGTGAGCTTCTCTGGGAGTTTGGAATACTCATTCTTTGCTTCTATTAAGAGCCCAATGAAGTCCCGACAGGCCAGCAGGTTATTGATGGATTCTACGTCAAAAGTGACCTCTGGCCCCAGCCCTTGCGAAATGATCTCCTTGAAGATCTGGATGGTTTCGTCAACCTTCCTTAAGGCGAAAGGAGTAAGCAACCCTGGAGACATTGTTAGAACAATTTGTTCCATCTGATGCATTGTGTCCAGGGCTTCTTCCTTTACCTTATCAATCTTTTCGAGGACGAATTCCAGTTGATCCATCCGGTAATCCAGAGTGGAAAGGATTTTATTGAGGGCCCTGGGGTGACCGAAAATGCCAAACTTGACCAGATCTTCGACTGAACAGTCGAACATTCTTTGAAAGGTCTCACGCTGCAGTCTAGCATGGTCCAGCTCTTCTGATATGGGTCCTGCTAACGCCTAGAGTTTCTTGTTCACCTTGTTGATGTTCAGGTACAAATCAGTGAACTTGGCGATTACTCGTTCACTGTCCTTGAGAATATGGCTCCTCCAGGTGAAAACTACCATACCCTGCTCGCCGTTCTTTGTGTATTCATTAATTTTATCCTGACTCAGAGGCTCAGGATTCTCGGCGGCAGTTGTGGGAGGTGCACTGCCCATCTTCTGTAAGGCGTGGAGCAGATGTTTATTTTGCTCTTTCAGTAGCCTTTTCTCTTCTTTTACTTCTTGAAGCTTCTTGCAGAGGGCGTCAACTGCAGATAGGGCCTCTCCCTGAAGGCTTTTAGAAGACGTCCCCATTGTGACTTGAGTCACTGTGTAATCTATCAGAGACAGATCCTTTTTATCCTTCAGAGGATTGGGGTATGTGATCTTCATTACCCTCTCTCCCGAAGCACTCTGAGAGAAGCGTGTGATGGGCTTCTGCTTCTTTGCCCCTTTTGACGGGATTACAGAGAAGTCCATCAAAGCGATGGGAACTTTCCTTTTCTGTTGACTTAGTTGCTGGGAGATCCATGCTGGACTTATGGGAGAAGGACCAGAAACAGAGAAGGGGGCAGCTGCAATAGGAGAAGGGAAAAACGTGAAGACACTTGGAGGCGGAATCGAGAGGGAGGCAGAGGAAGTGCTCACGGGAGGAAGAGATACTGCAGGAGAGGAAGACATAGGAAGGGAAGGGAGCTCAGAGATGAGGGAAGAAATGGAGGGGGACAGATCCGCGAGAGAAGAGAAGATGGACGAAGAAGCAGGAGGGACAGTAGAAGAAGGGGGAGAGGACACGACCAAAGGAATGGTCGCTTGGGTAACTCGAGGAGGGGAAAGAGGAGAGGGAGAAGGGATAGAAGGGACATCAATTCTTACAGGAGTGGCGACATCCTAAGTGGATGGACCTATTGGAACATCTTCCGCTGCTTCTTTCTCTAGAGAAGCCAGAGTTATAACTTATTCGGGTGCAGCGGAAGGAGGAATTTCAGGAGCTTCCTCTTTGGTGGAGCTGGATTCACCCTCTTTGCCTTTTCCTTTCCCCTTTGGCTGCTGTTTAGCCTGAGGAGGTGCATTGCCCAACGGAGAGGTTGTGAAATCAACCCCGAGGTAGATGAGTCCGTTCATTCGGAACCAATGCTTTTTTCCGCGTAGATTTTCCTTGACTCTCTCCTCAATTGTCTGAGGTGCTTTGGTTCTATCAATTATCACGAAAGACCAATTGTCCCCACCCGTGTCAAGATACACTTGATCCACTTCTTGCTCAGTAGTTTGGTAGCCTTTGGGGACGATGGCTACCCCGTACTGGATGATTTCTGTTAAGGCCAAGTGAGAATGATCCTTCCTTCCGAGCTCAACCTCATGATATATGTCGATGTAGATATCTTCGATCTGAGGGACGTGGATCGGGTCGAGCTTGGCCCTAGGAAAACAATTTCTCGGATCAAAGGTGGGCCTTGCTGGGAAGTCATGTTTCAGCTTCAGCAGCTCCAGTTCTGCAAACATATCTTTTGCCTTGTGGTGAGTGAGACACGTATATCTACCCACTATGAGGGGGAAAGGAGTTCCACCCTTATTTCTCTTTAGGCACTTTTCATGGTAAGTAACAAGCTACCTCGACAGCTCCAACAGGATCAACTTGGGCCCGGTATACCTTGGCAGTTTATTCGGTTCCCCCAAGAAATTGACTGCCCTTAGATAGGTAAACATGGGGAATTGAGTGAATAGGGCCCCCCACTTCTCAGTAAATGCTACTATGCTCTTGGTCGTGTGACCGTGAGTCATATTCAACCTCAACAGGTAGATGATGAAGTAGAAGAATGCATCGTTGATCTTTGTGAATTGGGGGATGCTATTTTTTAGCTTCAGCTCTGGATAGTATTCATAAATTTTAACTTGGGGCCAAACCCCGCATCGCATCAGAGCTGGATAGTCCCTTTCTGAAGCCACAGCATAGACCACGTAGGAGTTCATATAGAACCTCCCCATTGTGTTAAGTTGTTGTAGCTACTCCGAGATCATGCTGCTTATGATTTCTGCCCATTCAAAGCGTTGATCGGGTACATTTTTGTTCATTGTTTCAAGGTACTGCAACATCCACTTGTGAAAATAATGGGCATCAGGAAGCCCAAAGACTCTACTCAGGAACGTAATTGTGTCGCTGAGTTCCTCTGAAAAGTCACTGCGATGAATGACTTGTGGCCACCAAGTCACTACTTTTTTGTTCTTCAGATAAACTTCATTCATCAGCTGCATGCACTGATCTTCATTGTCGTCCCAGGCCTTGATGCAATCTTCTTGGCTGACGGCCACAAAGTGCCAGTGATGAGGAATGTCGAGCATTATTTCAAAGTGGCGGGTAGTGAGGTTGATTATGACTTCGCCCTTCTCACCATGGACACATCTTGTGTTTTGTAGCATCGGGCTACCACCATCATAAACTCGTTGTTTACGGCACTGACTGGGATCCCACCAGCAAAGTGCAGGGCACTGCCTATCAGCTTGTCCATCCATGGACTTCTTGTGACCCTCTGGGTTCTGGCCCAGAAATCTTCCATGTCAATGTGACCCAGTTCTGAGTCTCTGATGTCTAGGTCACACTCTGCCTGGGACTCGGGCATTCTGACCCTCTGATACTTATACTTCATTTCTTCTTCTGTGAGCTTGGCCTTGCCTTTAGGTTTGGTAGGTCTCATGGTTGATGTTGACATATGTTCTTCTGAACTTAGTTGTTGATCTGCAACAATAAGAAGTGAAACCCAATGCAAGAAATCCATGTCAGCTGTCTGATTTTCCATTGAAATGTTGACAGAAGAAAGAGTTAGCAATTTAGAGGCCTCAGGGCGCAGGGTGCATGAATGCTGCAGGTTACAGGGCTAAATAGTAAGGCACACAGGAAAGGGCTGTTGCAGGGGATAAATCAGTGCCAAAGGGCACATGGCGCATGGATATTGTAGATTACATTCTTTTTTGTTGTAAGCACAAGTGCGCCTACGCCAGATGTATGCATTTTATAAAGGGCGCATGGAATTTTTATGTTGCATGGAACTTCGATGTGCCAGAGGCACATATAAGGTTTGTGTAACATATGATTTTTGTGCACCAAAGGGAACTTGGCGTGGCACATGAAAGGTCTGCATGACATGATGTTATTGCAATGATGGATGCGCCTGCGCCGTTTAAAGCTTTGCACTTGGCGCGGATAATTTCTATGTTGCATACATGCATGGTGCGCCAAAGGGCGCAGGTTTTAACGATGCAAAAAATGAGTTTGGTGCGCCATGAGGGGGTGCGAGGAAAGTTTTTGCAACAAACTAAGGAAGTGCGCCTTGAGGGCACATCTTTTCATGATGTAGCAGGCAAGGAATGTGCGCCATTGGCGCGGCTGTTCTTTGTGTTACAGGGGTGACAGATGCGCCAAAGGAGAAGAAAAACAGAGTTTCTTTTTAAGCTTCAGTTCTTTCTCTGAGGGGTTTTACATATGGTTTAGCTCCTTCTGCAGGGTCGTTTGGGTGATGAAGGGGCTTAAACAAAAGGTTTCAAGCCATCATTTCAAGACAGATTTTCCTCTACCAGCATATCTAGAAAGAGGGGGAAGAACATGTAGAAGAATGGAAAACACAGCAAGGGGGGGGCAAGTTCATGATTTCAGTCTTCCAATCCAATCCATACCAATCAAGCAACCAAAAACCACAAACACAAAGTGCACAAAAGAAAGAGGACCTCTTACCAGGAAATTTATAACGAAGAAATGTGCAAACGGGTCCACAAAAAGATTCGAAAGCGATAGGGCTGGTGTGCTGACAGGTACAGAGAAAATATTCACGTGATTGTGCTTGGTGACAATGACAGCGTAGACGTGCCTATTTATAGGTGATGAGGCAATAAATGCGCCACCAACTTTTTCAAGTGGCGCACCAAAAGAGGTGTCGACACAAGAAAACATGCGCCCTTTGGTGCACCAAAATGTTTACCAACACAAAGCTATGCGTGCCTTTGGCGCACCAGAAGGGGTGTTGACAGAGGAATATGTGCACCCTTGGCACACCAAAAAGAGGTGCAACAAAAGTTATGTTGATAGGAAGGCGCATGCGCCTTGGCGCACGCAAGGAAGACTCAACATAGGGAGGTGCACCAAAACACTTTTTGACACAAGAAAACATGCGCCAAAGGCTTTAAAGGGGGCGCATGAACATTTGATGTTGCATTTTCATTATATGCGACCGACCAAAAAAGACCAAAAAAGGCTAAGTTCAGAAAACTAGATTTCCCGGAAAGGGATTTTGCAATGTTCCGAACGCAAGAAATCCCCGACGAGGGATCAGAACAAAATTTCGGTGTGGTTATCTGTAAAATTTCCCTTGCCAATTTTACGGGATAACAGTCTCCCAAAATAGTGTTAATCAATACACATATATAGGGGTGGGGACTTTCCCTTCACCACCCATGCACTCTTAAAATAGGTTGCATGCTCAAAATAATCATGTGCCACTACAAAGATAACTAAAGAAGCATGCAAGCTTCACCTAATAACATATTATCTATAAATAAATTCAGATCCAATCCTATTATAGCTTAGACTCTGCATGACTCTTGATCTTTCACATGTTCCCAAAATGCCTTTGAATATCCTTAAATTCTTCATGTCTTGATCCAATGCGTGCTCTGCACTCCAATCTATCTTTATCCCATACATGCAAAATGGCTAAGTCTTGAACTTTTTCTTTCCCTAGTGCACCCTTCTTTCACTAAAATTCCACTTGTGCCTATGCACCCCTTCTTACGCCCTGTTCTCATGCACCTTTGATACTTAAGTGATAATTAACCTGGTCAATATTACTGAACACTAATGTCATTGTCACCCCCAGTAATGGGTACTAATGCCTTACCTCTCAAAATAATAAAGAATAAATAATCAAAGAATAATTGTGCAGACTGGAAGAATACTTCAATAATCAGTGCATAATCTTCTGCGGGCAACAAAATTTTAGGGTACTCATCCTTAATATCTACTTCTAGTTCATTCCAATCTTTGAGTCCCTTCTTGGCCTTAGCAGGAATGTTGCCAAGCACTACATGTAACATTCCCATTTTAAGACTTTAGAAACAAGGGAATTTTTTTTTAATAAATAATTTTCTCTGTTCTAAATTCATAATTTAGAACACACATTCTTTATCAACCATTCGTATAACAGATAACCATATGTAGCTGTAATGACTCGGTGTGCTACCGATCTATTCATGTCTAACATTAAGTATTCAATACTTTTCCATATACTACATATACTTGGTTCTCTTTCCCTGTTCAGGGTATTGAGTGATCTGTCGAAGGAGCCTATCTGAATATTTATTACCAATATTCATCTACATCATGAACCTTAGACTAGGTGACATAGGACAACGTAACCAGCAGCTTGTGATACTTTGGCCAAAGATTTCTAACATATTGTTTATATTACTATTCCTTGACGGCATACTTTTCAATCTAGAATACATCCTTCACCCCACTCTATTGTTATCTAGAATGTCCTTTACTGACTTCTGTCAGTCTACTTACCCAAGGTTTAACCCTAGTGAGTTAACAACATACGTTATGATAGGGGAAGGCTCACTAAGACTTAGGGTAAGTTGGCATACTGGGTCAACCTAAGTCAACCCCGTGTGCTAAGGTATCCTGAGTTTTAGATGGCTACCCCATATCTTAAACATGTTACTAAATAGACCTAGAGAGAAACTAAGATCAAGTCCAATGTGTGTAGATCTAGATTATCAATGCAGAAGGGTGTTGCCACATGTTAACTGCATCGATGTATCCTCGAGAAGATCCTAATCTTCTTGAAGGTACATCCCTACAGTTGGTGTGTTCCATCATCCTACTAAACAGGCTCATCGAGATGTACATACCTCAAGGAGTTTATTATAAATTTAATTAATTTGGATTATGAAAAACAGATTTCAGCAACCTTGCATAACCCTAATCCAACACTCCTTAAGTTCATCTCTACAACAGATTCAATTGATTGTTAAAGAACTTTCTTAGCTTAAGATTTCCTTTAATGTTATTTAATGGAATTAACAAGCCGTCAACCAAAACAGGACATCAACATCATAAGTTCCATTTATTGTGACTTAACCATTCAAGGAAGTGTAACAACCATCTAGGTTGTAACTAAGTAGACTTTATTAATGAAGTCTAACGATTAGGAATCACTTCTTCCATTTTTTTGCATTCTTAAGATAGAGGAAGAATCTTCCTTTACATGATTAAGTGTTAGGGCCTAGCACCCCTATAATTCATTTACAAATTCAATAGTTATTACTAAATGTTCATTCCACATCATATTACCATATTAAATTGTTTAGTTATAACCATCAAATTCTGCAACTTAGGAAGTTGCATCCTATTCAGGGAGATTATTCCAATTCCCACCGTCAAACTTATCTAAGAATACCCCATTAAGCATTTACATAATATGGAGTATGTTATCAAGATAGGATTCCATCTATGTAATGAAAGTACACGATAATTTACACATCCACTATAAATAAATTCTAAACATTTAATTCATCTATAAAACCTATACATTTAGGTATGCTACATAACAACTGCCTTCATTACAAAAGAATACTACTTTTATTTTTCAATACAATCTCAAGAACGATTCAGAGTTCTTTACAAAATCATACTTATATCAACCAATACATCACATAAGTTTTTACCTTCCTTATCACATACGAAGTCCATCTGTAAAAATTAATAGCACTGGTCAGTTCAATTAACTAAGCATGATAAGCACTAAGCCTTAAAAATAAGTGCATTCCAATAATTGTTCCATTAAAACAACTCTGCTTTAATGAGACAATTATTACATCATATAATCAATATATCAAAAGCAATGGAAAAGAAGTACATTTTAACCAATTGAATTCACTTTAAAAAAACAGAATATAATCCATTATATCAGCCTTACAAAATAGAGTCTAATTGATTCTATGAAGTATCCTTAGGCAAACAATAGATCATAATATCTCATTGTTCCCAATCTTTCATAAAAGAATACAACATTTATCTTTGCTTCAAGCCAAAAGAGGGGTTTAAATCATGGTTCTTATTAGGATGACTCATCTAACTCCTAAACAAAATAAGAAGAAGAACCATTACAACTATTCCCAAACACAAAACATCTGAGAAACAGAACAGATTCAAAACGTGATTTAACTATTTCTTTTAAAAGACAACTACCTTAAAATTTAACATTTAAGATATTCATCAAAACAGAATTTCATTTTAATCCAAGAAGGAATAGAGAATCAATCGGTCTACCTGCAAGTTTAAATCTACTTCCACATATGGAAGTTAACTTTTAAAGATCTAAAACAACGTTCAAAAATCAAGGTAGACTCATACAGGAGCTAATCTCTACTCGAGTTCATCCAAGGAGAATCATTAAAAAGATAGAGTGCAAGAGACAAACTTAGTCGTCTCAAACCAAACAAGTAAAGTCTTGTCAAACAACAGTCTACCAAACAAGCTGACATTTCTAGCTCAATAAAACCGAATAATATAATCTCTTCCAACATCATTTCTACAAATGATTGGGTAAAGGAAGACCAAACAACTCATAAGGAAATCTCTATATAAAAAGAGATTGTTAGGTTTCATTATTGCATTACAAAAGAGTAATCATTTCCTGGTTTAATAAGTATTGTAATACAAAAATTATTCGAACATAGACATATAATCCCTTCATAACAATTTCAGAGTACTAATTTAATTAAACTCATCTTTTAAATGAAACCCAGAACTTATTTTAAAAGATCTGAAGATGCTAGTTTCCACAAAATAGAGGGGAAAAGAGTACCCCTGATAAAAAGCCGTTGCCATCTCAAACAAGATGAAATAGTTCACAGAAAAGAATTACCAAAACCATTCATTAAACAAAGACATTTTCAGTTGAGATCTTAAGAGTTTATCCAACAACTCAGCCAACTATTCTCCCAGTTTTCCTTGATCAATGGTTCAATGAAAGAGTTATCAGTTTTAAACATTTAAAACAAATAAAACCCAACTCAAAATACCAAAACAGAGTTGACACGAAGTCTTAACAATAGTTCATACTACACAAGTAACAAAATACGAGTGCTATGTAAATCACGAATCTTCAATAACAGTTCCAAATTTCCCAAAAAATATAAAACACGAGTACAGAGCCTTATACAGCTTCAACAGTAGTCCCGAGTTACCCAAGGTTTCAACACTAGTTTAGAACAACTAGAGGCTCCAACACAAATTCATATCAAAACGTGAAGCCAACTATTAACCCCAATGGAACTCAAGTTTCTCACCAAAGTTTGAGCCCAAAAATGAGTAATAACATACAAGTACCGTGTACATTATGAACTAACATTAACAGTTCAGATTATCATAAGGAAATAAAACACAAGCACCGAGCTATATACGGACTTCAACAAAAGTCCAGGGATATCTAAGTTTCCAAACACCAGTTCAAAACAATAAGAACCTCCATCAACAGTTCTCAACAAACACAAAACCATAACCAAGTTCCAAACCAAATACGAGCTCACCTAAATGCTCAACGAAAACACGAGCCCAACACAAGCTCAAGATCAAATAAAACACAAACTCCAACAAGACCAGATAGAACACAAGGTTCTCAAAAACTCTAAACCATATCTAAATAGCAACAAAGATTATCTAAATAGAATACTTCCATTACCCGTTCTAAAATGAAAAAGCCAAGTTACAGAAATACGTTTTAGCATGCATTCTCTTTTTAAGAACTACACATGGTAAGTTTCCAAACAGAACATCATTTACCAAGGATTCAAAACAAATATCACAAGATTTAATAAACCCAACAAGAAAATAACCAAATAAGATATGCAATCCAAGAATCTCAAAAGAGCAGAATCATTTTAATGAAACATTTATAAGAAAGCAAGAGATCTTAAAGATTAGAGCCTATCATGCCTGATAGAGCTTCTGACAAATCGAAGAGAACCTCCAGCTGAGCTTACAACTTCTCCTCTTCTCCACGAAAGATCAAACAACCACCTTTTTTGACACTGTCTCTTATATATCCAACGAATTGAAAATAGGTCTAAAACCTCAAGAATATCCATTAAGTGTAGTTCAATCTGCTGGTTCGAAAAACTAGAGAGCATGCAGAGTGAAAATCACAAAACATGCAAATTGAAATGACCCCATACAAACTCGTTTGCATGTCTACCAAAATGGTTTGAGCACAAAAACTGAAAAAAATAAATTCCATTAATTCCTATTTTCCCACCTATCCTTCCTTGCCACCACCTTCCAAGTTTGGCAAATGCCAAATCAAAATTAACATGCAACTCCATTTTTAGTGAATTTTCCACATAAGCCTCCACCAAGTCAACTATCCCCTACCACAATTGACAGTACCTGAGCTTTTAAAAACCTTATCAACAACTTAAATGCCTTGGAACCATCTCCTGTGATATATGCGACCACCAATTCCCCCTACATGCCCATTAGTTTAGGGTAGTCATAATTTCTTAAGTTATATATTAGGTTATCTTAGGATAGGTAACCTTAGGATATAACCCAATCCATAAATTACCACCTTAGGTAGTTTCCACATAGGTTAGATTAATTCCAACATAATAGTTTTTAGGCATTAGGTTAGATCATCACACAACCATATAGCATTAGGTTTTAGGATAATTTAAATAACCTAGTAACCTCTCCATGATCCTTTAGTACAAAGCTTAGGTTAGGATAAATTCAATTAATTAACATAGCTAGGTAGTAAATCTGTATATTCTTACCTAGCTTAGGATTCTGTAGGACAGTCCCTTTAGTTTTAGGAACCAGAATGTTTCCTATGCCGTGAACAGGCTATAGTTCATTTGTGTCAGCATTTTCCTACCACAATCGAACTGAAAAGATCTAAGCACAACATACAACTGAATAGAAACATGTTCACACAACAATCAAAGAACTTGCAATCAATCAGAGCTCAGTCATACATCTTTTAAGTCATGGAATGTCGATTTACCATTTGTTCACCAAAGCAGATTTAAAACATTCCTTGGATCACTGAAATTGATCCAAGGATGAGTTAGATTAATGGATAAGTTTACAACTCTTAAACCAAATTGCAACTTACCTACAAGAAGTGAAAAATTAGTTCAAAGGAAACCATTCCAATTCAGTCAAAGGATCATAAGAACAAAATATGATTTATCCATATCAAGCATGATCTCCAAAAATCAAAAGAACATATCTTTATAAGGAAAATCACATGTTAACACTTGAAAAGTAAAGGAGGAAAATAACAACTGTCAAGGGTGTTAGACTACATCCATTTCATCCAGTGTCATATCCTCGCCCTTGTGCTTCAAAACTTTGATAACATTTTCTAAGCATGAAATCTTGTTTTCCATTATGTCCATTCTTCATGATATCAATTTCCCAATCTCCTTTATTCTTTCATTATGATGATTCCATGTTATTTTGAGTGCATCATGCTTCTCCGTAAGTAATGTCAGCCTCTCCTCACATCCTAGATTCTCATTTTTCTTTGCAACAAGGACCTCATTCTCTTCAATAAATGTCCTTTTTCAATTATATGCTCTATATCTTCACATACCTTCAAAGACACGTCTTTGTGATTTGATTTATCTTAAACAATTTGCAACAAAGCATCATATTCTACTATTCTTCATGTGACCTACTTCTTTGTCCTCTCCTTCTCTTCTACAGATTATTTCTCTCTCTAGGAAACCATCTCCGCGGTCTCCTCCAGAAATATTTCCTTCTTCTCAAGTAAAAGGTGTACACAATGCTGCAAAAAGTGTAAGGATGAGTTATATGATTGATTTGTAAGTGGATAAAATTATGGATATAGCCCATATGATCTCCCCTCCAATATCCACGTAAAAATATAGAAGTTACTCCTTCCTCTCCTTATCTTTCCTCCACCCCTCCTTCAACTCCTCTACTTGTTCCTATAGGATTTTATTATCTTCCAGTAGTTCATTGAGTGTAGTTTCCTTATCCACATTCCTACACACCACTTCAATTGACATCTTGGTTAAGGCATTACTTACATGTCCATCAGTGAATTTTGTTGGCCTAACTGTCAAGCACGTGACTTGAGATTTATTCTTCATCTTCCTCTTTATACACACATTCTCCTTTACATCAAACTTAGGCTCATCCATGTGATTATGCATGCTCCATGATAATTTATTTCATATGTGCATGTTCACTTCTTCAAGATACATTAACTACTACGTAACACTCTGAAATTTTGTTACTTCTCCTTTGCATTCAAGTGTTGATATGTGATTTTCCCATATGAGGATATGTTCTTTTGGTTTCAGGAAGTCATGATTGATTTGGTTGTGTCTCTTCTACTCTTAAGATCTTTGATTGAACTGGAATATGCTTGGATTCATTTTCTTTCATTTCTCGCATATGAGTGCAATCTGATTTCTGGGAGATTGTAGACTTATCTATCTCTATGACTCATCCTTGGATCAATTGCATTGATCCAAGGAATGTTTTAATTATATGCGGGATGAACAGTTATGTATTGACATTTCGTGAATTATTAAGCCTGACTGAACTTAGAAAATATAAGTTCTTTTAAACCTCCTTCATATGAAAATATTTCCTTAGTGGAAAGTTTTGTTGGATTCCAGAAATTAATCCTGGCAGGTCATTGCAATCGGAATTTGGTTTTAGTCATTTTGGCATCGAAAAGAAATTGGACCTTAAGCCAGGTAAGATATGTGATTTTCCCATCTAAAGCTATTTTACTTGATGCAAAATCCAGAATCTAATCTCGAACGTAATATTCTGTTGAAATTCTAAAAGGTGATTTCAACCTAATCTAAGTTTGTCGTAAACATGAATCTGGAAAGGTTACTAGTTATTAATTTAAACTATAACCTATTATTGCAAGGTTGGTCAATCTAACCTAGTTCCTAAACTATGTATTTTGGATACTACCTAAGGGTTTATCTAAACCTAATGCTAAGGTAATTGACTAATGTTATATCCTAAGGTGTTAAATTTTAATTTCCTATGATCTAACCTAAGTCACTAACCTATCCTAAACTAGTGCTATGAAAGGGAAACCTAAGGGGTCGCAAGTTTTGGGCGGTGGTTTCTATGGAATTTAAGATGGGGATAAGGTTGAGGGGATAGGGAGTACTACCAACTTTGGTGGAGGTTAATTTGGTTAGTGGGGTATACGTGGCAGCACCTCTAAAAATGGAAACTCTTGTTTATTTTAATTTGGGGCATGCCAACTTTGGCAAGCGGTGGAAATGGAGAATAGGTGGGAGAAACGGAGTTAATGCAATTAATTTGCATGGTTTCTTGAGCTCGGATTGCTTTGGGAGACATGCAAATGGAATTTTTCTTGGTTGTTTTGTTTTTCATGCATTTCATTTTTCGCTCTACATGAGCACTAATTTTTCGAACCAGCAATTTACTCTTTGTTGCATGGAAATTTTGAAAGTTTCAAATTTATTTCTGGTTCGTGGAGAATATATAAGGCATGAAGGAAGTAGTATTTTGTTGTTTGATATTTTGTGGAAAAGGAGGGAAGAGGGAGGCTCAGCCAGAGGTCTTCTTCGATTTTTTTAGTGACATTATCAGGCATGATAGGCCCTAACTGTTAAAATCTTGCTTTCCTTTAAATGTTTTCATTAAAATAACTCTGTTCTGATGATATATGTGCATTTTTTCTTGACTGGTAGAAATGATTTATGGGTTTTTTGTAAACTTAGGTTCTAGGTTGAACGTGGAAATTTTGGGTTCTGAATGAAACTTGTTTTCATTGTTCTTTTGTTACTTTGTTGTGGAATAAACTTGGAGTTTTGTTATCTGGTTGGACCTATCGCATTACCTTTCTTCGTTGTGTATTTGTAACTAAGTGAACTGTACCAGACTCCATAGGGTTTCCTTAGTGATGAAAATTGGTGAATGTGTTTGATTTCTTAAGATCCTTATTGTTGTTAACGATCTGGTTGCATTCGTCGATCTGGTTTTTTTTGTGAATAGTTGTGTTTGCATACCCATTTGGGTAAACCACTAGCGACTGTTGTAAGCTCTTATCTGACTGATTTATTAGATTAAAAACTTGTTCCATGGAAGGAAATGTTTTAAAATACTACGTGTTTTAAATACTATGGTAATCTCTTACTACTTTGGCTATGAATGGAGTAATAGATTGTTTGCTTCGCCATGAGAAACTCTGACTGTAACAAGTTCATGTTCAAGGAAATTGGTAAATGATTTCGTGGATGGGTTGTTGGTATACTCTGTGAAACTTGACTATTATAAGTTGCATGTTTTGGAAACTTTGTATTTGGTTTAAGTCTGTAACTCCTCTTGCAAAGGGGTTTGAATGTTTTCAGTTCATAGGTACTGCGAGTAAGGCATTATATGGTTTAGTTGCTTGTTTTTGCGAATAACCATGAGTATTAGTAATACAGTTATGCACATGAGGAAAAGTACTTGGATGAGTTCTGTTTTTCTGGAAAATTCTTGGTTCATCTTGGAAAATCATTAATGGGAAATTATGTTTAATATTTTTTGATAGATAAGACTGTGTTTAATGTTTACCTTTAACATGATTATGAAATCTAGTTCTTAAGGTCGTATTAAAAGATGTTGGAAACTCTTTTCGAATCCAACTTAAAATTTGACAAGTTTTATCAATGTCCAATTATTACATGCCCTTTTGAAGTTGGAATTAGGGTTGTAATGTTTTGAATGCAACTGAAAGATCTATTTTATTCTAGACTGATAATGCATAATTCATTACTATGATATGAATAGTACAGCTTTTGCATATTGTTGAATTTGTATTTAGAATACGATTATTAATACTGTATATGCATTTTTGTTTAGTGTCTTGAAATAAAATAGCAACCGAACAGTGCAACGGTTTAAATGATTCAGTCTTTGATTATTTTGTAAATGAGGGTAATGTGAAGTTACCCTAACTTGATTTTAAACTTGAATGGTTCAATTCGTTGAAGAAATGTAGACTGTTTCATTTGGATCGGGATTATAGTCTGATTTTTGATCGGATTGTAACGTTTTATGTTAAGAGTTGTTATTGCATGTATAGCTATAGATCCTGTAGGGATCTATTGGCAAACCAATAAGATGGCTCTACCTAACCCGAGCTAATGGGTGAACTTAAGTGTTAGAACTACTCTTCTTCTCCTTCCTTGATTGGACTAATGAATGTTTATTACTTCTTGGAAGTTGATGTCATTATGAACTCGATTACAATAGTGTTTTGATCTTCTCTATTTTCTCTCTCTGAGCTGAAAAGGAAAATTGTGAAAGGGTTTTAAAAATAAGAAAGTTTTAATACTCTCTTTTTGAATGTTAGTGTGCTCTTCCTTAGAATTCTATAAGGAACTCAAACAGTAAGGTTATGAGATGACAGGACTGTTATATTAAGTTGAAATAAATAGTAGGAGGTGGGATCCTAACCTGGAAGACTCCTTTCATTTTATAGCAGTGTTAAGATCTTGTTTTAGACTTACTATTTGCTATTCTTTTTGCAAAAATGGAATTCAGTAGTTAATGTCTTGCATACTTTTCATTGATTGAAAATCAAGTAGAATGAGATGGAGGATAGATTGGTAGGAGAAATTGCAGGTGGTAGTTAATCCTTCCCTTTCTGTTTGAATTACTTTTGTATGAACCTGTTTGGATGAATACCTTAAATGGTTTAGTTTTTAAATAGAAGTTGATCAAATCATGATATACACTATTTCCACTTTTTGGATGGTTAGGTACTTAATAAAAAAAATGTTCCTTCTTACTTTCTTGCATGAAATGAGATGATTCATCCGAAATAGATTAAGTTGAAATTACGTCTGTAACTTAAGTTATGATATGAAGTTGTATTATAATTGATAGGAAGAAAACTCAGAGTGTATTATGATTTTGGATTGTGAAGGTAATTGTTGAAATCAATTATACTTTTAATTTAGGACAAGAAAAATAGAATATTCTTTCTGTCCATTTTGTTTTAACAGTGTACTAGGACTCTTTATATTGACTTCACTTTAAGTTTAGATGGTATGAAGTAATTGATGTCATTATAACAGGGTTGTTTAATTGAAACAATTAGTGGAATGCAATTGTTTTAAGGATTAGTGCTTATCATGCTCAGTTCATTGAACTGACCCGTGCTAGCAATTTTTGCAGATGGACTTCGTAAATGGTAAAGGAAGACAAAATCTGATATGATGCATTGACTGTTCTAAATTGGTTCTTATGAAGAATTCTGATTTGATTTCTAAACTGTATTGTGAAAAGAAAAGTTACCTCTTTTGTTTGAAGGCTATTGTCTTAAAGTATGCCCGAAGTGCATAAGTTGTAATTGTATGGGTTTGGAAATGAATGAAATAGTGAGAAATTACCTATGTGGAATGTGTAACTTATCTTGTTGGGATGATATTCTTATTATCTATATGAATGAGTGTGCATTCTTATTGTTATTATACAATGGAATATAAATGAATTTCTTAAGTATTCCATAGCTAATTATGTGGTTGAAGACTACATTCTTGATTATTGATTCTTTATAAATCATGATTGTGACTAAAAAAATTGTAAATAAGATCACTGCGTTTATAAGGAACCTAGAGAGTGGGTTATGCCCTAAAATGTAACTATAAGAAGAAGAGGACTTTCCTCTCTTGTAATGCACTAATTATAAAAGGAATATATGGTTATAAATCACTAAGACTTAACAGTATTAAGTCTGATATGTCTCAGCCTAATAGGTTGATACATTTCCTTCGTTGGATAAGTTATTTATAAATAACGAAACTTAAATTGTTGTTGTCCTATTTTTTTGGATAAAAGGTTGTTAGGTCCCAACCGACAACCAGGAAGCAACCTTAAGTTAATTAAGACCCTTTTGTAAAGCTGAACCCTAATTACAAAAAGGTAACTTAAAGAGTGTTGGACTCGGGGTTAGGGAAGGCTGCCAAAATATGTAGTTCTGTAACCCAAATATAACTTAACGTAAGTAAATTCTTGGAGGTATGTACATATTTTTGAGGTTGTCCCGTAGGATGTTGACACACATCAACTGCAAGGTTGTACCTTTGAGAAGATTAGGATCTTCTCGAGGATACAACAATGCAGATGACATGTGGCAACACCTTTCTGCATTGATCGTTAAGATTTACACACCTGGAACTTGATCAAGATTTCTCTCTGGGACTGGTTAGGACCATAATCAGGTTATGAGGAAGCCCTTTGAGACTCAGGGTACCTTGGCACATGGGGTTAACTTCGGTTGACCCAGTATGCCAATTTACCCTTAGTCTTTAAGAGCCTCTTCATATCATGGACTATGATGTTAATCTGAACTAGAGTGAAACCTACGGGACAAGGGGACTGATAGAAGTCAGTATAAGATGTTCTATATAACAATAGAGTGGGGTGAAGGATGTATTCCGGATTGACGAGTATGCCGTCAAGGAATAAGTAATACGAACAATATGTTATAAATCTTTGGCCAAAGTATCACAAGCTGCTGATTGTGTTGTCCTATGTCACCTAGTCTAAGGATCGTGATGCCGATGAATATTGGTAACAATTATTCAGATAGGTTCCTTGGGAAGATCACTCAGAACTTGGAATAGGGTAAGAGAACCATGAATATGAAGTATTCAGTAGAAAACTCCAAGCTCAATGTTACACATGAATAGATCGGTAGTTCACCGAGTCATGGAATGAATAGATCGGTGGTACACCAAGTCATTACAGCTGCATATGGTTATCTGTTATAAGAATGATTGTTATGAGATGTGTGTTCTAAATTATGTATTTAGAACAGAGAACATTAATCATGTAAAAAAAATTCCTTGTTTCTAAAGTATTAAAATGGGAATGTTACATCTTGGTATCAGAGCTGAAGGTTGTAGCTCTTGGACCTATTGTGTCCATAATCTGATAAAAACCTAGATTTTCTTGTAACAGAAAATGGTTAGAACAAGGGGAAACATTGCGAATAATGCTCCACCTGAGGAAGGAGCAGCAACAACCCAAAAACTTGATGAGATCCTTGCTGCCCTGTTGGACACAAGAGATCGTTTGGCTGTACTTGAACAACAAGTGATGGGAAATGAGGAGGAAGAAGAAGCTGGTAATAACAATCAGCCACCTCTTGAGGACAACCCCGATATGGGTGTTAGTAATAATAATGGAAATGTACCTGCCCAACCAGAAAACAAAAAGGCTAGGTTGGCAGCGGAACTCACTAATGATATAAAAAGGATAAGTCCACCTAAATTTGATGGCACCACATTAGGAGATGGAGCTGAGAATTGGCTCAGCAAAATGGAGAAGTACTTTGCAATAAGAAACTTCTCAGAGGAAACCAAAGCTATTTGGGGAGCATATCAGCTTTCCCATGAAGCATCTTCATGGTGGGACAGCCGTAAGGCTGAGTTAAATATTGATGAAACTAACATCACTTGGGATCAATTTAAAGGTTATTTTAGGCAACGTTGGCTGCCACAACTTTATTATGATCAGAAAATGACAGAATTTCAGAACTTAGCTCAAGGAAAGCTAACTGTAACTGAGTATTGGGAGTGGTTTATGAAACTTCTCAAGTATGTACCGCAGTATCAAACTGACGAGAAGTTCAGAATATGAAAATTCATCATGGGACTGAATCCCATGATTGGAGGAGAGGTTGATGTTCACAACCCAACCACTATGGAAGGGGTTGTTGAAAAATCCATAAGGCAGGATCAAAAATTAAAGGCTATTTCTGCTCATAAAGAGGAAGTGTGGAAGAAAATTCCAAACTCTTCTTCAGTTTCTCTTGCACCCAAGAAGGGCCATGGAAAAATTTTGGTAACAAAAATAAGTTTTCAGCTGATAATAATAAGAAAATAGCAGTGAACAAGCCTGCTGGAAATGCAAGGAATAATTTTGCCAAGAATAATAATAATGGGCAGAAGTCCTATGGAGGTCAACATGATAATTTTAAGGTTGGAAATAATTTTGAGCCTAAAAAGGGACCTGTAGGAGGCTGCTATAATTGTGGTAAAGATCATTACGCAAATCAATGTCCTTTGAAGAAGGATGATCGTAATCAGCAGCATAAGATACATGCTGCAGTAGCAGACAAGCAAGCTGAAAAGCAAGTTACACCTATTGAAGTTCCTGGTAAGTTATTTGGCATACCTGTAACTGTTCTTTTTGATACGGGAGCTACTGAATGTTTTATTTCTAGTAAACTCACTTCGAAACTTAAAAGAAAAGATGGAAAAATGGATAAATCATGGACTGTACATTATGGTAATAATTTTGTTCATACAGTTAGTATGTGTCTTTTTGGGGCAGTCCTTGACTTACCTAACTTTTCCACTGAAGTTGATCTCTATGTTGCACCTTTGGGATCTTATGACATTGTCATCGGCGTTAATTGGTTAGCTGAGCATAAAGTGAAAGTGGATTGTTTTGAAAAAAATATTAGTTGTTTGGATGATCTGCAGAAAACAACAGAGATTCAAGGTGTAAAACGAGAAATTTCAGTTAGAAAATTGTCAGCTATGCAACTTAAAAAGGCCAAAAATAAAGGTTGTACCTTGTATGCGGTAAAAATATCTGAATCTACAGAAGAAAACAACAATTTCATGGAACGTTACCCGTTGTTACAGAATTTTAGTGACGTATTTCTGGAAGAATTACCAGGTTTACCACCCAAAAGGGAATTTGACTTCACCATTGAAATCAAACCAGGTACGGAACCTATTTCTAAAGCACCTTATCGAATGACTACCACAGAGTTAGTTGAGCTTAAGGCTCAGTTGCAAGAAATTTTGTCTAAAGGCTTGATTAGACCAAGTGTTTCACCTTGGGGAGCACCAGTGATATTTGTGAAAAAGAAAGATGGAACACTTAGATTGTGTATTGATTATCAGATGTTAAACAAAGCAACAGTCAAAAATAGATATCCACTTCCTAGAATTGATGATTTATTTGATCAGATGCATGGAGCATCGGTATATTCCAAGATAGATCTTCGATCCAGATATCATCAATTAAGAATTAAAGATGAATATATTCATAAAACAGCTTTCTGGACAAGGTATGGACATTATGAATTCACAGTTTTACCCTTTGGATTAACTAATGCACCTGCAACTTTTATGAACTTAATGAATAATATCTTTCAAGAATACTTGGACAAGTTTGTGCTTGTATTCTTGGATGACATTCTCATATATTCTAAAAGTGTCGAGGAGCATAATGAGCATTTGAAAGTAGTCTTGGAAATTCTGAGAAAGAGAAGGTTATATGGTAAGTTATCCAAATGTTCTTTCTTTGATACCGAAGTTCATTATTTGGGTCATGTTATAAGTAAAGAAGGAATTGTTGTAGATCCTTCTAAAATAGTGGCTATAACCGAGTGGCCTGCACCAAAGAATGTACATGAAGTAAGAAGCTTCATGGGCCTTGCTGGTTATTATAGAAAATTTGTTAAAGATTTTTCTAAAGTGGCTGCACCGATAACTTCATTGCAGAAAAAGGATAAGAAATTTGTTTGGAATGATAAATGTGAATCTGCTTTTATAAATCTGAAAATTCAGTTGACTTCAGCACCTATTTTGGCTATACCTGATCCTAATGGAGACTTTACTGTTGTAACGGATGCATCCGGGGAAGGCCTTGGAGGTATTTTGTTACAAAATGATCATGTCATAGTGTATGAAAGTAGAAAACTTAAGTTACATGAGTTGAATTATGCTCCACATGATTTAGAGCTTGCTGCCATAGTACATGCACTTCAAGTTTGGAGGCATTATTTACTTGGTAAACCTTTTGAGTTGAAAACTGATCATCTTGGGCTGAAATACATTTTCACTCAGCCTAATCTAAATGCAAGACAACGAAGGTGGTTAGAGTTTTTGTCTCAATATGATTTTGATATAAGTTACATCAAAGGAAAAGAGAATAGAGTAGCAGATGCTCTAAGTCGTAGGAAGCACATTTATGCTCTTATAACATTAAGAACTCAGTTTAAAGATGAAGTAAAAAGTGCAATGGAATCTGATTTATACTTTCAGCAAGTAAAAACAGCGCTTGCTGCAGATCCAAAAGATGAAAGGTATAAAGGTTTTCATTTCGACAATGAAGGAATCTTACGTTATGGAAATAGAGTATACATACCTTTGCTTAATGATTTGAGAAAGAAATTGTTAGCTGAATTTCATAATTCACCCTTTTCTGGACACCCAGGTATTACTAAAATGCTTGCTGATATAAAACAACAATATTTCTGGAAAGGAATGAAAAAGGATGTTGTTAATTTTGTGACTCATTGTCTTGAATGTCAGTGGGTGAAAGCAGAACATATGCACCCGGCTGGTTTATTATATCCCCATAGCGTACCACAGTACAAATGGCAAGTAATAAGTATGGATTTTGTACAAGGGCTACCTATGTCAAGAAATAAACATGATGTTATTTTAGTAGTTGTTGATAAACTAACAAAAGTAGCTCATTTTATTGCTGGAAATCTAAAGGATGATTCTCCTGTTTTAGCTAAAAGATTTGTACATGAAATTTTCAAATTACATGGAGTACCTGAATTGATTATATCAGATAGGGATCCTAGAATGACATCAAGATTTTGGCAAATGCTTAATGCAGCTCTTGGAACTAAACTAAACTTCAGTTCTGCGTATCATCCGGAAACGGATGGACAGACTGAAAGAGTAAATCAAGTGTTAGAAGATATGTTACGGATGTATTGCATGGATCAACAGTATAAATGGGAAGAGTATCTCCCATTAGTTGAATTTGCATACAACAATACATATCACGCTTCTCTTAAGATGGCACCTTTCGAGGCACTTTATGGAAGAAAATGCAGAACCCCTGTTAGTTGGGACAGCATTGAGGATAGAGAGGTAATTGGGCCTGAAATCCTTACGGAAATGGAACAGCAAGTTAAAATGATTCGTGAACGCTTGAAAGAAGCAGCAGATAGGTAGAAGAGTTATGCTGATTTAAAGCGGGTTGACCGGAAATTTGAACTTGGTGAAAAGGTTTTTCTTCGTGTTAAACCAAGAAAGAGTTCTATAACTTTTGGCAAGGCTACCAAGTTATCACCTCATTTTGTGGGACCTTTTGAAATTGTTGAAGTAATCAATCCCGTAGCTTATCGATTAGCATTACCACCTGCTTTGTCACGAATGCATGATGTTTTCCATATTTCTTTGCTTAAGAAATACGTTTCAGATTTGTCACATGTGTTAAATTGGAATTCCTTGCAGGTCCAAGACCCAGGAATAATCGTGGTTAAACCCACTCGAGTGCTGGAAACTTGCCAATTGCATTTGAGAAATCATGAAATATGAAAATGTAAGGTCCAGTGGGACCAGTTTAACGAAGAAAGTGCAACTTGGGAAAATCTAGAAGATATGAGAACTGCTTTTCCCTTTCTTTTTTAACAGAACTGAATCTGTTGACTGATAAAAATTGTGATTTTATCTTTTACATGACATTAAGTAAGCCAGTTTTGGGGCAAACATTTATTCAGTTTGAATAAATAGTAACATAATACTGATTTTTGGAACTATATAAAGTTTGAAATAGTTGATTTGATAAGTAAGTGAAAGAATTGACTGACCATAAGGTAAATAAAAGTTGTAATCATCGAGACGATGATTCTTTTAGGAGGGAAGCATGTAACACCCTGAACTGTTGTTACTTTCTCCTTTGCATTCAAGTGTTGATATGTGATTTTCCCATATGAGGATATGTTCTTTTGGTTTCGGGAAGTCATGCTTGATTTGGTTGTGTCTTTTCTGCTCTTAAGATCTTTGATTGAACTGGAATATGCTTGGATTCATTTTCTTTCATTTCTCGCATATGAGTGCAATCTGATTTCTGGGAGATTGTAGACTTATCTATCTCTATGACTCATCCTTGGATCAATTGCATTGATCCAAGGAATGTTTTAATTATATTTGGGATGAACAATTATGTATTGACATTTTGTGAATTATTAAGTCTGACTGAACTTAGAATATATAAGTTCTTTTAAACCTCCTTCATATGAAAATATTTCCGTAGTGGAAAGTTTTGTTGGATTCTGGAAATTAATCCTGGCAGGTCATTGCAATCAGAATTTGGTTTCAGTCATTTTGGCATCGGAAAGAACCTGGACCTTAAGCCAGGTAAGATATGTGAGTTTCCCATCTAAATCTATTTTATTTGATGCAAAATCCAGAATCTGATCTGGGAATGTTGTATTCTGTTTGAATTCTGAATGATGATTTTAGCCTATCTAAGTTGACCTAAGCTAGAATCTGAAAGGTTATTAGTTTTTAAATTTAAACTATAACCTATTATTGCAAGGTTGGTTAATCTAACCTAGTCCTAAACTATGTATTTTGATATTACCTAAGGGTTTATCTAAACCTAATGCTAAGGTAATTGACTAATGTTATATCCTAAGGTGTTAAAATTAAATTTACCTATGATCTAACCTATGTCACTAACCTATCCTAAACTAGTGCTATGAAAGGGAAACCTAAGGGGTCGCAAGTTTTGGGCAGTGGTTTCTATGGAATTTAAGGTAGGGATAAGGTTGAGAGGATAGGGAGTACTGCCAAGGTTAGGTGGAGGTTAATTTGGTAAGTGGGGGCTTACGTGGTAGCATCTCTAAAAATGGAAACTCTTGTTTATTTTAACATGGAGCTTGCCAACTTTGGCAGGTGGTGGCAATGGAAAATAGGTGGGAGAAATGAATTTAATGCAATTAATTTGCATGGGTCCTCGAGCTGGATTGCTTTGGGAGACATGCAAATGGAATTTTGTTTGGTTGTTTCTTTTTTATGCTTTCCATTTTTCACTCTGCATGAGCACTAGTTTTTCAAACCAGCAGTTTACTCTTTGTTCCATGGCAATTTTGAAAGTTTCAAACCTACTTCTGTGTTCGTGGGAGAATATATAAGGCATGAAGGAAGCAATATTTTGTTGTTTGATCTTTCATGGAAAAGGAGGGAAGAGGTAGGCTCAGCCAGAGGTCTTCTTCAATTTTTTTAGCGACACTATCAGGCATGATAGGCCCTAACTGTTAAAATCTTGCTTTCCTTTAAATGTTTTCATTAAAAGAACTCTGTTCTGATGATATATGTGCATTTTTGCTTGACTGGTAGCAATGATTTGTGGGTTTTGTGTAAACTTGGGTTCTGGGTTGAACGTGGAAATTTTGGGTTCTGAATGAAACTTGTTTTCATTGTTCTTTTGTTCCTTTGTTGTGGATTAAACTTGGAGTTTCTTTATCTGGTTGGAACTATCGCATTACCTTTCTTCACTGTGTATTTGTAACTAAGTGAACTGTACCAGACTCCGTAGGGTTTTCTTGGTGATGAAATTGGTGAATGTGTTTGATTTCTTAAGATCCTTATTGTTGTTAACGATCTGGTTGTATTCGTCGATCTGGTTTTTTTTGTGAACAGTTGTGTTTGCATACCCATTTGGGTAAACCACTAGCGACTGCTGTAAGCTCTTATCTGACTGATTTATTAGATTAAAAACTTGTTCCATGGAAGGAAACGTTTTAAAAGACTACGTGTTTTAAATACTATGGTAATATCTTATTGCTTCGGCTATGAATGGAGTAATAGATTGTTTGCTTCGCCATGAGAAACTCTGACTGTAACAAGTTCATGTTCAAGTAAATTGGTAAATGATTTTGTGGATGGGTTGTTGGTATACTCTGTGAAACTTGACTGTTATAAGTTGCATGCTTTGGAGTTATTGAATGATTTAAATATGTATCTCCTCTTGCGAAGGGGTTTGAATGCTTTTTAAATTCGCAGGTACTACGAGTAATACAGTTTATGGTTTAGTTGTTTTTTTTAAGGTAACCATGAATGTTAGCAATACGGTTATATACTGAAAAATTAGTCGTTGAATGGATTTCTGTTTTTCTTGTGAATTCTTGGTTGATCTTGGAAAAGCATGTAATAAGAAATTATGTTTAATCAATTAAGACTGTGGTTTTTAAACATACTTAGAAATCTAGTTCTTAACGATATTAGATGTTGGAAACTCTTTTCGAATCTGACTTAAAATTCGACAAGTTTTATCAATGTTTATTACATGCCCTTTTGAAGTTAGAATTAGGGTTGTAATGTTTTGAATGCAACTGAAAGATCTATTTTATTCTGGACTGATAATGCATAATTCATTACTATGATATGAATAGTATGACTTTTGGGTATTTTTGAATATGTATTTAGAATACGATTATTAATACTGAATATGCAATCTTGTTTAGTGTATTATAATAAAATGGCACCGGATGATGAATCGGTCCAAATAGATTCAGTCTTGGATTACTTTGTAATCAAGGGTAATGTGAAGTTAACCTAACTTGATTTTAATCTCGAATGGTTCGAGCATATGAAGGAAAGTACACTGTTTCCTTTGGATCGGGTTTATATCTGAGTTTTGATAGGTTGTAATGTTTTATGTTAAATGTTGATATTGGTTTTATTGGATGTATAGTGGTAGATCCTGTAGGGATCTAAGGGTAATTCAATATGATGGCTCTACCTGAACCGAGCTGTTGGGTGTACTTAAGTGCTAGAAATACTCAGATTCTTCTTCCTTGATTAGATTTAATAAATGGTTATTATTTCTTGGAAATTGGATTTAGTTCTAAAACTTGGTTACAATAGTGTTTTGGATCTTCTCTGTTTTATCTCTCTGAGTTGAAAAGGAAAGGTTGTGAAGGGGTTTTAAAAGAAAGAAATTTTTATTGATCTCTTCTTGAATGTTAATGTACTCTTTCTTAGAATTATATAAGGAACTCAAACAGTAAAGTTATGGGATGACAGGATTATTATATTAAGATGAAAGAACATTAGGATTAGGGATCCTAACCTGGAAGACTCCTTTCATTTTATAGCAGTGTTAAGATCTTGTTTTAAACTTACTATTTGTTATTCTTTTTGCAAAAAGTAATTCAGTATTTATTGTCTTGCATACTTTTCATTGATTGAAAATCAAGTATAATAAGATGAAGGATAGATTGGTAGGAGAACTTGCAGGTGGCAGTTAATCCATTCCTTCTGTTTAAATTACTTTTGTATGAACCTGTTGGGATGAATACCTTAAGTGGTTTAGTTGTTAAATAAAAGGTGATCAAATCATGATATACATTGTTTCATCTTTTTCGGATGATTAGGTGCATAATAAACAAGATGTTCCTTCTTACTTTCTTGCAAGAAATGAGATGAATCATCTGAAATAGATTAAGTTGAAATTACATCTGTAACTTAAGTTATGATATGAAGTTGTATTATAATTGATAGGAAGAAAACTCAGAGTGTATTATGATTTTGGATTGTGAAGGTAATTGTTGGAATCAATTATACTTTAAATTTAGGACAAGAAAAATAGAATATTCTTTCTGTCCATTTTGTTTTAACAGTGTACTAGGACTCTTTATATTGACTTCACTTTAAGTTTAGAAAGTATGAAGTAATTGATGTCATTATAACAGGGTTGTTTAATTGAAACAATTAGTGGAATGCAATTGTTTTAAGGATTAGTGCTTATCATGCTCAGTTCATTGAACTGACCCGTGCTAGCAATTTTTGCAGATGGACTTCGTAAGTGGTAAAGGAAGACAAAATCTGATATGATGCATTGACTGTTCTAAATTGGTTCTTATGAAGAATTATGATTTGATTTCTAAACTGTATTGTGAAAAGAAAAGTTACCTCTTTTGTTTGAAGGCTATTGTCTTAAAGTATGCCCGAAGTGCATAAGTTGTAATTGTATGGGTTTGGAAATGAATGAAATAGTGAGAAATTACCTATGTGGAATGTGTAACTTATCTTGTTGGGATGATCTTCTTATTATCTATATGAATGAGTGTGCATTCTTATTGTTATTATACAATGGAATATAGATGAATTTCTTAAGTAAGCCATAGCTAATTATGTGGCTGAATACTACATTCTTGATTAGTGATTCTTTATAACTTATGATTGTGATTAAAAACTGTAAATAAGATCACTGCATTTATAAGGAACATTGAGAGTGGGTTATGCCCTAAAATGTAACTATAAGAAGAAGAGGACTTTCCTCTCTTGTAATGCACTAATTATAAAAGGAATATATGGTTATAAATCACTAAGACTTAATAGTATTAAGTCTGATATGTCTCAGCCTATTAGGTTGATACATTTCCTTGTTGGATAAGTTATTTAAAAATAACGAAACTTAAATTGTTGTTGTCCTATTTTTTTTGGATAAAAGGTTGTTAGGTCCCAACCAACAACCAGGAAGCAACCTTAAGTTAATTAAGACCCTTTTGTAAAGCTGAACCCTAATTACAAAAAGGTAACTTAAAGAGTGTTGGACTCGGGGTTAGGGAAGGCTGCCAAAATATGTAGTTCTGTAACCCAAATATAACTTAACGTAAGTAAATTCTTGGAGGTATGTACATCTTTTCGAGGTTGTCCCGTAGGATGTTGACACACGTCAACTGCAAGGTTGTACCTTCGAGAAGATTAGGATCTTCTCGAGGATACAACAATGCAGATGACATGTGGCAACACCCTTCTGCATTGATCATTAAGATTTACACACCTGGAACTTGATCAATATTTCTCTCTGGGACTGGTTAGGACCATAATCAGGTTATGAGGAAGCCCTTTGAGACTCAGGGTACCTTGGCACACGGGGTTAACTTCGGTTGACCCAGTATGCCAATTTACCCTTAGTCTTTAAGAGCCTCTTCATATCATGGACTATGATGTTAATCCAAACTAGAGTGAAACCTTGGGACAAGGGGACTGACAGAAGTCAGTATAAGACATTCTATATAACAATAGAGTGGGGTGAAGGACATATTCCAGATTGACGAGTATGCCATCAAGGAATAAGTAATACGAACAGTATGTTATAAATCTTTGGCCAAAGTATCACAAGCTGCTGATTGCGTTGTCCTATGTCACCTAGTCTAAGGATCATGATGCCGATGAATATTGGTAACAATTATTCAGATAGGTTCCTTGGGTAGATCACTCAGAACCTGGAATAGGGTAAGAGAACCATGAATATGAAGTATTCAGTAGAAAACTCCAAGCTCAATGTTACACATGAATAGATCGGTAGTTCACCGAGTCATGGAATGAATAGATCGGTGGTACACCGAGTCATTACAGCTGCATATGGTTATCTATTATAAGAATGATTGTTATGAGATGTGTGTTCTAAATTATGTATTTAGAACAGAGAACATTAATCATGCAAAAAAAAATTCCTTGTTTCTAAAGTATTAAAATGGGATGGCAATAATTTCCTTGCCTATCTGCACGTTTTCATATGACTTATCCTCCTCACTCTCCTTATTTGGCTGATAATTGCACCTCTTCTTCTTATCTTGTTTAGGCTTAATGGATTAGGTTCTAGGAGACTTCCTCACTGGTTATGAGGTTCCTGCACTTGGGCCTTCGAGCCTTGTCTTTCTCATCACTCTTCTTAACTCTTGCTCTCATGCGCCCCCTCATCTTTCTCTATTTCTTCCACACATGTCTCCTCTCTCTCCTCTCCGCCTTCTTCTTGTCTGAGAGGAGTTACCTCACACATCCTTTTCTCCCCTACCGTTGGCTTCCTCTGCAATCCATGATCCAAGTTTCCACTCTCTTCCTTCAATTCTTCCTCTTCTTTTAAAACCACGGTATCTTCATCCTACAACGTGCCCACTGTGTACTTCCCCTTTAGAAACTCAGGGAGCTTGAACTCATTTTCTATATATTTTCCATTCACAATTCTGGGCTTAAGGTAAATGCATACCTTAGTCGTGCATATGTCTCCAATCACTAAGATCCTTGAGTTGATGTTCACATCATCAAAAATTATCTTCTCTATGTAAGCATATTTACATGGGTACACATACCTCTTTTTTATTGTATGGTACTCACAATCCACACTGTTTGCATCAAAATTTAATTTCTACCCATTGGAGAACCTATTCACTAAGGCTTCAAATTATCACACAGTGAAGGCATATGGGAGCTTGTAGCAAGGGCTCTAGTTTTCATCCTAAACCTTTCAATACAAAAATGTTGAAAGACTGCGAATTGGTCTTGTTTTTCCAATACCGAAGGAAGTTATTTGGCTATTCTCAACACATGTTCAAAATCCTCCCTCATGTACTTGTACCACAGTTACAATATATACTTATAAGTGCCACTCATGGACCCCTTGTAAGTGTATTTTGAAAATATCTCTGTAAAATATTTCTTCTCCTCAGGGAACTACCATATTTTTTCATTTGGCCCATCAGGCACTCCAATCTCCACAAATATTAATGACAATAGTATCATGCTAAAGCTAATTTTGTCACCCTATTTGGATTCTTCAATAATCATCTCAGTAATGAAATCAGACACATTATATACTATGCCCTCAGATATCTTTTTCGAGATATGCAACCACCTCCTATTTACCTAAGTCCAACACTCCTAGTTATTAAACTTAGTGAGAAGGTGGGATGAAACTTTAACCACAAGGTATGACTCCAACTTCTCAATTTCCATGGTGTGTGTGCCTTTCACACATGATAGTTCTATAGAATTTGCATCTATACCAGCATCATCTGTTAAGTAACTTATAGTTTTTGTGCCCGAACTTCTCAAACCAATTAATTTTCCTATCAAGGGCGCAGTGATGCACACTCGCCTCCCAGCAAACTAAAATAATTCCTCATGGATTCAATACATTAACCATTGATACATATTTTCTAGTTTTCCAAATTAGGGCAAATCATATATTTGCAAAATCCCTACTTTCTCCAACAACTTCTCACCAGAGTCATCATATATAGGTTTATCATCATTTATGTGCAGATTGGTCTTTTTCACCAAGTTTTTTTCCATTTCATCCTTGGTTGCTTTAGTTCTATGATTGTACTCACTTACCTTGCTTCATCTGATATGTGACTCCCAATCATGCCCTATTATCACTCCCTCAGGGTACTACATTTATGAAAAATTTCTCTTAGGAGCATCTTCCACTTCCACTTCTACTTCCTTCTACTTCTTGCCATGTGTAATTTCTCCAGGTGCTCTCTTGGGTGCCATTGTGATAATTTAGAAAACTTACCACACTATTTTTCATTGTTGTAGCTCAAAATTTACATGCCTTAGCTTTTCCTCGAACCCTAGCTTCACCAATCTGCTTCCCATATGTCTTTCCCTCACTCAAACACCCTTCAGATGGAGCTATATCAATGGTCGTGTACAAATCACCCTAATTAGATGCCTATAAATGATCTTCACACAATTTTGCACTCAAATCACTCTTTGTATCACTCTCCACAACTCGAATTCTTCAACATGCAAGGTAAAAATGATATCATAAGGCTTCCTTGTATAAATTTTGTAACTTTTCCCATATTAATTGCTCCTCATCTATCAACATACTTAGCATTAAATAACGTTTCTTTTCTTTTTCCATGTTGCTTTTTTTGTGCCCCAGTTGTAACCTTCTGGCATGCCCACTACTTCTGGCCACAGACCTTCTTACACACACCTCCATGTGCCAAAGTACAAAACCATTGTGCCTCATACCAAGTAGTCTCCCATGCTACTCCCTACCTCGTATTACACTGTGTATCCATCCTTCTATGTGTGGTTTTCAATCTGAGCAACTTTCTTTGAACACACCTTCACTTCTAGCACTTGCACCATATTTATTCTATGAATACCAATCTTCCATAGGACATTAAATTTCCTTTCCATCTTGGCCCATTTTACTTATATATGTTTCACCCTGCACTAAAAGTATGTGTTAGTGAAAAATTACAGCACCCTTGATTGTGTGTGATTTATGTGTGAGGCAATCAGTGTAACCTATATAAAATGGGATTATCCTACAGTGTGGGAAATTGCAAGTAGGATAATCCTCTAGAGAAAGTTATCTTCTTCTCCTAACCTAGTGCTAACTTATCCAAAGTGCAAAGAATGGAAAACTAAACTAATCCTACCCTAATTCTTTCCAAGGATATAGGGATAGAAGAATGCATAAAAGTAAATCTACTCTAAGCGAAGGTGATCCACCAAGAAAGGGAGTGAGACACTCTGGGTGAGTGAACAATAGGGAGTAAAAAAACTGAGGGAGGGCGAGTAGAAGTGCCACAAGCTAAAATAATATTTAGTTCCCTAGGTTCATAAAGCATAATAAATTAAAGGTCCTATAAAGAGATATAACATGCACAATATACCTGTAAACATAATGGAAGGAAAAATATATAATGTAACCCTAATTAGGGAAAGAAAAATCCCCAAAACACTAATTTTGTTGCTCATAAACATGCCCAATCCATTATAATATAGGGACAAGGAAAAATCCTTTACAATAAGCCCAAATTCGAGTCCTTTAGCTCACAATAGCTCTGGAACAATTTTGACAGAGTTCCTTTGCAAATAAAAATGAATCCCCTCAAAATGAGGCAAATTTTACAATATATAGATGAAGAACCTCAAAATTTCATCACCAATCGACAGGTTTCATTGAAGAGGTATGGGAGGCCATACAAATTTGGTACTTTTCTTTCATGAGTAGTCATGGGTGTCATACCTCATTACGTTGGTAGTTGAATAACCTTACACCGCTTCCATTAATGTTTGGTTTTTTCCCGCACTCGATCGGTTGTACGTATTTTATTCTCCCAAATGGTAGCATAATAATCTTTGGTGTTAGCCGGTAGGATAAATGTGACCAGCAAGTAACATGCTTTCTATGCTCCCAGCCGGTAGCTTAAAATCTATTGTTGGTCAATATCGTCCATACAAGTGCTATTGTCACCTTTATTGTTGCATGAATGATCTTCAACATCTCCCTTGGGAAACCATATAGTAGCTTAAAAATGCTACCAGCTAGTGGAATTTATGAATGCTACTAGAACCTTCACTATCTACTACTATCTGGTAGCATCCATACATGCTAACGACCGGTAGCATTTTGAGTGCTGCCAGCGGGTAACATTTAAAGATATTATCAGCACCTTTGCATCATTTACCTATTTGTGACCTGTTGATTTTACTATCGGATGGTAGCATACATTCCTTCTACTGGCCGGTAGTATATAAAATGGTACTAGTAGCATTTTACCATTGTTTTTCTACTTTTTGGCTCAAACCTTTGTCGTTACCTTGTTAAATTTCAAAGTGTTGCACCCATTAACCGCAAATATTTAGACCTAATAAGTTGTCCATTTTGCAGGGGTATCAAAAATGGATAACAATATGTATGGTCCTCTGTGCATGAATCCACTAGATAATAATCAGCTACGGGAGAACAAGCATGCTTATTACAAAAAAAATTGAACTAAATTTACAAAGCATAGCAACGATGAAAGGAAACACATATAAGGGGAATCTAATCTAAGGTGGCAATACTACCTTATTTCAAACACTAAGAATATTTATTATAGTAGGTCTTCAGCCTACTCCCATTGAAGTAACTGGGTAACCATGTGCCATCCAACACCTGTAATTGACAAAAACCTTAATCAATTATATATGTTACTACATATGGTCCCAACCAATGCACCATCAATTTCCCAGGGTGGCACGTGAACTTGGAGTCATAAAGTGGAACCATTTGTCTAACTTCAAACTTCTTATTCTTAATGTGTCTGTCATGTCATGCCTTTTTCCTGGTCTTCTCTGTCTTTTGGCTCCAACATGCAATGGCGTGCCTCTCATCTAACTACATCAGTTTATCTATGCGCTCTTCAAGTCCTTGTTCATCATCCATTCCACATGCACGCACAATACACAGGGAGGGTAACATGAATTCCACTGGTAAAATAGTCTTTGTACTAAACACTAACTAAAATGGTGTGTATTTATTCAACTCTTATAAGTTTTCCTATATTCCCAAAGTATAGCAGAGACTTTATCATCCCAATCCTTTCTTCCAAAATCACATATCTGTGTCAATGTATGTCACAATAACTTATTAAAAGCCTCAGCAGTCCCATTGGTATGTGGGTGATAAGGGTTTGTCTTATGATGAGCCACCATAAACTCTACCAACAATATTGGGATAGTCTCGTTTAGGATGTGAGTTCCCCTATCACTTGTTAAGCTTGGCAGACATTCATACCTATTTATGATGTTCTCCCATAAAAACCTTGTTACTGTACCTGTCCTGTAATAATTTCTAGGCATTGATTTTTCCCACCTTTTCTGATAATATGTACATCTAATAATATAGTGTGATCCATTCCTTCTCATCAGTGGGGAAATATTACCCAGAAAGTCAATTACCCATTTCTTACAAAGTTCTACACTCTCTATATTCCTCAAAGGAATTTCATCCCTGTGCCTAGGCTTCCTAAGGCATTGAAAATGGTCACAGTCCTTTGTATATTCTTTACAATCCTTATACAGCATCTCCCACTAAATTCCAACTGGTAAAATTGTGTGTGGTAGCATTACCTGCATAATGTCCACCTACAATTCCCCCATGAGGCTCTTCCATAATATCTTTGCATTTATGCTTAAGTACACACTTGCGCAAAACCTCATCACATCCTAACTTGTATAATTCTCCACTAATTAAAATATAGGGAGAAATTTGTATAACAAGTTGTTTCTTCTCTAAACTCTTCATTCCCTCAGGCACCACACCAATACGCAAGAATACAACAATATATTCTAAATTAGAGGGTGCATAGTTCAATTTGAACAATTTTACATATGGCATTGTGTCCTTAATGCTCTGCACATTCTCACCCAAGTTAATTCTTGACAAATGATATGTCCCTAAATTACTCTTTCCTGGCTTTACCACCACTGTAAATTTAAATTCTTGAAACAATAGATTCCACCTACATATGTGCCCCTGCGAGACAGGCTTATTGACTAAGTACTTAAGTGACATGTGATCTGTATAGAATTTAACTGGAGTTTCCAACAAGTATTGCCTAAACTTGTGCAACGTGTGAATTATGGACAATGCTTCCCGCTCTGTAGTTGTATAATTTTTCTCAATTGGGGTCAATTTCCTGCTCATAAAATAGATAGGATGTTCAACAATACCTTCTCCAGGTTGGGCTAACACTACTCCAATGGTCATGCCAGAGGCATCAACATGTACATGAAATGGTTTGTTCCAAGAAGGAAAGCACAAAATGGGCACAGAGTAAGCCTTTCCTTTAATGTCTCAAACACTAATTGTTGTGCCTCACCCCAATCGAACTTTCCTTTACTCCTCAGCAATTCCTCCTAGGGCGTGGAAATCTTAGCATATCCCTTAATGAACTTCCTTTAATATCATGTATGACCCAAGAATTCACGCACTTCACTCTAATTTTTAGGCTCCTCTAAGCCCAATATAATAGCTACCTTAGTAGGATCTACCAACAAACCTTATTTACAGATAATGTGTCCCAACAAAGTTCTAAAGGGTGTAGTAAAGATGCACTTCTTAATGTTAAGAGAGATGTTCAACTGTCGACACCTCTCAAACATGAGTCTCAAATTTTCATAGCGATCCTTTACTAACCTATAGACCATCCAATCATCTAAATATACCTGCAAAAACTTATGAGTGAAGTCTTGAAATTCTTGTACAATAATGTGCAAAAAGACCGCAGGCGCATTCATCAAGCCGAAGGACATAACTGTATATAAAAAAATTCCCCATTCAGTGGTGAAAGGTTTCTTTTCCTAATCTTTTTTAACAATACACACCTAATGATAATGAAAGAATTCATCATTAAAAGAGTATATCTTGTACCCTACAATGCCTTCTAATATCTCCTCAATAAAAGGTGTGGGAAAAGGGTCTATGACACAAGCAGCATTCAACTCTCTGTAGTCCACACATATTTGTATCCTACCATTTTTCTTTATTCTTATTACCATGGGGCTAACCCACTCTGAATCCTCAATGGGCTCAATGATTCCATATTTCAACATTTTATCAATATCTTCCTTCACTTTGATGTGCATATTAGGATTCATCCTGTAAGGCCTCTTTCTAACCAGGTGTGAACCTTCCTTTAACTTGATCCTAATCTCACCCAAAGAGTGATGCACTCCATTTAACTCATGATAACCTCACAAAAATAAGTCCTAGAAGTCACGCAGTTTCTCAAGTATCTGTAGAACCTCTTGTTCTGACCAATAATCACCAATAATGGCTTTTTAGGCTTTGCGTCTATCCCAATGTTTACCTTATTTATTTTCATGGGATCATGATAGGCATGCACCTTCTCATCTGCATTATCCAATACCTCAAGTGTACAATGTATGTGGTCCACATATAGATTCTCCACTTCATCATCATCTATCATGAAAACCAGCTTACCCTTCTCTTTTTGTAAACAAGCATGCCTAAGCTATTCTTCATTTGTCTCTTCTTCATCAAAGCATGCCTCCAAGTATAGATCTCCTAGCAGATCTAGAATGAGCTCCTCTGCCTTTCCACTATCCCCCATAGTAAGGCACTACATAATCTGTAAAGCTTCATTAACTGAGGGTTTAGAAGAAAAATAGTCAAAGTTTTGGATCATACCTGCAGTCAGTTTTTGCCAATTTTGTGTCTATTTGTTCAATTCCACATAGACATAACATACATGTGCACAGCCATGTAAGGTGGAATAGAACTTATGCACCCATAGTGAAGGTGGTAAGGCCTCCTTCCCCTTCATCCAGAGTCTTTCACATTCTCTAAAATGCTGCGAGGTAGGGTTCTTCCCATGAAAGTTGCATATGTTACATGGTGCATTACTCCTAAGAAATCTAGTAGAGAAGGAAATTCTCACTTCTCGCCACTCTAAAATATTATTTCTGCGTGTAATCCACCAGTGCATTGTTGTCCCACACAGGGTATAAACTAGCATGTTTCTTCAATCTCCTTCATTAGTCCACTGGGCCTATATAGCGCATAAAAATACATTAGGGTTTCCCTCACCAGTGTACCTTGGTACCTAGTTGTTTCCCAAGCACCTAACAGTGCACAACATTATTATGCGATTAACTGTACCTTTCATCTCTCACCCTACCATTTCATATGTTCCATTTGCCCAATTATCACAAGCAATGCTAGTTATATCACTCATAAACTGAGTATCATCCCTCTGGATAACCCCTTCCTTAGATGGCTCAATTACTTCAAGATATTTGATAGTGCACACATATATACTATTCAGATACTCTTCACTCAAGGGCTTCGCATATTGTGTAGCCATTTCATTTTACAAAGGAATAATCACGCGTTCCTCCTTGTTCTCAAAACTGATGTATTGTTAAATCACAAATCAGCATTATTTGCATAACACCAAGGGCACCCAAGTAATGCTGGTAATTTTTTTGCTTCTGCGAGCTCCAAAACCTCAAATTCCCCAGTAAACTTAGTCCATTAAATAGTTATAGTGGCATCCTTCAGTACTCCAATGGGCATGGCTCTAGTCATGTTCATTATATACATCACATTTGAATAGGGTTGAAATGGTGGTCTCCCCATCTTATTCCAATCAATATATTACTCAAAATCCACTCATCAACAACTACATTCAAAGTAATCTCCTTATCATACTCATGACTATGATGAGGTAAGTTCACATGCAATATCTACCTCTTGCGCTTAGCACACGGTACCTTCTTTATCAACTAGTCACCTAGCAAAGGAATGATATTCTTCTGGCACAATATCTTACAAACATCCTTTAAGTCATCTACATCTTTCTATGGAAGCTCAACCTTCTTTTCCTGCTTCATCTTCTGCACTTGCTTCTTCGAGCACCTAATTTCACCCTGCAAGTTCCTAATAACCTCTATAGCTTCTTGATAAAATTCCTTCAGATGGAAAGGATCTGGATACTTTGTATTTATCACCTCCTAATTTTTAATAACAAGATTTTTCTTTGGAATCTCATGAGCACGCGTAGCCTCAGTGCATGTAGTCACCAACACGGGAAACAACTCAAGATCAGGCACTAACTTTGGCATCCACTGATATTCCATAATGTGTTGTACTTTAATCATTCTTGTACACTTATTATTATTTTTAAAGTTCTTACTCATGTGTTCATATAACTTTAGACATTCTTCAAACTTGTGTTACTTCCTACACCATGAGAAGACTACATTCTAAGGGCATTTGTACCTATAATGATCAGGGGATCCACATGTAAAATAGGTTCCACGAGGGAAGTCACTTCTTCCACCGCCATGACCTCAGCCTCTGTATCCTTCGTGGTAACCTCTACCTCATCCACCTCCATCAGAGTACCCTTCATGATGTTTTCCTTCATGCTTAAAATTATTGGTGACACTATTCTGGCGCACGCTAGTTTCAATAGCCTCATGAATCTGATCAATAAATCTATAATTCTCCAGTGTGAGACTTACAAATCTTATTGTATGAAGACATGTTATTTTAAATCACACGCTACAAAATAGAGTATCTACTCAAATCATGATCTAGGTGAAATATCTCACAATCCAGTAATATGGCACACACCAATTTACAAGGACAATTATGCTTAGTATGTCCTTCTACCTCACAATTCATACACCATATACCATTGTGCATCTCATGAGCTGAATTAACTGATAGTTTCTCCAATTACTTTTTCATAGATGTAATCTGTGCCTCCAAGAATGGACTAACTCCAGTGTCAACATTTCCAACTTCCTCGGCACATAGAGCTACGAGCTACCTCCAAAGCCTCACGTAGATCTATGAATCTCTTATGAGAGAGTTCCCTTCTAAAATGTATGATCATACCACCAACAAACCATTGTGCATGTTGGCTAGGGTGAATATCATAAGACAAATTTGAAAGAAATTTTTTAAAACATGCATCATACTCCCTTACACTCTCAGACCTACCCTGCTTAATCTCCTTCAGCGCGATGTTACTTTTCTATTCAAACTCAGGTATATGCAACTCATCATGAAAGAATCATGCAGCACATTGTAATCTACAGTTGTCTAGTTCAGATCATACTTTCTATACCAATTATGCGTGTACCCTTATAAAGTAGTAGAAAATTGAATTTCCTTACCCTAAGGAGCTGTAATTCCCTTCATTTTCCCTAGTAATTCACACTTATACACATGCTCAGCACCATTTTTAACACCCTTGTATTCTAGTAAGTGAAGTTACATCTCATATGACACTTGTAGTGGCTGATGGGGGTGTGGACCATGCCCACCAAATCTATAACATTTAGTACCTCCAATATTCCCTCCACCTCCATAACCACCAGATCCATTAGATTCTAAGCCTCTAGATCCTCTTGATTCACCTTCTATATTGGGCACTAGACCAGAGGATGTGCTACTCTTTGTTCCAACTATTGTACTAAATTGAACCCCCACACTTTGCAAAATTATGTTACTTCCAGATGTATTACCAACATTCTGTGCACCCACGCTCTATCTTGATGATGCACCAGAAAATATACCACCAAACAAAGAAGATGTCTATGTGGCCATAGGTGTATGCATTTTCTGATGAACTTCTATATTCAAAGGAAAATGATATCTACCAATTGCTACTCTATTACCAACACTAATATTATTCTCAATGTTTGTTTCAAGAACTGGAACACCAAGCACAAGGGAAAGGTCACCAGGTGGGATCAAATGCACGCAGATGGTCCTTATTCTGTCCTCTTCTTACGCGTTCTCATCTGAAGTTGAAGGGGATTCTCTTTCATGCTTTCTTGAATGGGGGAGTACCAGCTACTCAGGTTCCACGTCCTCTACATGAACCTTGAATCCTTCGCGCATCACCTTTCTCCACAACTCCATAGACTCCTCAACACTACACTTTTTTTCCAATTCCCTCTCTCACAATTCATTATACTTAAGCCACATTTCCTCTCTCTCTCTCTTTATGCCTTAAGGTCTACCATATTTTTCCACACCTGCTCCTACCCATGTGCGCGGTGGAGGTTTAGCTAGCCATAGGTAGTTCTTCTAAATCCATAGTTATCATCAAGATCTTAATCACTAAAGGAATGATGCATAAATAATATCCTTTGGGTTCATGTAAGAACTCAAACTTAGCAACCTCTAGATATGAATAAGTACAAATAGTGTACTCCAACATATAACTATACAAAACACCACTCCACCAATGATCTACAGTGTGTTTCTAAGTTACATCAGCATCATGTAAATTCTAGTAATCTTCTTATGTCAATACAGTTGATCTATACCTCCAATTTCTCTTTGATGCATATGTTATCAACCATTCATACAAAACTATAGGAAAACAACAAAAGAACATCTCATAAAGCTCATGATACAGATGTTCTTCAACCCACGTGTGTGCATCGAAATCAGGTCTAGTATTATATATGTGAGCAAACGGATCTTCTAAGTCAACAACCCAACTCTCAATGCTATCCAAATTCAATTGATATGTCTTCATCATGCAACAGCTAAAAAAAAGGTCTCGGAAATGGAACCAAAATGTAGTCTTTATTTTCTTACTCAAAACCCTAGGTGAGCTAGCACTTCATCCAGATGGATCTGAATGCTCACCTGAAGCATGCAAAGGTACCAGGTCCCTCTTTTTATACTAGATTTTTCAAGGTGTTAGCATGCATGAACATATGTTCCATAACCATAACATGTAAACCAATACAAAGCATAAATGATTCAAATCACAACCATGATGCATAATGAATTAAATAAGGATCAATATCATATTTACCATACAATAACCAACCATAGATACATCAATCACCAAGATCCATTCACAACAATCCATCATATTAATTTACCATAAACACAATAGTTGAATACATCATAATTACCAGTACAAAGTCATGCACGCAATCATACTAGTAGCATAATTCTGTTACAATATCAGTCTCTCAAAATAGTGTAAATCAATACATATATATAGGGGTGAGGACTTTCACTTCACCACCCATGCACTCTTAAAATAGGATGAATGCTCAAAATAGCCATGCGTCGTTACAAAGATAACTAAAGAAGCATCTAAGCTTCACCTAATAATATATTATCTATAAATAACTACAGATGTAATCTTATTATTAGCTCAGACTCTGCATGACTCTTGATCTTTCACATGTTCCCAAAATATCCTACACGTATCCTTAAAGTCTTCATGTCTGTTGTCGCCAAATCATTGTACCCTCTGAATAACCAAAATGTGAACAGGATGTTCGGTGTGATTGGGACAAATGGGATCACCTCTCAAGCTATGGGACTTGGGCTGGAGGTGAACCTTCGGAGAAGGCCGACTTCCTCTTCCTAAACTAAGTGTTGTACTAATCATAGTGCAATAAAATTGTTGTCTAGACCTATGCTAACATTTTCATTGGTTTTAGGAAAAGTGATTTGCAGAAATGAAACTATACAAGGGATGTTGATGCACCAAGTAAAGGGTGTTATCAAACTTGGGAAGGGTTACTTTGAAGAGGTTCTGTCCACCACAATTTAACTTCACCTACTGCAACTTAGAGAGGGTACAGAATACCACATGCTAGGAAGCATGTGTTCCCTTTGTTAAACTTGATCAGAAAAAACAATATATCAATCTTCCAATGGATAAGGATGAACTTGAGAAGGGTGAAAAAGCACCACAACTCAACTGAATGCAATACTTCACCACTTCATAAGCACAAAACTCCAATAACCTATAATAGAAACTTAAACTTGCACAATGTACCTGAGATCATGAAAAAGGCACAAAGAAATATAGAATGATGAAAGAAACAAGATTAGTCACAAAACACACACTTTTATTACTTCAACAATGTGCACAATGCATCATACATTGAAAAGAGGAAATGGGTGCCATTACATTCTTGAAAAAGGCTTAAAAGTTACCTCAACATACAAGGACAACTTGGAGAATAAGGAGGTTTCTTGAAAAACTATACACTTGTCTCAGAAGCCTAACTTGTACAACCTATCTAACCCATTGGAATGAGCTTCCAACTTACATTTATAAAATAAAATGTGTGAGAGGAGAGAAAAGGTCATAAATTCTATTCCTAAATTAAAGGAACATAATTGTCAATTTATTACAGTTGATTAAACCACTAGAGAAGGTTCCATCATGTGTCATTAATTTCCTGTTGACCTAGTCTTCTCAATTAATTAAAAGAATATTTTAATAAAATATTTTAATAATAATAATAAATATTCTTAATAAACTATTTAAATAAAAATATTAATTTTATTAAAAAATATGGTGGGACCCCTTGGAATTGGTTTACACTAAAGGGGTTCATAAGAAATGGCCAAAAAAGACCAACTCAGTGGTTGGCTCGCCGAGCCAACTCACCGAGTTGGTGTCGAGCTCCTCTTCCATTGCACCAACCGAGCTATGCTAACTCATCCCACTCTACTCGTGAGCTCCCACAACATGAGCTCTTCATTTAATAACTCTTCATTCTTACCGCAACTGAGCTCCTTTGCATCGAGCTCCTTCAACTCATCTGATTGACCGAGCCACCTTGTGTATTTTTCCGAGCGCCGAGTTCATCTATGTTCGGGTGAAACTTGGAAAACTTGACTCATTTTGATCCCATGAGTTACATTCTAATTCACATGACCTAGCTATCTTCCTCATGCATCAACCTACGAATTCACCTAATGTAACTTGGCCCACATGGCTCAGCTCCCTTCAAATTTTTTTGATCAATCGCGAGATTCTCCGAAATCATGCAACTTGGCCCTAAGATCCCGAAATGCTTTCACCACCAAGCTCTCAAAATGATCTCCCCACCGATGATCTCTCAGAATGAGAAGCCTAATGAAGTTATCGAGCTCTTTTTAGTCTTATCTAATGATGTTGATCCTACCTTCACGATGTCCCCATATTCAACTCAGCTCGGTTGGGTGAATTATGATCCCAAGCTTTGCTCATCAAGCTCTACTATCTACTTAGTTCTTACTCGGATTTATAATCGTGAAATGATCCACAGAGAGCTCTCTTGAATTCTAACTTGGCCTACCTGATTCTTGGTCACATACATCGAGTCCATTCATGACTTACCACTTACATCCTCTGAAATTTCAATATGTGATTTCTCATCAACTTGGCCCATAGCATTTGATTCAAACTCATTGATGCCTTAATGACTGTGACCAGATCATGTATTGGCTACTGAGTTAGTTTTTGGGTTCTCTTAATCTCTTTACACCTCTCTAATGGTGATACTTGGTGAATCCGCAGAGCACCAAGCTTGAGCTTGAACCTCATAGTTTTAATTCCATCCATGTCCTCATGAGATACTTCACCTAGACCATGAGCTTGGCTCATCATTTTATTTGGTTTTATGTATTGACCATTAAACCAACCCTGAACTCTTTGTAATGGAAAGCTAGAACACTTTAAATGAACTATGTCAATATCTATTCCTAGCGAGTTTCTTGCTTGAACACTTTTCATTAACCTAGTTGACGTCAATTATGAGCTATTGATAGTAACTCAGATGCATTTTCAATGATATCGAACCTGGCTTGTCATTTCTTCCTCCTCAAGTCAACCATCCCTAGCATCAATAAATACGATCCATTCCAAACTATACAATCTCCATGAGTTCACCACATGTTCAAGTTCCTCTACAATGGTGATCTTGTCGACTTCAATATCTTTAAAAATGAACTTCGAGTTTGAGTCTCTCATCCACCGCTCTGTATTCTTCTCTTAATAAAGACTCATCATTTTCCTCATAAATGACTCATTGAATTACACAAATCTTCTAGTGAAATCATTCTGAACTGTATTATTTATTATGAAATTGAGCTCATTGTTCCCACGAGATGACACTTGCACCCACACTCTTGATATTGAACTTGTTTGTTCGAGTTATTTTATGATCCCATTTCAAATCTGACTCCACATATAACCATTTCTGGTTCAACTCGGATTTATGAACATGAGTGGGTTATCCTCTACAATATTCTCAGCCACATGCGACGGTGTCCAAGTTATCTTATGTACAACTCGTGACTCAGTTTCACAAAAATCAATCCTCCCTAACTGCTTGGAAAATGTTTTCACTTCATGAGCTTAGAATCAATCTTACCATTGTTTGTATGCTTCATGGATTTGCCAACATTAGTCATCTAAAGCATTCTACCCTTGATCTCCTACAAATAACATGATGTCACCTCGATCATTCATGAATTTTTCAAAGGCCAACATAGATACTTCTCACCACTCTTTTGTGCATTCAATGGCCGAGAAACTAGCACTAAACCTGTTAACCATCTATGAGCGAGTTCCTCCACATTACTTTTCGTGGATCCTAAAACATAAACCAATTCACCAGATGACTTGTTTGATAGCTCGGTGATGGATTTGACATCTCCACGACTCAGTGAAAATGGATATTAATCCCACCTTTACCCTGACTATTTTCTCATGATGGATTTTCTAGACTAGGAGTCCGAACATTGATTTTCCATGTTTATGTTGGCATGGGTTTCATATCATGAAAATCCCACTCTTTTATATTTTGGACCTATTTCTCTGTAGAGTTGGTGTGATCCTTCATAACCTCCCCGATGTGGATTACTTGTGTTGGATTTCCATAACCAAATTTCCACATGGCAATGCTTTCCTAATTTCCCAAATTCTTGGAAATTCTCAAGACCCCAAAATGTGGAACCTCTTACCTTATATTTCCATCAACAAAATCCCAACCTGGCTTTACCTTGAACTTCTCCCACTGAGCCATTTGCAATTCATAATCCAAGCTCATCCACCCACGTCTATGTCAACTTTGTTTATGCTACAATCGAGTTGAATCCATCGATCACCATTAATTGTGACTACAAACTCGACTCTCAACCTCCTCGCTATAGAGTTCAACTCATCTCTCAACCATGATGATTCATGGATTATAAAATACCTCGGCTGAGTCCCTTTTGAGATTGGCATGCCTTGGAGATCCAATCTTGGAGCCAGTTGATGCTCCATGCCCTTGGCTCAAATGCTCACATAGTTCATCTAAATTATATCCTGCAAATCATTTCATCTTTGAACTACTTACATTGATCCTTATGAGGCAAGCTCAAACTTGAGTCACGTCACTCACCCACTAACTCGAGTCGAGCTATCTCTAGTTTTGGCCAACCTCTTATGAGCTTGCTTCGTGATCTCTTCACCCACTTTCTCTTCATGGAACTCAATCGAGCTCCTTTATTGGTTCTTCTTTTCATCATATCCTGGCATGATTCGCTCACCTCTAGTTTAACTCACCTCTGATTCGGTGCCTCCATGTCATCGAGCTTAAAAATAATGCATGTTGAGATCCCTCCTAGAAAACATGATGAAAATGAGCTATAATAGAGCTTGATCTCGAGCTTGTTGTAAGACTATAACTTGGTTCTCCCACAAGTTTCTAACTAACATACACCTTGATTTTCTCCATTTGAACTCTTACAACAGAGAACTCACCTAGTCGAGCTATTACCATTGAGTCATGCATGAACTCACTTTAGATCATTTTTCCCACTCATTTGACCGATTTTTTAATTAGACCTTACCACGCCACTTCCAATACTCAACTCATATGTTTTTTCATTTTCCTAGCTCCGTGCATTGGGTTATCGATATACTCAAATTCAAGTGGTTTACACTTTCCATTGTTAAGCGTTATGTTTTGATTTTCCACTTTGAGTTACTCAATTAAGTTGACAACGAGTCGATATTGATTTGAAAACTGAATTACCAACCGAGCTATCACCCAAGTTAAAACCGATTTTGTATCAAGCTCAGCTCCATCTTTACTTTCTCACATGATCTCACTCTGTCGAGATCACCTTGTTGGGCTTCTGACTCTGCACTTTGTTGAGCTTTCTTGACCGAGCTTGATACCGAATGACATACTCACCCAACTTTGCTGAGTCCTCCATGAGCTACCACCAGGTTAGCACTAAACTACACACCGAGCTGGCACCAAGTAACCTTGTTTGAGGCTAGGTGATATCATGTATTAATTATTTTAATTGTTTTATCTTGATGATGACTAGAAATGGGCCCATATGACCAATGTCATAATTTGATCGTAATAGGACCCCATTGTCCCATTTTGTCATGAGTGAAAAATTAGATAACATTTTTGGTAACCTCTTAAGGATGATTTCCTACTAAAAATGATTCCAGTAGCCTTAAGTCATCCATTGGGCATGGATTCAATGTTAGAACCCTGAAAGTGATTTGAATTTCTATGATACATCCTGAAATCTTCTTGAGCATTACCAATCTTGGACCTTCCTGGAATGTTAAGCATGAAGTATAATGAATCTGATGAATACTTGGCATTTATGGCATACAGCGGAATTTTTACTAAAGTGGTCATTATGAAAATCTTATGGAAACGTTGAACCTTCCTCTCCTCAAAAACCTCCAATGATGAAATAGTGTGCAGAGAAACACAAAAGGAAAGAAAAATAACAATAATACACAACAATGTGCATTAGTATATGGAGGAAAACACCTAACTAAAATGTATAGGGGGTGGAATGATCTCAAAAGAAAGCTTTGAGATTTATCCCATTCATATGAATGGGTAGTTGTTCTCCATTGAGCATGGATAATGAAATTAATTTGCCTCTTTGTAACTCGTGATGATGTATGGCTTGCTCCAAAGAACGTCAAACTTGGCATGACTGCCTGGTTTGGTTCTATCTTCGTCGCATTTGAGAACTAAATATCCATCTTGGAAATGTCTGTCAGATGTTTTCTTTTTAAATGATTTCTTAACCTAAGCCTGATGTTATTCTAAGGTTCTCATTGCCTTGTTTCGTACTTCTTTCAACTCTATGAGTTTAGCAAACCTTACTATCAGAGAATCGTTCTCCATAACTTCAAGTTGATGAGCTAACTCCAAAGTAGGTAACTCTAAGGAGAGAAGAAGTTTTGCTTCCCTTCCATATATAAGCACAAAAGGAGAATTTCTGATGGCCTTTTTAGGCATGATTTGATCTACCCATAAGGCAGTCTTAAGTTGTGTATGTTAAGTTCTTATGTTAGTCTCCATTGTGTGCTTAATAATACTTATGAGGTTTTTGTTGCTAGACTCAGCCAATCCATTTCCTTATGGATAGTAATTGGATGAAGTCTTAAGGTAGACTCCATTTTTAACAACTCATTCACTCAACTTCATACCAAGAAAATCCATCATGTTTTCTAAAATGACTATAAATGAAACACCGAACCTTGTCATTATCCCTTCCAAGAAATCTAGAACTGTCTTCTCATTTCTCTCCTTCAATGCTACCTCCTCTGTCCATTGATTAAAATATTTTGTTACAGTAAGGACCCATTTATGTCCATCACTAGATGGAGGATTAATCATTCTGATGAATTCTAACCCCCATTGAAAAAAGGGTTGATCTACTTGAATTGGATAGAGTGGAAGAGCTGCCAACTTCTACTTTCCCATGAAAAAGGAACATTCCTTACACTTCCTTACCCAGAGATGGGCATCTTTGAAAAAATCTAGCCAATATTAGTCAGCTTGCATGATCTTTGTAGCAGTTTTTCATGTAGAATAATGTCCTCCAAATAGTCCATTATAAAACTCTTCTAGTATCTTACTTACCTTTTCTGGTCCCAAGCACCGAAGGAAAACACCATGTAAATCCTTTTAAAAGAGAACATTATCTAGCAGAACATATGGAATAGACTAAAGATGGAAATTTCATATTTGACATTTATCCATGTTCACAGGATATACTCCTAAGAAAATGAAACTCTTCATTTTGGATAACCAGTCAACTTGATCATCACTCTCATCAGTGTTTAGGAGCACCACATCCTCATCACCTTTTGATTCCACGTCTGCAACAAGTTTTTGACACAAACCTTTACCTCTGACAAGTTTAGTAATTTTGATATGTACATCATACTCCATCACCTTCGTGATCCATCCAGCACACTTTTTTTTCATCTCTTTGTTCAACAAAAATTCCTTGACACCTAGATGAGACACCATCAGATGAATTCTGTTGTTGGACAACATGTGCTTGAATTTCTTCAAACCTCAAATAACTACAAAGACTTGTTTTTCAATGAATGAGTATTTCATCTTGTAGTCTTTGAGGGATTGACTGAAGTAAGCAATTGGTTGCTCCATCAAATCATCATTTTGTTGGGTGAGGATACCTGAAACGCTCTCTTGACCTACAAAATCATAAAGGATAAAGTATTTATCAAACCTGGGATTAACTAGCATGGGAGCTTGAGAAATGGCCATTTTTATGGATTTGAAGCTCTCTCATCCTTCGTTTGTCCATGAGAATGGCATATTTTTCTTCAGCATGGTTGTCATTGGTTTAGCCAATGTTGTGAATTGAGGGATGAATCTCCGCACAAAATTTATGGTTCCTAGAAAACTCTTAAGACCCTTCTTGTGACTTAGGAGAGATAAGGACATAATTGAATGAATCTTAGCAAGGTCAATTGGTACTCCTTCCATTGAAACAACATGCCCCAACAACTTTCCCTCGTGCACTCCAAAAATACATTTCTTGGGGTTAAGTGAAACCCCAAATTCCCTACACCTTTGGAAAACCTTCCCTAGATGCGTGATGTGGTCTTCTACATGCTTAGAATATATAGTTATATCATCAAGATAAACCAAAATTATATCATTGATTAGTCCCTTAAATGCCATGTCCATGGCTCTTTGGAAAGTAGCCCTAGCATTAGACAATCTGAATGGAATTTTGTTATAGGCATATGTTGGTAGTGAAAGCCATTTTGAATTAGTCAGATACTTGGATTAGAATTTTATTGTAACCCGAATATCCATCGAGCAAATAAAATATTTGAGCTCTTGTCATTGTTTGAAGGATCTTCTCCATTGATGGAAGAGGATAATGGTCTTTCAATGATGCATGATTCAAATCCCTGAAATATACGCACAACTGAATCTCTCCATTCTTCTTCCTTTCGGGAACCACATTGGCTACCCATGAGGAATGTTTGATGGGAAAAATTATACAGACCTCGATGAGTTTCCTTAGCTCCTTTCTCATTAGTGGCTTGATTTTGGGATTAATTGGCCTATGTTTCTGATGAACTAGCTTGGCATTAGGATCAAGTTTGATGGTATGTTGTGTTAGACCTGGATAAAAACCATGCAAGTGTTTATAGCTCCATACAAAAATGTCATGATACTCTTGAAAAAAATTTATGAAGGATTCTTTCTCTTTAGAAGTACATACTTTCTCTATCTTTAGAAACTTTCCATTTGCTACCTCGACTTCCTCAAAATATTCTTCCTTGACCACCATGTTAGAGATTTGTCTTCTGGCTTGATCATCTGAATTAAAAATGGATTCCAGAGTGACTAATCCTTTTTTTTATTGGTTTCTTGTAAATTGTATGATTTGATCACCTTACGATTTTTACAACTTATCTTGATTTTTCAAAGAAAATGTTGCCTCTTCTTGTAGGAAAAGGACAATTTTTTTTCACTATCGAACACTTTTCATCTACTCACATTATCAGGGATTGTAGTTCAAACCACCATTTTGACAAATTTTTGCCCTTATTTCATGATATCAACAGGTATGTTGTATTACAAGCCACTTGTAGGAAGCCTATCAGCATCTTGATTTTGATTTCTAAGAACTACATGGATCCCAAAAGATTTGAAATACTCAATCAAGTTCCAGACTCGGTTCTTGAATGATCATAAAAGATATTTCTTAGATGCACTACATGTCATCACTTGATGAACAACTAACTCACTATCTCTAGAAATAGTCAGAGCCTTGATTCCCCTCTTTTGGGCTAGCTGAATTCATTGAACAAGGACCTCGTATTCAGCAACATTATTAGGGAAACTGAATTATAACCAGAAAGATAAGAAGTATTTATCTCCCTCTAGAGAAATTAACATAACACCAACACTGGATCCATTCTTACTTCTCAAGCCATCAAAGAAAAATTATCACAGTCCTTCAGAATTACTTGGTGTTTTGACCAGTTGCAGTATGATTGTATCTTCTTTGTGAATGCAGTATGTACCTAATCTTGTTTATTCCAACAGCAGAAAAACCATATTCTTCTTCTATGAACACATCAGTGTAGGGATTGTACTGATGATCTCCACTTAATTCATCTAGCACTGTATCATATACTTCCTCAACAAGAGTGGTTTATTCATGATTAACATCTTCTTCTTCTTGATATTTGATGGTGTAATTCCCATTTATAGGACTATTACTATAGGGTTTTACATGATTATGGTAGATTGGTTCTACCCTTATAGTAACTTTGGTTCCGTATTGAGTCTCTCGAATCATATGTGACCAATTGGCTGATAGATAACTGCCCATCTTGGCAGTGAAATCTCGTGATAGGCAGATGGTGAATAGAGGAGGGAGATCAATGACTGATATGTCTTGGGTGAATGAAAAACTCAAGCATGCATGGATTGTAAGTTAAAGTCCCTTGATAACTCCAACCATCTTAATAGTTGTGCCATCCAACTGAAAAACTCCTCTTGCAACCGTTGCATATTGTATTCCTAGTACATCTATAATTTGTTTGGGCATGACTCAGCTACTGGCACCAAAATCGATCATGTAATTATGCACTAAGTGGTTTCCAATGATTAGGGAAATATAGAATGGTGATGGTTTGTTGTCTTTAGGAATAATTTTCCCTTCTGGTTGACACAATTTCATAGCAGTTGTTGCTCCACGACCTGCTGATCCATCGGTAGTACCAAAACTATTTAGAGCCTCTCACAAAATATTTCTTTGAGAAGGAATTGAGAGTCTGTCCCACATGGTAACACTCATGTTGGTATTCTTCATCTATTCTACTATGCTAAAGGGAATTGCTCCAACTTTGTTGACACTTCTTTGGGAATTAGGATTCTCTTTTAGAAAGTGATTGTTGGGTATTGTGATGCCTGAAGAACCTTCTTTCCTTGCAGCTTGGCTAACAGGTGTTTCTGGTGGTTTCTTTCCCACATATTTATCAACTGTCCCTTATGGTTGAGGCTGTGAAGTGGATGCCTTATCAGCTTTGGAAGTTTGAGGTTCTATTTCTCTCTTCTTGGACTAAGTTTTTTCCGCCACTGATGAGGAATTTGTATTCAACCCACAAAAATCTTCTGCTTGCCAGTTTATCAAAGTGGTTTCTTCAGGTGCCTGCGGTTGATCTGATGTTTCTTATGTAGATAAATTTTCTATTACCTCTAAAGGGGAAGATACACTTTAAACCATAAGGTCCTGGATAATAACTCCATTGGGATAAATATTTTGATCATGGGGTTGAGAACAAGGATAACACCATTCATAGTCTTGAACTATATTATTCTTGACATGTATTATGGCTCTAGATGAGCTAGCAGCAAGAGGGTTTCGAAAGTTCGAAGGCCTGACATTTTTAGCTTGACCTGCAGTTTGATTTTGAGGCTGATTATTCCCTTGAAAAGGAGGGTGGTTATCTTGATACAACTGATGTTGTGGTTCATATGGACGATTGTATTGAAATTATTTCCGCTTGAGTGTAACGAGTTCATTTCTAAAAGTTTGTAGTAGTGACTTGACTTCAAATAGATCATTTATAGAGGTAGAGGTAGATTGAGATGGTTGATTAGAGGTTATTGGAATAGGAGCAACAATAGGATAATTTTTCGTAAGATTCGGAGACAACGGCATTGGCGATCGTGGACCTATCTTTCCATCCTAAATCAAGGAATTTTCTGCTCTTATGGAAACTTTGTAGGCATCAGGTAATGTAGTCCCTCCCATGGACTAGATCATAACTGATACATCGTTATTTAAGGCCCCTAAATAGTATAACAATACATTATTTGGAGAAGGATTTATGAGTTCTGGAATCCTATTCCAAGTCCTGTGGAACCAGAAGTTGAAATCACTCATGTATTCTTGGGGAGCTCTCTTCATGGTACTAATTTGTTCCAAAAGTTATAGGTGATCACTCTTGTCTTCAAAATTTTTATAGATATTTTCTCCTAACTTGTCCCAAGTGGTTATGGTGAAAAAACTTAACCCTCGAAACCATTAAAGTGTTTTTCCCTTGAAAGAGCTAGCAAGAAGTCTAACCGCAACGTTGTCCTCTGTGATATTATGTACTACATAAATGCTAGCTACATCAAGAATATGTTCCACTGGAGTAACGTGAGTTTCCCCTATGTAAAAGGGTAAACTTTTGAGTGTCGTAATATGTATAGGGTCACGTTGAGCCAATAGAAGAGGATTGTTTGCATTGAAAAGGGGGAAAACTTTGTTTCATGTAATAACAACAAGAGGTTGATTGTTCCTTGATGGAGGAAACCTTTCGTATGGAGGAGTTGAATGACCCCTATGAGGTACAGCTATAACCGGTGATGTTGAAATGCCTCTTCTCCTTCTCTTTGGAGGGGATAATAATAGTTCGATATACTAATAATTTCCTTGTTTTGAAGAATATATTGTCTGAATTCTTCACATAAGTTAATACACTCAGATTTGGAATCCAGAGATATAGACTTGCCAAGTACTTTAACTTGAGCAAGTGAGAAGAAAAGTACCAACTCTGTCCCACTGGGCGTGCCAAAAAATGTTGTCATCAAATCACTGCACCCTCTGAATGGCCAGAATGTGAATAGGACATTCGGTGTGATTGGAACACATGGGATCACCTCTCAAGATGTGGGACTTGGGATCGAGGTGAACCTCCAGAGAAGGCCAACTTCCTCTTCCTAAACTAAGTGTTGTACTACTCCTAGTGTAATAAAATTGTTATCTAGACCTATGCTAACATTTTCATGGGTTTTAAGGAAAGAGATTTGCAAAAATGAAACTATATTAGGGATGGTGATGCACCAAATAAAGGGTTTTTCCAGACTCAGGAAGGGTTAATTTGAAGAGGGTGTGTCCACCACAAGTCAACTTCACTTACTACAACTTAGAGAGGGTACAAAATACCATAGACTAGGAAGCATGCATTTCATTTGTTAAACTTGATCAGACAAAAAATCTATCAGTATTCCAAGAAAGAAGGATGAATTTGAAAAGGGTGAACAAGTGCCACAACTCAACTGCATGTAATACTCCACCACTTGATAAGCACAGAACTCCAAGAACCTGCAATAGAAATATAAACTTGTACAGTGTACCTACAAGCATGAGGAAGGCACAAAGAAGTATAGAAGGATGAAAGGACCAAGATTAGTAACAAAACACACACTTTTATTACTTCAAAAATGTGCATAATTCATCATACATTCAAAAGAGGAAATGGTTTTCATTATAGTCTTGAAAAAAGGCGTGAAAGTTCCCTCAACATATAAGGACAACTTGCAGAAGGAGGTTTCTTGAAAAATTATACACTTATCTCAAAAGTCTAACTTGTCCAACCATTCTAACCCATTGGAATGAGCTTCCAACTTACATTTATAGAATAATTTGTGAGAGAGGATAGAATAGGTTATAAATTCCCTTCCTAAATTGAAGGCACGTGATTGTTAATTTATTACAGTTGGTTGAACCACTTGAGAAGGTTCCATCATGTGTCATTAATTGCCTGTCGACCTAGTCTTCTCAATTAATTAAAAGAATATTTTAATAAAATATTTTAATAATAATAATACATATTATTAATAAAATATTTAAATAAAAAATATTAATTTTATTAAAAAATATGGTGGGACCCCCTAGAATTGGTTTGCACTAAAGGGGTTCATAAGAAATGGCCAAAAAAATACCAACTCAGTGGTTGGCTCACCAAGCCAACTCACCAAGTTGGTGTCGAGCTCCTCTTCCATTGCACTGACCAAGCTATGCTAACTCTTCCCACTCTTCTCAACCATGACTTGGTTGACTGACTCCTCTTCATGAGCTCCCACAACACGAGATATTCATTGAATAACTCTCCATTCTTACTGCAACTGAGATCCTTTGCATCGAGATCCTTCAACTCATCTTATTGACTGAGCCACCTTGTGTATTTCACCAAGCATGAAGTTCATCTATGTTTGGGTGAGACTTGGAAAAATTGAATCATTTTGATCCCATGAGTTACATTCTAATTCCCATGACCGAGTTATCTTCCTCATGCATTGACCCATAAATTAACCTAAATCAATCTCAAGATTCTCTGAATCATGCAACTTGTCCCTACAATCCCAAAATGCTTTCACCACCAAGCTCTCAAAATTATCTCCCTACTGATGAGCTTTTAGACTGAGCACCCTAATGAAGTTATCGAGCTCCTTTTAGTATTATATCCTAATGTTGATCCTGCCTTCAAGTTATCTACTATCTACTTTGTTCTGAATCAGCTTTATAATCCTGCAATGATCCATGGAGAGCTCTCTTGAATTCCAACTCAGCCTACCTCACTCTTGGCCACATATGTCAAGTCCATTCATGAATTACCACTCATGACCTTTGAAATTTAAATATGTGATTTCTCATTAACTTGTCCCATAGCATTTGATTCAAACTCATTAATGCCTTAATGACTGTGACCAGATCATGCATTGGCTATTGAGTTAGATTTTGGGCTCTCTTGATATATTTACACCTCTCTAATGGCAAGACTTGGTGAATCTATAGAGCTCCAAGCTTGAGCTCGAACCTCCTGATTTTAATGCCATCCATGTCCTCATGAGATACTTCACCTAGACCATGATCTCGGCCTTTCCTTCTATTTGGTTTGATGTCTTAACAATTAAACCAACCCTGAACTCTTTGTAATGGAAAGCTAGAACACTTCAAATGAACTATGTCAATATCCATTCCTAGCAAGTTACTTGCTTGAACACTTTTCATTAACCAAGTCAACGTCAATTCTGAGCTATTGATAGTAACATAGATGCATTTTCAATGATATTGAGCCTGGCTTTCTATTTCTTCCTTCTCGATTCAACCATCCCTGGTAATAAATATGAGTTATTCCAAACTATGCAATCTCCATGAGTTCACCACCTATCTGAGTGCCTCTACAATTGTGATCTTGCTAACTTTGATATCTTCAACAATGAGCTTCGAGCTTGAGTCTCTCGTCCACCGCTCTGTATTCTTCTCTTAATAAAGAATCACCATTTTCCTCATAAATGACTCACCAAATTATACAAATCTGCTGGTGAAATCATTCTGCACTATATTATGTTCACCAGTGATTTGAAATTGAGCTCATCATTCCCACGAGATGACACCTACACCCACACTCTCAATATTGAACTTGTTTATCTGAGTTCTTTTACGAGCCTATTTCAAATATGACTCCATGTATAACCATTTTTGGTTTGACTCGACTTTATGAACATGAGTGGGTTATCCTCTATGATATTCTTAGCCACATGTGATAGTGTCTAAGTTGGCTTATATACAACTCGCAACTCGGTTTCTCCAAAATCGATCCTCCCTACCTGCTCAAAAAATGTTTTCACTTCATGAGCTTAGAATCAATCCTACCATTGTTTGTATGCTTCACGGATTTTCCAACGTTAGTCATCCAAAATGTTCTACCCTAGATCTCCTACAACTAACATGGTGCCACCTCAATCATTCATGAATTGGTCAAAGTCCTGCATATATACTTCTCACCACTCTTTCGTGCATTCAATGGCTGAGAAGCTAGTGCTAAACCTATTAACTGTCTGTGAGTGAGTTCCTCCACCTTTCTTTTCATGGATCCTAAAACATAAACCAAGTCACTGGATGACTTATCTGATAGCTCGGTGACGGATTTGGCATCTCCACAACTCAGTCAAAATGGAGATTAATCCCACCTTTATCCTGATTATTTTCTCATGATGGATTTTCTGAACTGGGATTTCGAACACTAATTTTCCATGTTTACGTTGGCATGGGTTTCATATCATGAAAATCCCATTATTTAGCAATTCGGCCCTATTTCTCCTCATAGTTGGCATGATCCTTTGGAACCTCCCCCACATGGATTCATTGTGTTGGATTTCCATCACCAAAATTCCACATGGCAATGCTTTCCTAATTTCCCACATTCTTGGAAATGCTTTTCTCAGGACCCCCCAATGTGGAACCTCTTACCTTGGATTCTCCCGCCAAGCCATTTGTGAGTCATAATCCGAGCTCATCATCCCACGTCTATGTCAACTTTGTTTATGCCATAATCAAGTTGAATTCATTGATCACCATTAATTGTGACTTCAAACTCGGCTCTCAACCTCCTCGCTATAGATTTCAACTCAACTCTCAACCGTGATGACTCATGGATTCTGAAATGCCTCGGCTGAGTCCCTTTTGAGATTGGCATGCCCTACAGATCCAATCTTGGAGCCACTAGATGCTCCATGCCCTTGGCTCGAACGCTCAAATATTTCATCTAAATTATATCCTGCAAATCATTTCATTTATGAACTACTTGCATTGATATTTATGAGGTGATCTCAAACTTGAGTCACGTCACTCACCCATTAACTCGAGTCGAGCTATCTCTAGTTTTAGCCAACCTCTTATGAGCTTGCTTCGTGATCTCTTCACCCACTTGCTCATCGTGACCCTTAATCAAGCTCTTATATTTTTTCTTCTTTTCATCATAGCCTGGGATAATTCAATCAACTCCAGTTTAACTCACCGCTAACTCAGTGCCTCTATGTTATCGAGCTCGAAAATTATGCATGGTGATCACCCTCCTAGAAAACGTGACGAAGATGAGCTATAATAGAACTTGATCTCGAGCTCATTGTAAGACTATAACTTGGTTCTCCCATGAGTTTATAACTAACATACACCTTGATTTTCTCCCTTTGAACTCTTACAACTGATAACTCACCTAACTGAGCTATTACCATGCATTGAGTCATGCATGAACTCACTTTGGATCATTTTTCCCACTCAGTTGACCAAGTTTTTAATTAGACCTTACCACGCCACTTTCAATACTCAACTCATATGTTTTTTCATTTTCCTAGCTTCGTGTATCAGGTTATCGATATACTCAGATTTGAGTGGTTTACACTTTTTATTGTTAATCATTATGTTTTGATTTTTCACTTTGAGTTACTCAACTAAGTTGAAAATGAGTCAATATCGATTTGAACACTAAATTACCAACCGAGCTATCACCCGAGTTGAAACTGAGTTCATATCAAGCTCTGCTCCATCTTAACTTTCTCACATGAGCTCACTATGTCAAGTTCACCCTGTCAAGCTTCTGACTTTGCACTCCATTAAGCTTGCTCAACTGAGCTTGATACTGAATTACATACTCTCCCATCTTCACTAATTCCTCCATGAGCTAGCACTGGGTTGGCACTGAAATACACACCGAGATAGCATCGAGTAACCCTTTTTTAAGCTAGGTGAGATCATGTATTAATTATTTTAATCTTGTTATCTTAATGATGACCAGAAATGGGCCCCTATGACCAATGTCATAATTTGATCGTAATAGGACCTCGTTGTCCCATTTTGTCATGTGTGTAAAATTGGATAACATTTTTGGTGACCTCTCGAGAATGATTTCCAACTAAACATGATTCTAGTATCCTTAAGTCATCCATTGGGCATGGAGTCAATGTTGGAACCCTAAAAGTGATTTGAATTTCTGTGATACATCCCGAAATCTTCTTGAGCATTACCAATCTTGGACCACCCTGGAATGTTAAGCATGAAGTATACTAAATTTGATGAATACTTGACATCTATGGCATACCGCGGAATTTCTACTAAAGTAGTCATTATGAAAATCTTATGGAAAATTTGAACCTTCCTCTCCTCAAAAACCTCCAATGATGAAACAGTGTGCAGAGAAACACAAAACACAACAATGTGCACTAGCATATGGAGGAAAACACCTAACTAAACTGTACAGGGGGTGGAATGATCTCAAAATAAATGTTTGAGATGTATCACATTCACATGAATGGGTAGTTCTTCTCCATTGAGCCTAGATAGATTAAATGAATTCACCTCTTTGAACCTCGTGATGATGTATGGCCTGCTCTTGAGAGCATCAAACTTGGCATACCTACCTGGTTTGGCTATATCTTTGTCCCATTTGAGAACTAAATATCCCTCTTGGAAATGCCTGTCAGATTTTTTCTTGTCAAATTATTTCTTAACCTGAGCCTGATGTTGTTCCAAGGTTCTCATAGCCTTGTTGTGTACTTCTTTCAACTCTATGAGTTTAGCAAACCTTACTGTCAAAGAATCGTTAACTCCAAAGTTGGTAACTCCAAGGAGAGTAGAAATTTTTCTTCCCTTCATATACAAGCATGAAAGGAGAATTTCTGATGGCCCTTTTAGTTGTGATTCAATCTTCCCATAAGGCAGTCTTATGTTGTGTATGTTAATTCCTTTTGTTAGTCTCTATTGTGTGCTTAGTAATCCTTATGAGGTTTTTGTTGCTATACTTAGGCAATTTGTTTCCTTGCAGATAGTAATTAGACAAAGTCTTGAGGTAGACCCCATTTTTAACATCCCATTCACTCAACTTCATACCAATAAAATCCAACGCATTTTCTTAAATGACTGTAAACGGAACATCGAACCTTGTCATTATACCTTCCAAGATATCCAGAACTATCTTCTCATTGCTCTCCTTCAATGCTACCACATCTTTCCATCAAGTAGAATAGTTTGTTGCAGTAAGGACCCATTTATGTCTGTCACTGGATGAAGGATTAATCTGTTTCACACAGAATTTTGTTCCGGAATAGAGTTGATTCTATCCTTTCATTCTCTAAGAAACAGATAAGGGTTAGGGCTAGGAGGAATACCTGTTGAATGTTGGGAAGGTGTGCGCGTACCGTAGAGAGATCAGATCGATTGTGAACAACTCCTTTTTGTCTGGGAAGGACTACCTGTAAATAAGAACGCAAGACCACTAGATTTTAGTTAGACAACAAGTGAGGCAACTACCTTAGGCCCAGGAAATATTAGACTTCCTTTCGAAGGTGGTCATTTCCCCATTTAATATGAATTAAAGCAAAATGATAACAAAGAACTACAAGATAATACTTACTAGTTCCTGATGAAGATACAGGTCCAAGGAATAGACCAAATGGTTAGTTTGGTTGAGATAAACGGCACGGTCTTGGTTTAGGCAATGCTGGTCGGCTGATCAATTCAAGTATCCTAGTTATGCTAAAACACGAACATGTGAGCTCGATGGAACAAACAGCTACATGATAGAATCGTAAATTACGGGTCTTGGTCGAGGTACTTAATTGGTGTGGCCTTGGGTCAGGCCGATTGGTTGGTTACGGCCTTGGGTCGGGCTGATTGGTGGGCTGCGGCCTTGGGTCAGGCTGATTGGTGGGTGGTGGCCTTGGGTCGGGCCAATTGGTTGGTTGTGGCCTTGGGTTGGGCCGATTAGTGGGTTGCGGCCTTGGGTCGGGCCGATTGGTGGGTGGCGGCCTTGGGTCAGGCCGATTGGTTGGGTGTGGCCTTGGGTCGGGCCGATTGGTTGGTTGTGGCCTTGGGTTGGGCCGATTGGTTGGTTGTGGCCTTGGGTCGGGCTGATGAATTCAAAATAAGGCTATTTAGCAAAGCCGGGGGTCTACATGAATTTTATAGGGGTAGAAGAATAAATAAGGATGCCGACCTACGCGTTGATGATAGAGAAGATGTATTTGTTTAACATCTAAATAAAACTGAATATGTATGGTGATTTTGAGTTTATGATAATAATAAGAAATGTTTGTGTTTTGAATGTTTTGAATTGATAAAGGACAAAGGTGAGTGTTATCAATATAAATATACGAAATTATTTATATTTTTAAGCAAAAACACAACATATGATAGGTTATGGTAGGGGATGGTCGAGCTAACCTTGGGAGACCCCATGTCTCCCAAGTGTTGCCTACATAGCCCATTGCACAAAGCAAGGAGGGGCCTCAGACCAATGTAATTCTCCCTTAGGACCAGGGAGAGATGAATTTAGGCAATTTGGTTGTGTTTAGGCAATTTGTTGGTTGGTAAAATTTTTGATATTGGTAGGGTAAGGTTGTTGGAGTTGGTAAGGTATAGGTGAAGCAAGGGTTAGCTTACCCAAGCATAAGGGAACCATGTCCTGATTAAGGTCAACATATAATCCCAAATTCGGGTAATAGAGGCAAAAATGTCCCATAGTTGGAAAGAGCTAAACAAATCACGTATTATCATAGGATGAGCTTGAATCTCTAGGTACCTTGCATAGGCGATAAGTCGATAGGTGAAAAGAGTTGTATAATCACAATATATCGGATATACGTCACGTCCCTTGAGTTTTGTTGTTTTGAAGAATGGTGAGGTGTGGTGGATGGTATAGCTGGGGCGCAGAGAACTTGTTATAAGGTGATTATTCTGGCCAAAGAGAACCAAACCTGAATAGACAAGTCCATGACTCAAAAGTGCTTTTGAATATTGCTTTTATTTTTCTGGATATAGACTAATCGATGCAGGAAGTCTATATGGGATATGCATTTTGTTGTTCTTGAGGTCTTCACGAAGCTGATCAATGCGAGAAGCTTCTGATAGAGGTTGACTTTGTATAGCTGTCCTTCAAGGGAGTAGTCTATTTATAGTAGCAGATGTGGCTTTTGTGCATAGTTGTCCTTCAAGGGAGTAGTCTATTTATAATAGCAGATGTGGCTTTGCACATATTTGTCCTTCGAGGGAGCATTCTATGTATAACTTAGAGGTCTAGATGTCTGTTTGGCATGAAGCATCTAGTTTTACAGGAAGTTTGACTCAAGAATATCCCATAATTGTATAATTGAGAACGTATTATTTTGATACTTTTAAGTCATGGACCAGACTAAAAAGTGGAAAGCATATTTAAGAGGAGGTGATGATCAAACCACGTGAGGTTGATTCTACTTTGAGGTGCATGAAACAAACTGTATGAGGTGGTAAATGAGCTCAAGGGACGAGCGCAAGGTAGATAAGAAGTGATGTAACACTAAATTCAACAGTAGAATGGTCGGAGATGCAAGGCATTAAGGGGTTCAGGCTCGGGTTTACCATTAAGCGAAGCTAAACGATAAGTGCCTGATCCGTAAGTGTGAGTGATAATGTAAGGCCCAATCCAATTAGGAGAAAATTTTCCACATTTGCTCTTTTCTAGTTTGGTCACATGTTGATTCTCTTTGAGGACAAGATCACCAATCTGAAAGGTACGCTCATGAATTTGCTTATCATAAGCACGCTTGATGCACTTTTGATAGATTTGAAGGTGGTCAAGAGCTGTAAGACGACGCTCATCAAGAAGCTCTAATTGGGCTAACTGCTATTGGCGGAAATCATCATTGGTGAGAATATCCTAGAGAGATATTCTTAGGGAGGGGATTTGTATTTTGAGAGGCAAGACAGCCTCAGTACCATATACCAAAGAGAATGGTGTGGCATTAGTAGAAGTATGGATGTTGGTACGATAAGCCCAAAGGGCAAAGGGGATGTGATCAGGCCAATTGTTTCCGGAATCGTTAACGAATTTCATGAGAATTTTGGGGAGGGTTTTGTTATAAGATTCGGCTTGACCATTTTCTTGTGGATGTTAAGGTGATGAGAAGCTAAGTTTGATACCAAATTTGTCACAAAGGTCTTGTAACAATTTATTTTTGAAATATTTTCCATTATCTGTTATCAGGCGATGAGGAACACCAAAACGACAGATAATGTGATGGTTGATGAACTCTACGATTTTTTCTTTTTTGGTTGAAATGAGTGGAATGGCCTCCACCCATTTAGTGTAATATTTGGTTGCTGTGATTATCCAATGGTGACGTTGCGAATAAGGCGGGTGAATCTCACCAATAAGGTCTAAACCCCATTGTGAGAAAGGCCAAAGATCTCGTGCGACCTGTAACAGGTGGCTAGGAGTATGTTGAAGGTTGGCATGTTGTTGACACATGACACAATGCTTAACATATTCGCAGTAGTCTTTATTGAGAGTAGGCCAATAATATCCTAGGCGAAGGATCCGCTTAGCCACGGCAAGGCCACTAAAATGTCCACCACAAATTCCGTCATGGACTTGTTGGATGGTATAGGTGACCTCCGCACCGGTTATACATCGAAGGAGGATGCCATCAAAGCCACGTTTATAGAGGAGTCCTCCCATGATGACATAATGAGAAACACTTTTAAGAAAAGTGTGTTTTCCGTTACTAGTAAGGTCAGGTGGGAGAACAGAGGTTGTAAGGTAGTCATGAAATTGGTGATACCAGGTATCCTACGAATTAGCAGATACATTATTTACCATACAAACATCCGGGACTGAGTAAGATGGGGCAAAGAGTTGTTGGACCAAGACAAATATGTCAGAGTCAGTTGGTGAGGCAGGAATTTGTGAGGCCAAGCAAGCCATAGTATCCACAAATTTATTAGTTGAGCAGGGAATGGTTTGGATAGAATAATAAGTAAATAAGGTCAAAAGTGAATCCACGTAATGTTTGTACTTTTGAAGTTCCTCATTTTTACATTGGTAGATGCCCGTAACTTGATTGACTACCAATTGAGAGTCGCTGAAAATGTTAATAGCCTTTACACCTAAGTGTAACGCAACCTAGAGACCCAAAACAAGGGCCTCGTATTCCACTGTATTATTAGTGCAGGGGAAATCAAGCCAGAATGAAAGAGGCATAGGTTCAGCATCAAGAGGAATGAGAACAACGCCTGCCCCTCTACCACGCTGGCATTTGGATCCATCGAAGAAGAGGGTCATTGGATACGACACCTCACTGAGTGAAAGAGTTGTGATGAGCTCATCAGGGAAAGTAAAATTGGTAAATTATTCCCCAGGTAAAGGGACTTCCGCGAGTTGGTCTGCAATAGTTTGTCCTTTGACTGATTTTTGGTGTACAAACTCAAGGTCGAGGTCAGCGAGTAGCATAAGCCATCGAGCGATGCGTTGGTTTAGATGAGGTTTGGCGTACATATAATGGATGGGGTCAGTGTTGGTGATGACAAAAAAAATTTGATACAGGAGGTAATGTCGGAGTTTGGTGGCCACAAATGATAGGGCTAGGCACAAATTTTCTACGTGTGTATAACTAGTCTCGTAATCCACAAGAGTATGGCTTATGTAATAAACTACTTATTCTCGATGCTCAGATTCACGATGTGCGAGCATGGCTCCTACATGGTCGGTGGCAAAAAGGTAAAGGTAGAAAGGGCAATCGTCCTAAGGTGGGATAAGCACGGGTGGTTGCAAGAGATAAGCTTTAAGAGCCTCAAAGGCTTGGTGGCACTCTTCGCTCCATTGAAAGACAATGTTCTTTTTAAGGAGATCATGGAAAGGTTGACATCGATCCGAGAGTTATGAGATGAAACACCAGATAGATTGGATTTTGCCCTGTAAACTACACAATTGTTTGAGGTTAGTAGGTGGGGGCATTTCTAGGATAGCTTTGACTTTTGCCGGATCAACCTCAATGCCACGCAAAGAGACGATAAAACCAAGAAGTTTTCCCAAAAGGACACCAAAGACACATTTCTTTGGTTGAAGACGAACACAGTATTGTAACAGGTGATCAAAAATAATTGTTAAAACATCGAGATGTTCACTGTGATGTTTAGATTTGCCAAGAAGATCATCAACATAATCCTCAAAGATAGTGTGCATAATGTCATGAAAAATGTAATTCATAGCCCGCTGATAGGTCGCACTAGCATTCTTAAGGCTGAATGGCATGACACGATAGTAGAAGGTCCCCCATGGGGTAATGAAGGCAGTTTTATGTTGATCGGCCGGGGCTACCAAAATTTGATTGTATCCCGAGAAGCCATCCATGAGAGAAAGCATCTCATGGCCTGCAGTGAGATCAACAAGTTGATCAATGCTAGGTAAGGGGAAGTCATCCTTTGGGCAAGCGAGGTTAAGGTCCCGAAAATCCATGCATATCCAAAGTCCTCCCGTTGCTTTAGTGACAGGTACGATGTTATAAATCCATTGAGGATAGTCAATAGGTAAAATGAAGGAAACAGAAAGGAGTCGTTGAAGCTCTTCTTTGACCAAGAGGGCAATGCGTGGATGCATTTTTCTTAGTTTCTGTTTAACTGGTTTGGAGTCGGGTTTCAGATTAATGTTATGGATAACAATGTCAAGATCGATTCCTGGCATGTCAGTGTAGGACCAAGCGAAAGCTTGGTTGCGGGCACGGAGGAAGGTAGTGAAGGCAGTTTGTTCTGATGCGTTAAGAGATTGTCTGATCTTCACAATGTGAGGATCGTCCTCTGTGTGGATGTTGATTTCTATTTTTGACTCATTCAACATGGTTTGAGTTTCAGATGGTAAGGCACATTGAATATAAGAGTCGTCCATGCCAAGGTAAGTGAGGATGGAGTCGTCATCCTGGCACTCAACAACATTAATTGAAGGCGGGTCTTCTTCGATCATGTCTGGATACAGAAGGGGAAGAGAATATGGTTCTTCATTATCACGTTGATAAGTGAGAGGACCCAGGAAGATAGCATTTAAGAAAAAAAAAAAAAAAAGTTAGGAGGGATAGATTCCAGGTCTATCGACTCTGTGGGTGAAGATGGCAAAATAGGTGATGATGGTTCAGAAGAGGTAATGTCATTGTCTTCCCAGATACAACTGACACGAGGTTTCTTTGGTGTAAGTGTTTCAGAAAATCCAAGACCACTACGATCTTTGTGTTTGTGTGTAGGCACAGGAATGATTGTATGTCGGCCTTGTTCATAAAGACCGAAACCAAAACCTTTCCAAGCACAGCGAGTCAAGAAGGTGAGGGCAAAACAACGATTTGTTAGATATTGAAAATCAGATTGGACGGGAACCACACCAAGGGGAGGTTTAGTGGTAACATAGGATGCGTCGACACCCCCATATGTTAGGTTGGTGTGGCAATTAGGTGGTCTGTAGGAGATCACCTCCCCCACATGACGGTCGTAGGTAGGATGTGTATGTAACTGTCCGTACTCCTTTGGGGTATGGAAAGTGTTAACGTTATATAGGCAATACTCCCCCAGCGTAAGGCATTGAAAAACATCTGCCAAGGGATCTGAGGTTGGGATGTTGTTCGTGGGGAAGGAAGTGGTATTTGCGGTGGTGGTTTCATTGGTTGAAGGTGTAGGTACAGCTAAGGTGGATGGTTGAGGTGTGGGCGAAGTAGATGGTTGGGTTGGATGAATGGGTGCCTTGACTAGTACAAGCACATCATTAGGGCGATATAACATATTACAGGTTTTGAAGGGGGGAGCGTCAGCTTTTACGGTGTATGACTTCCTCTCATACTCAAATTTTATGCATCTATGTAAGGTGGAGGGAACGCATCCCATAGCCCAGATCCAAGGGTAGCCTAACAACATGTTGTATTGGAATTCTCCCTCAAGGACATAGAAGAGTTCGAGTAAGCTACATGGCCCTACACGAATGTTAAGGATCACGGTGCCTAAAGTAGAAGTAATAGCATCATTTAATGAACGCAACATGGTGGGGTTGGCACACATGCAGCTAGAAGGGATATTCATTTGTTGGAAGGCTTTGGAAGAGATGATGTTTAGGCTAGTTCCCCCCTTCAATCATAACACGACGTACTCGGATGTCCTGGACATAAGCCGAGATGAAAAGAGCGGGGTCAGGATCTTCTGCACCAAAGATGACAATTTCCTCTTTGGAGAAACTGACAGCAACGGCTTGCTGTACAGGGACAGAAGTGGTTGTGGAGGTAGGTTGTTTGGTGAGAGAGGCGACGTGGTTGGGTGTTAAAATGGAAGCAACGGGAAAGGTTTCGTTAGGTAAGACCTCTATCCCTTGAAGGATTTCAATGAGAGCTTGTCGATGAGATTTAGAGGTTTGAATGAGATCATATAGTGTCATTTTTACAGGTGATTGGTGAAGCTGTTTGATCATGGTATGATGGGCAACTCCATCAGAGACGGGGTAGACAGGTCCACGAATAACCACTTTAGGTGGTGGTGCGATTGAGATGGTAGACGGAGAAAGAGAGGCCGCCGGTGTGCTTTCTTTAGCTTTCCCATTGTTTTTTTGCCCTCGAGTAGCAATAATAATCATGTTGATCTCGTGAACACGAGAGGAGGAAGATGGCAGGGATAAGTCATTGTCTTCGAGAGGTGGGGTTGTAATAATAATAGATCTTGGTGAGGTGGGGACAGGTGGTATAGGAGAGGGGATTGAAGCTAAAGGTTTCTCCCTTCGTAAGTTGTCTTTCTTAACCTTTCTATCCGAGATAGGTGACTGATGAAGGATGGCTTTCAAAGGTTTGCATCCCTCCACATCATGTCTTGGTGTGCGGTGGTAAGCGTAGATTTTAGACTCATCATAACCTATAGGTCGAGGTTTAGATGGATCATAGGGTCTAAGTGGGGGTAGGGAAATGGTCACATTCTCCACCAACATATCAAGGATCTTGGCATAAGATCCTTTGAGCGGGTCAAAGTTAGAGGAAGATGAGGCTATTGATTGGGTGGGTTTTGGTAATGGTTGGGTATGGTTGGTTCGTACGGGTGGTGGTTTAGACAAGGGGTTTTGATAATTGGATTTAACTAAACGTGGATTCTTCGGCGCAGAAGTCATGTTTAGCTGGTTAGATGATGAGGCCATAGATGACGTGGTGGCAGGAAACAACCACGGGGAAAGAGGAGTGACAGCAAACAAATCCTTTGATGATGGAGTTTGTTTAGGGTTGGTAGGTGGACAGGATACTTGGGGTGACGGTGTTGATACACCCGTGGATCTCTGTATGGGTACGGAAGGTGCAGGTCATTTTACAGAAAACGCAGGAGGTATGATGTATTGAGGCAAGGTGGAGGGGTGAGGTCCCAATATAGAAGGTAGGTGTGACGGCGAGGGTTTTAGTTGTGACAGAGGCATAGATTGGACTTGAGGAGATTGGGTCTGTCTCCTAGGTGGATGGACGGCTTTATTTTTGGATAAATCTAACCGTTTAGGTGGGTGTGTTAGGTTGGGTATTGGTGAAGTCCCAAGCGTAGGGGAAGGTTTGGTTAGGTTAATAGAGGTGGATGAGGTACTCGGTAGAGATGAGGGGGGTGAAGATGAGGACATAGGCATTTTGAGATTTTGTAAACACCTCGGGTATATGGTAGAGGTGTCTGGATCGGTCATCTGCATTTGAGTAGAGCATGGTGTACTCAAACACTCCCATAGGACTCGTCTATCTTCTGAGGGATGAAAATCTTCAAGTGTAAAGAAGAAATTTTGTATGGAAGAGAGGTGGGTTGTGATTCCGGTCCACTGTGGGTGTGATACAGGGGGTAAATGAGGCACTGTATCAATGGGTGTTAAGAGGTCAACCGGTCGCTAAAAAGATTTATGTGATGAAGAACTAATAGGTAGGAGGGCATGCTCAAGGGGATCCATCATGATTAAGGATTTTGGTGATGTCAGTTCGAGAGGTTTCTCTTCTAAGGATGACAGAAACAGTGGCGAGCCTTCTTCTTTTACAGCAAGAGTGGTGGAAGGAGATGTTTGGGAAATAGATAAGTTAGATAACATCCGCTCACAATCTTGCAGGGATGTGGTGTAAGAAGGTTCATTTGTGAGAAGAGAACTCTGGGTGGTTAATTCCTTTATAGGTAAAGGAATAGCGGGACTGTCCTCTCATCCTGATGAAGGAGAAGGGGGCAAAAGTCCCTGCGTTGGTGAAGAAGCTTGATTCAGAATTTCCTCGATAGAAGATTTTGGTTGGGAGTTGAAAACTGCATGGATTTCATGAATACTCTTCTCCTCGACTGAGGTATCTTGATTTGTGTTACTATTAGATGCATGGTTTGGAAATGGTTTGTTGAAGATTTTTAAATTTCGATTAGCGGGGGCATTAGGATTGTCGAGAGTTATATCCCCTGCATCAACCATTTCCTGCACCATGTTTTTCAACATCTTGCAGTTTTCATGACTATGTCCCTTCACGCGATGGAAGTTACAGAAGTCATTTTCTTTATACCAAGAAGGAATAGCGTGGGTGGAATCAAACCTGGAGTGAGGTTTAACAGGAGGCAAGGTGATAGCTCCTGCTTTAAGCAATTTGTCCAAGATCACACCATAAGTTTCTCCCAAGGGAGTATAGTTGATGGGCTCGGATTTATACTTATAGGTGGCTTTCAGCTGGGTATTAGACAGTGCTTGAGATTTGACCATCACAGCGTGTACGGTCCCCTTTGATTTCAAAGCAACCAATGTGTGAGAATTGGTGGTGTTGGGTTTGGTGGTAGAGTCTTGGGTCCATAAATTTGAGCTTTTGTTGCGTAACCTCAATTTCTCTTCCTCTAAGGCTCGAATCTCTAGTTTCCGAGCCATAGTAAAGGCCTCATCAAAGGTGTCGAAAGTTTGAATTTGGAAGGTGGGAGAAATGTGTTTAGCACAGGCCCGCGTAAAGAGTTCGATGAGCTCGACCTGAGGTAAGACATAAGTAAGTTGGTTGATGAGGCCCCGCCATCGTCCAACGAAATCTGTGATAGACTCGTCTTCAAATTTTCAGATGGCATAGAGGTCGGTAATGGATACTTTCTTGGCAATATTGATGGAGAAGTGATCCAAGAAATATTGGGCTAACTGGTTAAAGGAGATAATTGAATGTTGGGCTAAAGCACTGTACCACTCCAAGGCAGGTCCTGATAAGGACATGGGAAAGGTACGGAGTAGTAAGGCATCGTCATGAGCAATCAGATAGCAGGCATGTCTAAACGATCGCAAGTGTTGTTGAGGGTCCTCCTTACTATTAAAGCGAGTAAATTTCAGTAATTCCCATTGAGGAGGATATGTATAAAGGGGGACAGAAGGGTGAATAGGCTCCCGACAAACTTGCTCGTATGTCAGGGTGTTACAACTTCCTGAAACAGAAGCCTCAAGATTTTACATCTTGTCCATCATCTGTTTGATTAAATCATTGGTTGGGTTAGATGATGGTGTTGTCGTTGTAAACAGAGGAGGATTGGTCCAAGAGCCGCTACTAGACAATGGTGGGATTGAATGTTGATAAGATAATGGTGATGAATGTGTTGGGGCAGCCGAATAAGGGTGTCCTATATAAGAGGTTGAGGCCACCAGATGAATTTGTGGAAATGAAAAGGTGGGCGGAGCTTGTGAGGGAAAGCTCATGTGTATAGGTGGCAGAGAGCAAGTTATGAAAGGGGTAGTGGATGGTAGTGATATGTGGGGCCCCAGATTAACCAAAGGAAAGCCAATCGGTGCAGTATGAACAACCGAATCCACTGAGCTGGGAGACGGGGCTAAGGATGAAGACGGTGAGGCGGAGTTATTAGGTGGGGAAGGGGCTAAGTGAGCTGGTGATACTAATAGGCATACCAACGAGGAGCTGACCGTTGGGTGTACGGTCAGGGGTATGAGACAAATAATATTGTACGGCGCTAGGATTAGCATCCAAAAATTTGGCAAATTCCTTATCTCCTACAGGGATCTTGGGAAAATTGCTGGTATCCGTAGGATTCCCCATAGGATGCGAAGGGGGTGACTCAGGCAAAGGCACGGAACAGGCATGTGAAACCATGGCTGCTGCTTGTTTCCAGGTGATAACAACCATGGACAAGGGGAAACAGAAGTGAATTTAATCAATCTAGAACGAAAACAGCAACAAAATGTTGGAATTGATAGGTCGCTGATGTGTCAAGAACTATTAAACACAGTAACCAATATCGGTCAGATAATCGATGTCGGTCAGAATGTAACCGGCGTCGGTCAGTTAACCGATGTCAGTAGTATGGGACCGGTGTCGGTCACTGTGAAAGCAAAGAGAGGATGTAAGAAGCTACTGGTTTGGGGATAACAATGCTTAATATACCTACCAAACTGTCTTGAAGTGATCACTGAAACAGTGTATGACAGAGAAACAGAACTAAAAACAAGCAAGATGCACACGCAAACCAATAGACTAACCCTAGGATTAGTTTTAATCACTTTGGGCTTATGCCTTAGACACAAGATGATGTCAATCCTAAACAAAATACCTCAGGGAGATGTCAAGTTTGTTTTGGCTCATAAGGCTACCTCAATCGGGCGGAGGAATACCACGTGGAAAGGGGGGAGGTTTGAGCTGTTGTATTGATTATGATGTGATTTGGTATGTGTTGTGCAGTGAGAGTAAGATTAATTTCTCGTCAATACCGTGGATATCACCCCCACGTGTACTACCTGTTAGTTAATCTACGTTCACTAGAATTAAAAACAGCAAGCAAGAACGTGATGCACGTATTTTAAACCCAAATCAAAAATGATATTCGATGAAGCAAAGAAGATGACTTTCACCAAATGCAAAGATATGAAAGCAAGACAAATTATTTTACCAAAATGACAAAATATTTTGTGAATATTTAGCAGAAACAAACAGCAAGTATGCTCCCTATATGAAAGCAAGCAAGAAAGAAAGAAACCCGAAATGGGTCCCACCGGGCGTGCCAAAATGTTTCGCACAGAATTTCGTTCCGGAATAGAGTTGCTTCTATCCTTTCATTCTCTTGAGAAACAGATAAGGGTTAGGGCTAGGAGGAATACCTGTTGAATGTTGGGAAGGTGTGCGCGTACCGTAGAGAGATCAGATCAATTGTGAAGAACTCCTTTTTGTCTAGGAAGGACTACCTATAAGTAAGAATGCAAGACCACCAGATTTTAGTTAGACAATAAGTGAGGGAACTGCCTTAGGCCCAGGAAATATTAGACTTCCTTTCGAAGGTGGTCAGTTCCCCATTTAATATGAATTAAAGCAAAATGATAACAAAGAACTACAAGATAATACTTATTGGTTCCTGATGAAGATACAGGTCCAAGGAATGTGGTGGCGACAGTAAGGCTTAGTCGAGATGATCTGGTGTTGGAAAGCGAGCTGATGAAGCTATCCTCAGTCTTTTCCAATGCTTGAACGAGGATGACAGCGATCCAGTTACTCAGTTGCAGTCTTTGGCTCGATCTCTTCTCTGCAACCTTTCCTCTTTTCTTCACTTGTCTCTGTCTTGCAAATGAATTCCAGATCCTTTCTTTTTGGTTGGGGGAGGTCATTAACAGGGAACTGATGGCGGTTATGTAACTGACGGCGGTCGAGTAGGAACCGATGTCGGTTAGGTCAAAGTGGTTATTTTTAGTAAAATAGCCATCTTTCCCTCCTTTTCTCCCGAGGGATCAGTTGTGGGCTTGGTCAAGTCATTATTAGGCTCGTTTTGGTGCGGGTGAGGGGTGATGAGTCATGGGTGTGGGTCTGGACCAAGTCATAGGTCTTAATTAGGTTGGTTTAGGGTTAGGGCTAGGTCATGGTGAGGTGGCGAGATGAGGTGGCAGGGGTTGGAGATGTGGATTTATTAATTATATGGTAATTAATAAATAATTAAGTGTGTAAGGTTTAGGTGGTGAGGTATGGTTAGGTTGTTGCGGGATGAGATACGGGGTAAAGGGCGTTGTAAGACCCAAATTTGGTGTCTACATAATCATTCCGATGAAGTCCACCCCCCATTGAAAAAAGGGTTGATCCACTTGAGTTGGATGCAATGGAAGAGCTTACAACTTCTGCTTGCCTATGAAAAAGGCACATTCCTTACACTTTCTTACCCAGAGATGGGCATCTTTGAACAAATCCAACCAATAGTAGTCATCTCGCATGATCTTGGTAGTAGTTGTTCATGCAAAATAATGCCCTCCAGATAGGCCATTATGAAACTCTTCTAGTATCTTACTAACCTATTCTGGTCACACTCACCAAAGGAAAACACCATTCAAATCCTTTCGAAAGAGAACATTATCTACCAAAACATATGGAATAGACTAAAGATAGAAAGTCCATATTTGAATTTTATCCATGTTCATAGGATATACTCCTAAGAAAAGGAAACTCTTCATTTTGGATAACCAGTCAACTTGATCATCACTCTCATCAGTGTTTAGGAGTGTCACGTCCTCATCACCTTTTGATTCCATGTCTGTAGCAAGTTGTTGACATAAACCTTTACCTTTGACAAGTTTAGTAACTTTGATATGTACATCATACTCCATCACCTTCATGATCCATCCAGCATGCTTTTTGTTCATCTCTTTGTTGAACAAAAATTCCATGACACCTAGATGAGACACCATCAAATGAATTTTGTTGTTAGATAACATGTGCTTGAATTTATTCAAACCTCAAATAACTGCAAAGATTTATTTTACAATGAATGAGTATTTGAGCTCGTAGTCTTTGAGGGATTGACTGAAGAAAACAATTGGTTGCTCCATCATATCATCATTTTGTTGGGTGAGGATACCTAAAACACTCTCTTGACCTGCAAAATCATAAACGATAAAGTCTTTATCAAACCTGGCATTCACTAGCGTGGGAGATTTAGATATGGTCATTTTGATGGTTTCTAAGCTCTCTCATCCTTCCTTTATCCATGACAAATGGCATGTTTTTCTTCAGCATGGTTGTCAGTTGTTTAGCCAATGTCACAAATTGAGGGATGAATCTCCGCACAAAATTTATGGTTCCTAGAAAACTCTGAAGACCCTTCTTGTGACTTGGGAGAGATAAGGACATAATTTGTCTAATCTTGGTTGGGTTGATTGATAGTCCTTCCATTGAAACAACATGCCCCAATAACTTTCCCTTGTGCACTGCATAAATACATTTCTTAGGGTTAAGTGAAACTCCAAATTCCCTACACCTTCAGAAAACCTTCCTTAGATGCGTGATGTGGTCTTCTACATGATTAGAATATACAGTTATATCATCAAGGTAAACCAAAATGATATCGTTGATTAGTCCCTTAAATTCCATGTCCTTGGCTCTTTGGAAAGTAGCCATGGCATTATACAATCTAAATGGCATTTTTTTATAAGCATACATGCCCCATTTGGTAGTGAAAGCCATTTTGAATTGGTCAGATTCTTGGACTAGAATTTGATTATAACCCGAATATCCATTGATCAAATAAAATATTTGAGCTCCTGCCACCGTTTGAAGGATTTTCTCCATTAATGGAAGAGGATAATGGTCTTTCAATGACGCACGATTCAAATCCCTAAAATCTACGCACAACCGAATCTCTTCATTCTTCTTCCTTACAGGCACCAAATTGGCTACCCATGAGGAATGTTTGATGGGAAAAATTATACAAGCCTTGATGAGTTTGGTTACCTTCTTTCTCATTAATGGCTCAATTTTGGGATTAATTGGCCTTTGTTTCTGATGAACTGGCTTGGCATTAGGATCCAGTTTGATGGTATGTTATGTTAGACCAGGATGAAAACCATACAAGTCTTTTTAGCTCCATACAAAAATGTCGTGATACTCTTGAGAAAGTTTGATGAAGGCTTCTTTCTCTTTGTAAGTACATACTTTTCCGATATTTAGAAACTTTTCATTTCCTACCTTGACTTCCTCAAAATCTTCTTCCTTGACCACCATGTTATAGCTTTGTCTTCTAGCTTGATCATTTGAATTGAAAATGGATTCCAGAGTGATTAATCCTTTTTTTTGTTTTTTGATTTTCAATTGTATGATTTGATCACCTTATGATTCTTACAACTTATCTTGATTTTTCACAAAAAAAGCTACCTCTTCTTGTAGGAAAAGGACAATTTTTTTTCACTATCGTAAACTTTTCATCTACTCACATTATCAAGGATTGCAGTTCAAACCACCATTTTGACAAATTGTTTCCCTTATTTCATGGTATCAACAGGTATTTTGACAAGCCACTTGTAGGAAGCCTATCAGTATCTTGATTTTGATTTCTAAGAACTACATAGATCTCAAAAGCTTCTAAATATTCAATCAAGTTCCAGACTTGGTTCTTGTATGATCGTAAAAGATATTTCTTGGATGCACTATGTGTCATCACTTGATGAACAACTAACTCACTATCTCCAGAAATAGTCAGAGCCTTGATTCACCTCTTTTGGGCTAGCTAAATTCCTTACACAAGGGCCTCGTATTCAACAACATTATTAGTGCAACTGAATTATAACTAGAAAGATAAGAAGTATTTATCTCCCTCTGGATAAATTAACATAACACTAGCATCGGATCCATTCTTACTTCTTAATCCGTCCAAGAAAAATTAACATAGTCCTTTAGAATTGCTTGGTGTTTTGATCAGTTGTGCTATGATTGTATCTTCTGTATGAGTGTAGTATGTACCTAATCTTGTTTATTCCAACAGCATAAAAACCATCTTCTTCTTCTATGAACACATCGGCGTAGGGATCGTATTGATGATCTCCACTTAATTCATCTAGCACTGTATCAGATACTTCCTCAACAAGAGTATTTTTTTCATGATCAGCATCTTCTTCTTCACAATATTTGATGGTGTAATTCCCATTTATATGACTATTACTGTAGAGTTTTACATGATTATGGTAGATTAGTTATGCCCTTATAATAACTTTTGTTTTGTATCGAGTCCTGAGAATCATATGTGACCAATCAGCTGATAGATAACTGCCCATCTTGGCAGTGAAATCTCGTGATAGGAAGATGGCAAATAGAGTAGGGAGATCAATGATTGATATGTCTTGGGTGAATGACAAACTCAGGCATGCATGGATGGTAAGTTGAAGTCCCTTGATAACTCCAATCATCTTAATAGTTGTGTCATCCAACTAAAAAACTCCTCTTGTAACCAGTGCATATTGTATTCCTAGTACATCTACAATTTGTTTGGGCATGACTCAGCTACTGACACCAGAATCGATCATGCAATTATGCACAGGTGGTTTCCAATGATTAAGAAAATATAGAATGGTGATGGTTTGTTTGATTTAGGACTACTATTCCCTTATAGTTGACAAAATTTCATAGCAGTTGCTACTCCATGACCTGATGATCCATCGGTAGTACCAAAACTATTTAGAGCCTCTCACAAAATATTTCTTTGAGAAGGAATTGAGAATGTGTCCCACATGGTAACGCTCATGTTGGTCTTCTTCATCTGTTCTACTATGCTGAAGGGAATTGCTCCAACTTTGCTAACACTTCTTTGGGTATTAGGATCCTCTTTTAGAAAGTGCTTGTTGGGTATCGTGATGCCTGAAGAACCTTCTTTCCTTGCAACTTGGCTAACAGGTGTTTCTGGTAGTTTCTTTCCCGCATCTTTATCAACCGTCACTTATGGTTAAGGTTGTGAAGTGGATGCCTTATCAGCTTTGGAAGGTTGAGGTTTCATTGCTCTCTTCTTGGAAATATTGTTCACCTCTTGTCACACTGGATTCACACTAAGATCACCAAGGTCATTGGAAACCTACAATGAAATATGAACCCGTAAAACCCTAAAGTAGACATCAAGTCCCAAAAAAAGAAAGATGCATAATTAGTGGTCAGACTATCCTCAGCTATCACAATGGTGAACTTACGACTGAGCATTGCACTACATTTCAAACTCAATGTATTTCTTGATGTGTGTGTGTGTGTGTCGATCGTGCCCTAGTCGGATTTTGTGTGTGTTGCACTTGAATAGCAAGCAACAGTTAGATGTAAAAATGTAAGTAGATGTGTGCATGGAATAAAATATAACTCCCCTCCTATGAAGTGTGATGTAGAAAACCAACCCTTGTCCCTTGTGATGGTGTTATATGGATGAAATGGAGCTCTTAGATTCCTTGATGGATGCAACCTTAGGTAGTGATAGCTAATTCTTAGTGCTTGGTCCTTTATTATGATCATATAACTTTATATGTATATGATTCCTTTGCTTGAATTTCGTAATTAACTCTAAAAAGGATGACTGGAAAAAATATAAATTCCTCAAATGGATAGAAATGGCCCAAAAGGGGTGACTAAAGTGTAAAGAGTTCAAGGGCACCTATAGGGGACAAAAGCACATTTCTTTATTGTCCTGACTGGGCACCAGTGTCGAGACTCGGAGAAACTGAAGGGTCAAAGGTCAGACTGAGAAAGAAGGTGTGTAAGACCAAAAGTGGCAGTAAAAAGAAATCAAAGATGACCAAAATACATGGGTTAATCATTTCATTTCTTACTTAGGAATCACATGAATAGTAGTATGCAACTAGGACTAGATAATTACCCAAAGTGCATGATTTAGTCTCTACATCTACATGTAATTCATCCATCCCTACACATACTATTGATTTCCTATCACCCACCATGTCTACCTCTTTAGCCACCACTACCACACCTTCCATGGCTCATCTCAATCCTACATCTAACTCCATCCCTACCAATATCCTTCAAAATGTTATCCAACAAGATAATGTTAGCATTGATGATTCTAATGACGAGGTTGAATACATAAAGCTTAACGACAACACATTACACAATATTAACATTACTCCTCTTGAAATATATGAATCCTATTTTTAGGATACTTTTTTTGCTATTGGCCTTGGTAAATTCCAATTTGAAAAACCTACTCCTTCCACTAATGTCATGATACCTTTCCAGGGGACTTTCCATACATTAGACATCTTACCTCCTACTATATTTCCCCAAAATCATTTTGTGCCACACCTTGATCCCCTCACATGCACTCTCTTCATACATGACTCTTATTGGCCTCATATCCCATTCGACCCTACTTTCTTTAAAAAAAATTACATGCATGATGGCTTATCATGCCTAGGATTCATACTTGTCATTCTCCTCCCCCACCTCACTCCCGTCACTTATATCATGGATGTGTATTTGTTACCATTTCCTATGGCATCTACATCTTCCATCTATCGGTCTTCCTCGCATGTACTCCTCATTCCTCTCCACTCACACTTGGACAATCTTGGCTTGACTACATTGGTGGAATTATAGATTCTAATCATACTCATATCACATTTCCCATGTCTTTTGGTTATATCTCTATTTTCATTGATTCATTCCTTGGCTATACTCCATATCGATCTCTTTAGTATGTACACGATTACATGTAACCTCCTTTTAGTGATGAAGAATATGCTATGGGCATGTATAATTTACGTCACATTGGCTCCCTCTATGGTCAACCTCATACTATCTCCTACCAAGTCTCTAATCAAAACCCTATCGGTTATGACCCTAACATTGATGATCTCCTTGATTATTTTACATGATTCTTCACTCCTCACACACTTGGGGGCATCACGCTTTCTTCCCCCCTTCTAATCATTATCTCTTCTCTCTAGTGTCTACTACCACACTTTGTACTTTGTGCATAATATATAATCTTCCTAATCACTCCAACACCTTTTAATACATACCTTATATCGTCATTACACTATGACGCACTCTAGTTCCATGGTTCATACTCGACTGTTTAGGGTCTAATTCTAAAATGAAGCTCACATTCACTACACTTTTCATGCTCTATACTTCACCATAAATCTTTCTAGCATCTATTCTCATATGACACATTACCCAATGACACACTCTTATTCTATAGTTCATTATTGATTGTTAAGGGTCCCTATAAATGAACCTCATCTCATACTCATTCACTGGGGGGTACGCTGCTCCTACCATCACCACATATTTCATATCATACCATCACAGTCATACATTTCATTTGCATATCTTGGTTGTATTTACTCTTGCTAGCTTATTGTATTTACATGTTACACTTTGTTTTCCATGCTAGGCGGATTATTAGTATGTCATCATCTTTATATATATATATATATATATATATATATATAAACATGTGTGTTCACTTGATAATTTAAGGTGAATGCAGATCTCTTACAGGTTTTTACATGTTGTAATGATGTTTGACATTGTACGTTGTACCAGTCCCACCAAGGCTCTTGGGGGAATCTAATTTCACTACTCTCACACTCTACACACTTCACATTTTATTTATACATCATTCACTACTCATTTCAATTACTTCACTTTTCACTGATATATACACACTTTGACATACTATTTATCTTGCTAACATGCTAACAGGTACTTCATGTGTAGCATTTAATTTGTACGTATAATTACAACCATGGGTATCTGATATTTTTTCTTGATATTGTGTTCCATTGTATGTTATTGTTTACGGGATATGCCCTATGTCTTGTTTGATCATTGTATGCTTTCGGCTACTTCAACCCTGATTGTCTTGTGACATTGTAAAAATGTCCCATGTTTGAAACCTACTTTTTGCAGTCTATCTTGTATGCACACTTGATTGTTACATTGTTCTCTATTACATGCTTATTACTTTTACCACTATCACATGTTACTAGCATACTTTATTTGCATGTGCCTTAGTTTCTACCATGCACATCCCCTACCCCTATAGGTATCCTCTTCAGATCAACATCAGGTCCTCTATTTTGGGCCACATTCTCCTACAATCATCATATACACCCCAAACAAGGGGTGACATTTATTGGGTGAACAAATCACCCCTACATCATCTTAGAGTTATAGTTCATATCAATATAGTACAAAAATGGCACAGGAACATAGTCACAGAATGACCCAAAATCTAACTTGGGTCCAAAACACATAGCAAACATCAATGCCAAGAATCATACACTAACATCTAGGAGCTCTTGTCCTCCCCTTGGCATTAATGTCCTAGGGGCAGACATAATTATTTTCTCATTTAGACATAATCTACAACAGTTTATAGAGAATTTCTATAGTAACAGGCACTGGCCTTTAGTCACAGAATGCATCCTATCTTCTACAATCAATACAATCAAAATAATTCAGAACAACTCAGGAAAAATGAAACAAATCAGGATGTACAATCTACAGTGGTACTTATTAGGAAGATTCATGGAAGGAGAGTAAAACTAAACCTCTCTCCCCAACATTTTCTCTTCTGTGTGAGATCACCCAGAAAACTCACACTTAGAGTGAGATCACCCAAAAAACTCACACTCGGCATGAGATCACCCAAAAAACTCACACTCAGCATGATATCACCCAAAAAACTCACACTTGGCATGAGATCACCCAAAAAACTTGCACTTGGCATGATATCACCCAAAAAACTTTCACTTGGCGTGATATCACCCAAAAAAATTAATTTTGGCGTGATATTACCCAAAAACCTCACCTTTGGTATTCAAATTAGCAAATTCAAGAAACGAGACACTTTTCTATCTTTTACTCTCTTATATATGGGGTGCACACTTTCCTTTTTGCACACTTTTACACTTTTTACATATTTATACACATGTTTCTCTAATCTACCATATCCAAAACTTTGACTACTCTCTTGCTCTTATTTTGTAGGTTCATCCTTAGAAGAATCAGCTCACACAAGCTACAACAACACACTACGGTGCACATGCTTCACCCCTAGTTTCCACTTCCCTTTCCTAGTCTGAACACTTCACTTTGTAATCACTCCATGCTTCACTTGTCCACTCGACATGTTATTTTATGCACTCTCTACATGATCATAAGGTATGCATCTTCTATCTACTTGATGTTGTCGAGTATTCACTCAATAAAATAAAGTGGGGGGAAATGTAGGCACAAAATCACATACTTGGGTACATTTTTAGGTCCAAAAGCATACTAATGTATATATGATTCCTAAGTAAGAAAACTAGTGGTTGAAAACTATCTTTAGTCTCTTTTCCTAGTTTTTATTTTCTCTTTAGTCTTACACACCCTACAGCCCTGACAAAAATTGAGTGATTTATCCTTTATGGCCTTGGACAATAGTGCCCAATTTAGGACACCAGTGCCCAAGTGCTTCTATCCATATTGGATGCTCCTAACTCTTTATTACCTTTACTCACTCTTTTTGGGTCTATTTTATCTTTCGGGCATATTTTTCACTTATGGGTTGGCCTTCCAATTGTTAATTATGAAATTCAAATAAGGGAATCATATATATACTTAGTTACTTCTCAAAAATAAGGGACCAAACACTAAGAATTATTATCATCACCTAAGCTTGCATTCCAAAGGCACTAGAGCACTTCAAAGGCATCTATTGGTGCCCATAATTATCATGCCCTATTTAGGCACCATGTCACTAGTTTTGTTCTTAGTTTTTAAAATTGGTTCCTTTTTCATCTCCCATATTTTCAAGCTTTGTATAATCCTTTATACACATTTGTGAATTGTTGGCCTACTTTTTATGGCCTTGCCTAGAAATTATTACTTAAAAATATTGAAAATAATGGAAGCCGACATCTTCATGTCTTCCTAGAACTTTTAACCAACTTTACAAGACTAACATGTTTAGTGTAAAATGTAGTTTTCTCCCTAACACTCATGAAAGGAAAATTTTACGTGGGCTCCGGAGGCCATAAGCAAACTGCAAAGATGTATTTTGTACCTTTTAATTATTCATGTAATGTGTAGGTTAAGTTTTGACCCCACATTTTAAATGAATTATATAAGGCATGCGGTTAGAATGGGGGTAGTAAATTCAAGTTATTTCAAGTGCCCGTATGTTTGTGTAAAGTGTTAGTTTTGTTTCGAAGCTTGGAAAATGTGTTTGGCTGAACCTAACACATGGAAACATGTTCGGGGCCCAAAAATAACTTTTCATTTTGAGTCTTTATGTGATGAATGAAATTTTTGTTATGAGGCCAAAATCCTGATCTTATTTTCATATGATTATTTGGCATATTTTCCATGTTCTAGCGTATGATGTAATTGTAAGGATAATTTATTTCTGCAACAAGGCCTAAAATCAATCAAACAGTCGGTGATGAGTTATTCATATGAGTAATTCAATGCAGTAAATGGTATTGTTCCAAGAGGTGATTTGTGTAGATTCATTTTATGGTAGAATGTATGGAATTTAAAGTGAATTATTATATTCTAAAGGAGAATGAGAAATACTGAAACAAGAAAAGATGATATTTCATAAACACTACACAAAGTGAACATATTGAAAAAAGTGTTTCCTATAAACAAAATGGGGTTCTATTTAAGAGTCTCATGCCCTTGTTAATACATATACAAAAAAGAGAAGAAAAATTTTCATGTATGAAAAAGAGTCAATCATCAACATCCACAATTTCTCCTATGAGTACTGGAAGATGCATCAAAAGCTAGTCCTTATGGCGCATGAAATCCTCATGATCTATGACACTAATCACAAATTTAATGTCATCGGTTAGGCCCCACGACATGCCTTTCACCATCAACTATGGGATCCTGACCCACCTCCTATTAAGAATCTGGGTGAACTTCTCCTTTTCCCAAGTGAGTTCACCCACTCATGGAGGTGGAGCCCCCATTTCAAGTATGCTTTGGTGTCCTGGATTATGGATGATTGACTTACATGGACCTATACAACTTCATTGGTTGAATCATTAATGGCAGCCTTTTGTCTCTTAGAGGGAGGAATCCTAACTTTCACTGCGGCCTGAATTTAAATCATGGTGGCTTCCAGTGCTAAAATTCGATCCTTTGTTCCATTTACCCACTAACCTAGGGGTGGTTTTCCTTTTTGTGGTGTGGATATTGGGGTCAGGTCAGGAAGTTTTGTTTCTAGAATAAAAATGGCATAGTAAGCCCTATACATATGCATATGATCATCATGGATTCATGAGAAGTGATGAGACGGGTGGTTTTTTAGGTGCTTTATACTCAGGTGGTATTTGAGAAGGATGGGATGGAAATGCCAGGTTTGATAGACTAGAAGGGATACACACATCTCATTGATTCTATTCAGAAAAGATAACACCAATGCATTCTAGGAGGATTCATCTAGGGGATTTACTCAAACATTCGGGACACTAAACATGAACCTAATGAAGGCTTCATTTGGCCCTGTCAACTAAAAGAATTCACTCATATTTTCATGATCTAATCTAGATGGATTTTCTCTTAATACTGGTAAGGCCATGGTGGATAGATGATGTGCAAAAATGAAGTATGGGAAGCTTTGTGAAACTTGGATAATAACTTGTGACCCATCGAAATAATAATTCACACTTAAATAGATAGATTGATTTGGATCGGCATGCACAAACCTTTGTAACATCCTCATTTATGACTTAGAAAATAGGGGATTTTTTTTAAACACATAATGTTCTCTGTTCTAAATTTACATAATTCAAAACACACATTCCTTTGTTAATCCATCACATAACATAAAACCATATGTAGTTGTAATGACTCGGTTTTATCCTGATCTCTCATTTCAAGACTCGGTTAAAAACCGATCTCTCATGTTACTTGTTCTTGTGTATACGAAGTATAATTTGGTTTCCTTACCCTTCATGGGTCATACAAGTGTTGTTTTCTAAGCTTCCTATCAGAGTGTCTGTTATTGATACTCATATGAAATCTCGCAACTTTAGACTAGGTGACATAAGACAACACAACTAGTAACTTGCAATAATTTGGCCAAATTTTTAGACATGTTTATCATGCTTACATTCCTAGATGACATACTCATCGAAAGGAATATGTCTTTCACCCCACTTATTATGTTATCTAGATTAGTCTTCCTTGACTTCCGTCAACCAATTCTAAATCAAAGTTTTACACTAAATATGGACAACTCACGTACCCTAGTTTTGCAGTCTATTTGTGGTGACTAAGGGTAAGTAGACATACTCGGATCAACTTAGTTGATTCAATCATGTTTATTCACCCTAAGTCAACACGAGTTGACTACTACACTTGATTATATGTCTATCCCAGTTTAAAGTATAACTATGAAATGGAATCCCACTTATGATAATCGAGTTAGAAGAGTTGAGTAGGGTAATGAGGCATAACAGCTGCTTCGGTGTATCCACCTAATGAATTTCATCATTAAATGGGTAGAACGCAGCAATGGTCATACTATAGTAGCCCACTAAGTACTTATAACGTGACTTTCATACTTAAAGAGTCTTGATTAATTAACCTTCACTTGATAATTAATTTAATTTACATAATTCACGTACTTAAAGATCAACTACGTTCAAAAAATTATTTCCTTTATTAATGGTATCGTAATGTACCCTTTCAAAAATTAAATGCATACAGATCAAATCTGCATTTAGTTAAGAATTCTTAATTAATCAACAATTCATTCATTTGATTCCCTTAACCCAATTAGACTTAATTATGAATATCATCATCTAGTCTTCCTTTGAAATTTTTCTAGTAGTACGCATATGCAAACTTAAGGATTGACTTAATGATTTCCTTTTCATTAATTTTCCATTCTTATTTTATTTCAAGTAACTTCTCTCATTTCCATTTGTTGGTTCATGTAAGAAATAAATCACTTTATTTTTCAACATAAGAAGTTCAACTTATCACTATAAGTTATTATCATAATTGTATTCTAATTAATCTTTCACATTGTTAAATTTTTATTCAAAATTAATTAGATTCAATAACCAACAACTTTGATTTAGTCATTCACATAGATAAAGATAATAACCTTGTCCATTTTAATTCAGATAAGTAAATTCTTTCTTTATCTAATTAGGATCCTATAGATTCATTCACAAGTTCCTAACACACTTTTTTGGTTTACTCACGATAAGGAATACACTACTTATTGTATGTCAGTAATATATTATCCTCTCGGCCATAGTAATTAACTATATTAGAATTAAAATTTAAGTAGTTTACAAGGTTAATTTAGAATAAGGATCCCATTAAATAGTTCCACTTGTATTCCTCTACTAACCCCCAAATTGTATACTTTGTCTTATATACTTTGACATGGATATATATGTATTTATCAAAACATCATAGAATCAAAACTAAGACATTCTTCATACAGCTCTTAACCAAACAACTAGTCAATTTGTCAAGGCAAAATTTGATTACTCAAAATTTATAAGTGTTTCATAAACATTACCATCACAAATAATATCATTTTCCAGCTATTACAATTATATAATGGCACAAAGCCTTCATGACTCATAACAAAATCCTTTCATAACTTAAACAATTTCGAATATCCAAATAATCGAACATCATTAGAAAAATAAATGTAATTTCTATAAGTCTTTCTCCTTTCATTTTTCATGAAGTCCATCTGCACATTGTTAGCATGTGTCAGTTCACAATAATTGAGCATGATAAAATATAACACATTAGAACAGTGTGTTATTATCTAGCAATTTCATAAAAATAATCCTTCTATTTAATGAAATTGTTCTAAGTTCCCTATTTCGGTAACTTAAAGAAAGCATGCCAAAAATGCCACAATGCCATTTTAGGAAAAGAAGTCTATGTACCCTTTTTATGAACCTTTTTCCCAAATATGTCAAAGGTTAGATTTCATTCGAGTTAGAATCATTGGTTCCATAATCATACAGAATGACAATCATTTTGATATTTCAATCAGGTAATCCTACAGATTACGTGATTAAAATTCAAAACTCAATCTACTCCACAATAATATATTCAGCCATCAAATAAATTCATATTGTAAATAGTGGTATTGAAAACATTTTAAGTAGAAAACCATACATTTCTTAATAGCCGAGCTACATGATAAACCTAGAAGATATTTCTTATCAAAAACAGATACTGTCATAATTACCCAATTATCCAAACATCAAATATCACAACAATCAAAGTTAAGGTTAACATATCCATGTATCCTAAACACAATAGTCATGGTAACACGTTTCTTATCAATCATCAAGTTATTTTTCTAAACTATACTAATTAGCATTTAGTCAATCAAAACAATCAACTGACCGAAAATAGTATGATAACCAATGACAAGGAACCAGTCACTGTCAAGTCAATGCTCTTTGACTAAACTCAAAAAACAACTCAATCGGAACTGAAACACCATTGATTAGATCAATCCTCTACCAAATATATTTTCCACAATATATGACCATGAGGTCACATAATCTTAACGAGAAAATAAAACAATAATAAGATATATAAGTACATTTATTCTACAACAGTCATCCTCATAGAGAGGTAAGTTCTTCGTATAGAGTCCTCTAACTTTAAGATATGAAAAATATTCTTAGTAATAATATTGACATTAAGGTCGATAAAACATTTCCAACAACCCAAAAAATAGAAACCCAACTGGATTTTCCAACTAAAGGCCATTCATCTCAACCCAACTGGTGAGACTTAAGGTTTCAAAAAGAAAAACCAGAATAAAATGAATATTAAAGTTTCAATACAACCCAGCTTAACACCAAGCTCTCTATTAGATTTACTTAAACAAGAAACAGAAAATGAATCAGTTTTCCCATGCAGGGTTTATTATTATTTTTTTTTACTTAATTTGGCTTCGAGCCTTCATTAATTTGGTTGAGATGACCAAACCAGATACATGCAAAAGAGAATACTCAGGAAAGGATAACCAATCATAGAATTAAACAACTTTGGTACCAAAAGGGTATTTCCCTCAAAATGATTCTTTTTCAAAAACTGAAAGGATTCCCATAGACCCAGATAAAACTTTAAGCAACCTTCATAAATCTTTAATTTCACAGGGTCGCTGAAATGACCATATCCATTTTTTTTGCTAAGGAAACGATAAGATTTTACAATGGACAAATACATAAGCAAGATAATGTAGAGTCGTATAACGACACATAATCACAGAATGTTGATGCAAAAAAATTCACCCACAACTATCTTGCAATATTCCCAAAGATAATATTTAGAAAAAGATAGATTATATCCACACGAATAGACTTGGTTACCATAACCATTTAAAAATCAAAACCAAAGATACAACCATACATTTTAACCCAAAAACATCAACTAAGAAGCAATATCATAAATATGAGAGGAGTTATTTTAATGAGATTGATAAACACAACAAAAATCATAATGGGTTAGAGTCTATCATGCCTGGTAGTGCTCACAAAACCCTTCTCCACATTTTACAACTCTTGTTGCAATATTTTTCAATAGATTCCTTGAAAACTTCTTAACAAACCCAACCAAAACCTCCTCATTCCTGCATCCTTCATTTTTATAACCTCTGCATTAATTTCTTCCACTATTTCAACCATGCAATGGATTTTTTTGCACATACAACAAAGGAAAACTAGCAGTTTGAAAAATGGAAAAACCACATGCAGAGGCTTAGAGCTCGAGAAATTGAAATTCAAAACAAGACCAACTCTTTCCTTTTTCCCCAAACCATCTTACTACTTCCAAGGTGGTACTCACACTTGGTTCAAGACCAATTAATGCCTTAACAGTTTGGAAGTCCTCCCAAAGATCAGCCAACCACTAGATAGCTATAACAATAACTAGAAATTGATATGCATGCAAAATTTCATAATTAACCAACTAGAGTTAAGTGCCCACCAAGTCTATCTTGGCTACCTCCAAAAATGGCACAGGAGTGTATTGAATGCAATTCAATTCCTTAGTACAGTGTGGGTTGGCGCCCAAAGCCACACTCTAACCCTTAGGTTTATGTAACCCAAGTCAAAGTCTAGGTTAGGTTTAAGTCCCACTTAGGTTTAGGTCCAATTCCTTTTAATAGTGTCATCCTAAGTATAGATTAGGATATTCAATAGTTAATTAGCGAGGTGTAGGAATTAGGATTCCACTTCCACAAATACACCCATTAATTTATGAGATTATGGAAAAGCATATAATATAGATAGGTTTAAAATTCTTAACACCTTAGTGTAATTTTGATGAGGTGCTTAGCGAATATATATGTTAGCAAAATTATTTAATAAGAACAATCCTAACATACACTAACATTCCAAAGTAACAAATTTAGCTACAAGAATTTATTCATGGAATGCTTCCAGGTACTTTAATGACATTAGTTCATAGGATCCTGAACGAGATGAAATTCTTGTAATGAGATAAATTCAATCTTAGACTTTAATAAAATGATTGTACCACTTGTCGATCGAAGGCATGCCTTGGATCACTGGAATTGATCCAAGGTATGACTATCATTTTTCCTATATGTGAATAGATTACAGTTCATATTAAATAATGAAACTTAAGTATCTTACCAACATATCCCATAGGACTGAAATTACCTCAATTACCTTATTAAAACAAATTATACTTGTAACATAGCTTAATGAACATATGGTTAAAAAAATCTCATATTAACATAATTCTATTACAGTGAGATTTCAGATGAGTTAGAAAGGTAAAGCATTTATTCAACAACAAACATGGTAAATCTATCAAGAGAGTAACCCATATCAATACTAAATTCATATATCAATGTTTACAAATTGAAGAAGTTGGTTATGATATCATTCTTGGCAGAGGCATTACAACCTTTTTGTCGTCATTAATTATCATATCTTTCCTGGATCAATAGGAACAAATGGGATTAAATCAAATCAAATCATTCATGAAAGATATGTCACCAAGAGGTGATTTAATGTTCGTATATTGGAATAAAGGTCATATTAATTTAATGCCTTTATTTTCCCTATCACAATTTGGTCTCAGATGGAAAATCAAATCAGCAATGGATATGACACGTAGTAATTTTCACTTGGTCATGTTGGCAAGATAGTGACAAGGTAGGGATGAGACAAAATTGAATGTTGTCAAAGAGAAATATTCCCTATTATTCCTCGGAGGTTCCGAGGGATGGCCTGGGCATGAATTAATCAAGATTTCAATGGAATATTAGCTAAAACCATGATGTGAATAACGTTGTATAAGAAGATGGGGTTTTGGCAGAAAAAGGGAGATGGTTTTTTGGAGAGAGGGGTTTTTTTGTTGAAGGAGAGAACTCCTCATGGGTGATCTGTGAAGATCAAATGTGTGCTTTGACTATGGGAATCCACACCTTTTTTACAAGCCTTGTTAGATTTTCCATTTTTTTATAACTCATGCTAATATGGTTGCATATGTGCAGCCATTAGCAAGCTTTGAGAGCATTTTTATATGTGCCCCTAGTTATTCCATGCAAATGGGTTTGTTAAAATTAATCTACTATAATTATTTGGTCATGATCCTTTATTAATTGATCTTGGAAGTTGGATGATGTATGGTTTTACTTATGAATCTTGTGTGAATTATGTCTAAGAACTTGTATGCTAACACCCTGTTGATGGTAAATTAGTTTTGGTGGTGAAGAGAATGATGTCCTTTAGTGGCACTTTGGGGTATCATCCTTAAAACCTATAAAATTCCTTGCAAATCAACCACAACAGGTGACAGTTTTATATATCTTGGGGGTCCCTTCTTACTTGAACATTTAGCATGATTCACACATGGTGTTTTAGTCTTTGGTGTCTTGAGCTATATTACCAAGGATTGTTAGATTATTTTTCTTTCTCAGAGGTTCCCTATGAAATTTTCCCCAAGAAATTTTCCTTCATCTTGTTACTATGTCATGACATGATAGAGATGTCATGGTATGACAATTGACATATTTTTTAATCCCCCCATACCCTCTGATTTATGGGTTATTCCTCTTTACAAATCCATCCCCACTCTATATTTTCTCAATGATTACCTTATTTACCTTATACGTCCCACAAATTTCATCTTCATTGCATAGCCCTTATGAGATTTGTTGGTGGGATACACACTAAATGTGCATACCTCTAGTGTTCTCATGATGTCATTCATTGTGAAAGCATCTTCAATATTAATATGAAAGGACACATGTGAACTCTTAGGGGTTGATGTTGAGATCACATTATACCTGTCTCTAGCAGCATGTGTCGAAGCTTCCAAGTTTTTGCAATGCTTCATAACCACTCTTTATAGTGAGAATTCCATTCATTGGTTGCATTTGGCCTTTTATTGACCCACCTGACTGAGCTCATAGGTTTCTAGGACTCACTCTTGACTCCTCCCTCTCTCACACTACACCTTAGGTCCTCTCACCCTGGCCTAGGCAGAGCTAGAAGTAACATGCAAACAACCACACCCTCTATCACATGTCTCCATGTCACCCCCAAGAAGGCTTGTTTTGAGTGGTTAGGTGGGATACCCCCATCCCCAGCTACAAAATGACATAACTTGTAGAGTCTCCCCCATTTCCTCCCATGCCTTCAACCCCCTTTCCTCCCAAGGTTGTTAGATCAAGAGCCAAAATGAAAATTGGTGCCATTACTGGGGACTTGCAATATTCACCAGGATTTTTCAGTTTAGTTCTTGGTATCTAGTTTTTAGAGATCTTAAGGTTGATGTGTTGGGTTAAATTCCCTTCGGTGTTTGAAAGATATTTTACCTTTCTAGGGTGTTGGCTCTAGTGGCTACTTCATTGGCATATGGTTGAGTTAGACCAGTGTTCTTCATTGATATACTCTATATATGATTTACCTCCCTGTGTTTGTAGTGATTTCAGACTGTCAATCTTGTTCAAAGTTTTTGGGGTGAGCCCTCATTGATATGTGTTCCTCTTTAGTTAATTTTTCTTTAGAAGCTTGTATTAATGATATGGCATGTTCTTCTCCTAAATTTCCTTTCAGAACAAATGCTTTTAGACATATGGACTTCAGGGGGTGCCTGGGTACCCACACAAGATCCCTAATAGAATTAGGCTTAGGTTACCTATTTTTTGGGGTTATGGAAGGATTGATGTAGATTATTATCTTAGTTTGTTTGAGGAAATAATGCAAGAATATGAGATATAACATGGGGATGTTTTCATGAAATTATTTGTAGTCTTTTTTCACACTTAAATGCCTAGGTGCATTGGCACTTCATCTAGATAGATCTGGATTCTCACCTAGAGCGCAGGAAGCTGTTAGGTCCCTCTTTTATGTGTGATTTGTCAAGATGTCAGCATGCATATTCAAATTAACCATTAAACAGATCATATAATGAAGTGTAAGCCATAACACTAATCAAACATAACTAGAGAATATGATGAATCAAATAAGAATCAAGATCATATTTACCATGCAATTATCATGATCAAGTATATCAAAAATCAATATATATCTACAAGCATCCATTGTATTCATTCATCACAAAACAAAAGATAAATACATGATAATAATCAAAGATTCATCTGCACTTGAACAGAGAAAAATAGCTCTACTACACCACTGAATCTCTAAAACAAGGAAGAACATCACATACTTATAGGGGTGGGTACTTTCCCTTCATCATCCATGCACTCTCAAAATAACCCACATACTCAAAATATCCATGTGTGCATACAAAGATAACTATGAAGCATGCAAGATTCCCTAATAAAATATTAACTCTATAATTAAATCCTAATCTAATCCTATTATTAGCTCGATATATACATGCATATTGATCTCCTTGTGCATGTTCTCTATCTAAAATAGTCATTCCTTCATTCGTAAGTCTCCATGATTTTCTCTAATCTCAGAACCTTTCTTGAATGTCACACCATCTTTCCACTGTCTGTTTTTATCTCGTGGCACAAAAATTGGCTAAGTACCGAATGTCTTCAGCCCCAGGTGTGAACCTCCACATCTTTCCTGTTCTAATTCCACGTGTTCCTTTGCACCTATCTCACACACATCCAAAAATATCAAAAACTACTTATACTTAGCATCTTTCTGGGGTGCAACATTACCCCACACTAATTGGATTTACGTACCCTTGGCAATGGGGTCTTCTACTTATCTCTCCAAAGAAATAAAATACGTAAAGAATGACTTAAAGAAATTAAAGCCCAAAAATAAGGAATACCCAAGTTTAATATCTAGTGTGCTTATTCTTCAGCAGGTGGTGGAAGCTTAGGGTAATATTGTTTGGATGTCATCTCCACATTCATTTCACTCATTGATCCCCTTTTTTCCTTCTGTCAAGTTCCCAAGCATTTCCTTCATTTCATCATAAGGCTCATTTGGCACTCTTGTGTTTTAGTTCCCTTACTCACTCTAGCTAACCTTGAGCTCACAAATTCCATGACATCCATTTTTACACATGCTCCATTAACTTTAAATCCTTTATGTGCTCATCATGAGGGTCCCTGGAACTACTATTAAGTGTGTCACACTTCTATGCCTCTTAGTCTCTAGCCTCTCCTCCCTGCCCAACGTGTCATTTTACTTGCCACATGGAATGTGATTTTCTTATTAGTAATGTGTCTTGTCTTGATATATCTTTCAGGATCCTTCCATATCCTCAGTGACCTATATTTTCCCTTTTCATCTCATCTTTTAAATTATAGAGTATGACATCATACTTATAACATATTTTTAAGTCTATATCTTTTTTTTTGTTCTTTGAGGTTGGCAAAAAAATCCTTCTTAGTGATCAATACTCAACATCGTAGTTATTTCTTCTTTCACAATTTATTCCTCTGTAGGCACTGTACCACTCCTTATCTTCTTCAAGTAGAAGCTTTCCAAATAATTCATCCAAGGAAAATGTCCAAGTCACTCTGAGGCCTGGCTCACCAATGATGGTCTACTTCCGTCAAAATTTGGATTGCTTGTATAATTTCACCAACCCTAGTAACAAAGTCTTATTTCATTCTCTTGTTTTCCTCTCCTATCAGGCCTTTCTTCAACCTATCCACCTCAATTGACTCCTTATTCTTTTATTCTTGACCAATTTATTCTCCAGTAGTGCACTAACATGTGGCCATTTATGTCACAACTTCATGCTGCCGATATCATTGTCAAGGCATTGAATTGCCTATTCATCAATGAAATCAGTTGGGTTTCACTGTCACATGTATATTTCTTGGGTCCCCTAATCTTCATTTTTCTAGTGTTAGTGTGCTAATGCTTCTCACTTACATTCAAATTCATGGCTCATCCACATGGTTTTGCATTCTCCAAGATAATTTTTTTCTTGTGTGCATATTTTCTCCCTGGGGATCCATCAATTCCCATCCATATAATTCTTTATAGGTTGAATTGTGTTTTGAAATCACTGGCACAGGAAATCTTCTTAGGGTCATCGAAATACCCATTTTAGGACACTAGGCATATTATCCATTTATTATTCCCTTATTGCCTTCCTCTTCATGACCCTTCTTATTAGGAATAGCACCTCTCATCATAACTTGGGCCCACTCTTAAAACCATTCATGTTCCTTGCTCACATGACAGTTCACCAGTTTCCTTTTATTTGTCCTCTTCTTCCTGTGGGGCCTCCTACTTCCTCACACTCATTGTGCCTCTATATCAATGCTAAGTTTCTTCATCTTCCTTCTATTCTTCTACTAACAAACATATCCTATACATGTGCACACTTTCACCGAAACTTTCCTCCTCGTTCCCTCTCTAACAGGTTCACATACTTATGCCTCTTCTTCATTTGATTGAGCTTCATCGAAGATGTGCAGGTGATCTTGTCTTGAAGGTACCACATCAATATCTGTCTTCACTGGTTCTCCCAGTACCCTTCTAGATAATCTTGTGGCCTCTACACCGCTTCTCATCCTTTACTATCTCCTCAACATCCATCCATCTGCTGTACTTCTTCCAACACCACCACTAATGTCTTGAGTAGGATACTTATTTCATCTTCTGACTGTAGTGGTCTATCTCCTTCCATGGTCCAAATCTCCATTTCCTTCTTCCTCCTCTTCCTGAGGTCCTCCTCATCTGTGAACAGGTTCATCACCGTGTAGAGTGGTACCATATGCTTCCCCTTAGGATATGGGAATGTGGGAGCTGTAACATCGACCTCAATATACTCTTCATGTAACAAATTTAGGCCTTAAGGTAGATATATAAAATAGCCACACCCAAATATCTAGTCTGCCAAACTCATGGTGACTAATATGCAATATGTATAAGATATCCAACTTTTCAAATATACGGAATTTACCTGGATATACATATGTCTTGTCACACATAATGTCTGAATATTCACTATTCAACCTTTTCTGCATCAAATCTTAACTTCTACATGTGCATTTATTATGTTTACAAATGCCTTGAAAGTACCGTGGTAATTAAGGAAAAGGAAAACTTACACCAGGGGCTCCACTCTCCCAATCATACCATGAAAATCTTCCAATTCAAAATGTTGAAAAACTGAAAAATTCATCTTCTCCTCCAACTACTTTAGGCAATTTCCTATAATGGATTATTCACATTCATACTCAAATGCCCTCATGTTGTGCTATTATACCACTAGCCATCCATGCCTTATAGGTACCAAATAGATCCCTCACAAGTATACTTTTCGAATCTCTCTGCGGGAGATTTATTTTCTTATGGGTAAACCCACATTTTATCCTTATGGTCCATCCGACACTCCAATATCTACAAAACAATAGATAACAGGATTCACCCCACGTTATCTATCACTTGTATCCTTGTGTACCTGATTCTTCAATAATGGATGCAACAAATTATTTATGTTATAATGTGCCCTATTTTCCACTTCTTGTGTCATGATATGGAGAACCTCTTGTTTACTTCTGTCCAACATTCCTAGTTACCCAACTTGGTCAACTCAGATGAGAAAAATATTGTAACCCTAGATACATGATTCCAATCTAAATCTTAATGGTCATTTCACCTACCTCCTTGCATATGAAAATTCAGTAGAAGTTTTGTGGCCACATTCCCCTATCATTGCATTAAGGTCACTGGTAAATTTCAGTGCCCATATATTCCATGTAATCCAATGCTTTTACGCTCAATCAAGGGTAGTCGTGAGGCACACTCATTCTTCTGCCTATAAAGTAGAAATATCCCTCATGGACTCTAGACATTAGCCACTGGTACAAGTTTCTGTGGGTTTCCAAAAAAGGGTAGCTCATATATTTGTAAAACTCCAATTTTCTCCAACCATCTTCTACATGGAGTTCATCTATCAGGATGGTTCCCTTCATCTCGTATGTTCGCTAGGAGATCCATCCTTCACCAGTTGATTCTATCATTTCAATCTTTTTCACTTGATCATCCATGGTATGTCCACATAATCACTCACTCAATGACTTATTTTGGAGCTTGTGAATTCCACTATCTTCACCCATAATAATTATTTCAGGGTACTATATCTCTTGAATAAATTGCTATCCTCCAAGGGTCCTCAACCTCTACTGGTCCATTACCATTTCTTCTTCTTGCCTTAATTCATGTGCCCTTTTAGTACCATCAAGATGTCTTACAATTAATTACTCTTGCAACCATTCGATCTTTACATTGTCACTTCAAATTTGCATGCTACTAGTGTGCCCTAGCTGTAATTCTATTTGCTTCAAACCCTATGTCCATGAAACCTTTTCCTCATGCCTTCTACTAGCTCAAACTTGTCTTCTAATGGAGCTCTACATGGTTGCTTCCAAATATCATTGGTTGCACTTCACTTTTATATGCTTTCTCTTGCACTTCACAGAATGCTTTCTCGCTACTTCACTAACACACTTTTCAAATTGAAAATTTGATATGTAAGGTAAAAATGACTACAAGCACCCTTATTTATAAATTTTTAAGTTTTCCCACATTAATTGCTCTTAACCTACCATTCATATGTCACTTTTTTTAATAAAGTACATTTTCTTTCTTTTTTTTGATTTCCACTTTTTTCCATGCTCCAGTTGTAACCTTCTGGCATGCCCACTAATTCTTAGCCATAGACCTCCTTTCGAGTGCTTCCCTGCGCTGAAGTACCTATCCAATTGTGCCTCATACCAAGTAGTTTCCCATGTTTCTTCCTACCTGCATTACATTGTGTGATAAATTTTCCTATGCATGGTCTTTAAATATGAGAAAATTTCCTTTAAAACACCTTCAATCCAAGCACATGTAACATTTTTTTATCTCGCACTAACCTTTCAGGAGATCAACCATGAGCTAACCTGTATCATGATGGACACCAATCAATTATTTTTCAACTGATCCACCCCACACTAAAAGTATGTGCGGTCCTCTGTACATGAATCCAATAGATATTAATCATCTCCTAGTACGCAAGCACACTTATTGCACAACAAAACATAGAACTAAATTGAAAATCATAACAACAATGAAAGGAAACACATATAAGGGAAATATAATCTAAAGGTCAGCAATATTACCTTATTACAAACACTAAGAAGACTTATTTATAGTAGGGTTTCAACCTACTCCCATTGAAGTAACTAAGAAACATATTGTCATCGAGCCTGTAGCTGATAAATGCCTGAATCAAGTATTTTCGTTACTATAAAGGGTCCCAACCAATGCACTTTCAATTTCCCTGAGTGGCATGTAAAACTTAGAGTCATAAAGCAAGGACCATCTTCCCAACTTCAAACTATTTATTCCGAATGTGCCTATCATGCCATGCTTTCTACCTTTCCTTCTCAGTCTTCTGACTTCAACATGCAATAACACTCCTTTCATCTAACTGCATCAGTTTATCGATGTGCTCTTCTGCAACTTGTTCATCATCTAGTCCACTTACATGCATAATATGTAGGGAGGGTAACATAAACTCTATGGGTAAAATAGCCTCTGTGCCAAACACCAACTAAAAGGGTGTGGCTTTGTTCAACCTCTTGTAAGTAGTCCTATATTCCCAAAGTACATCATAAAATTTTTCATCCCAATCTTTCCTTCTAACATCATAACTTTTTGTCAATGTATGCCCTTAAAATATTGTTGAAAGCCTCAATAGTTCCATTGGCCTATGGGTGATAAGGGGTGGTTTTATGGTGTACCAAGTCTATAAATTCTACCAATAATATTTTGATAATCTCATTAAAAAAATGAGTGCCCCTATCACTGCTCAAGCTCAACGGACATCCATACCTGCTGATAATATTCTCCCATAAGAACCTTGTTACTGTAGTTGTCATGTAATCCTTTGTAGGTGTCACTTCTGCCCACCTTGTTAGATAATCTATGTATGTAATAATATACTCGTGACCATTCCTACGTGTGGGTGGTGAAATAGGACCTAAAAATTCAATACCCCACTTATCAAAAGGTTTTGCACTTTCAATAGGCCTCAAAGGCATTTCATCCCTATCCCTAGGCTTCTCAAGGCACTGACAATGGTCACATGCCTTGACATATGCTTTACTATCCTTTTATAATATTTCCCACTGAAGGCCAACCATTAAAATCTTGCATGTGTTAGTATCACATGCATAGTGCCCACCTATAATCCCACCATGATCTTCCTCCAAAATAGCTTTGCGCTTCATGCTCAAGCACACACCGAAACAAAATACATCATCACAAACCAACTTGTACAAATATCCACCAATCAACTGATAAGGTGCAAAACATATAGACAAGTTGTTTCTTTTCTAAATTCTTCATCCCTTCAGGCACCACTCTAGTATGCATAAAAATACTATGCAATATCCTCTAAGTTAGTGGGCACGTAATTTAATTTGAAAAGTTGTGCATCTGACATTGTGTCCTCAATGCTTTGTGCATCCTCACTTGAATTAATTCTTGATAAATGATCTGGTCCTGAATTACTCTTTCCTGGCTTTATAACCACTGTAAAGTCAAATTCTTGAAACAAAAGTATCCACCTGCATATGAACCCTTGCAAGATAGGCTTATTGACCAAGTAATTAAGTGCCATATGATCTGTATAGAAAATAAATGGAGTATCCAATAAGTTTTTTTTCTAAACTTGTGCAACGTGTAGATCATGGATAAAGCTTTGATCTCAGTAGTTATATAATTCTACTTGGTTGGGGTCAACTTCCTGCTTATTAAAATAGATATAGGATGATCTAAAATACCTTCTCCAGGTTGTGCCCACATTACGCCAATGGTCATGCCTGAGGCATCAACATGTAAGTGAAATGGTTTGTTCCATGAAGGAAAGTGAAATATGGGTATAGTAGTAAGTCTATGCTTAAATGTCTCAAACACTTGTTATTGTGCCTCATCCCAATGGAACTTTCCTTTACTCTTCAACAATTCTTTCAAGGGCACGGAAATATTAGAATACCCCTTAATGAATTTCCTGTAATAACCTGTATGTCCCAAGAATCTACACCTCGCTTTGATTGGTAGGTTCCTCTAAGTCCAAGATAACTACAACCTTAGCCACATCTACCAACAAGCCTTCTTTACATATAATAGGCCCCAACAGAGTTCCAAAGGGTGTAGTGAAGATGCACTTATTGACGTTAAGAGATATGCTCAACTACTAGCACCTCTCAAACATGAGTCTTAATTTGTCACAATGATCTTTCACTAACCCATATATAGTCCAATCATCCAAGTATACCTGTAAGAAATTATGAATGAATTCCTCAAATTCTTGTACAATAATACACAAAAATATTGCAGGCGCATTCTTCAACCCGAAGGGCATGACTGTGTATAGTGAAAATTCCCCACTGTGTTGAAAGTTATATTTTCTTGATCCTCTTCAGCGAAGTGCACTTAATGATAGCTCAAAAATCCATCAATAAAGGAGTATATTTAGCTCTCTACAATGCCCTCTAGAATCCCCTCTATGAATGGGGTGGGAAAAGGATCAATCACACAAGCAACATTAAGTTTTCTATAGTCAACACAGATCCTTATCCTCCCATCCTTCTTTATGTTTATGACCATAGGACTAACCCACTTTGATTCCTCAATGGGTTCAATGATTCCAGATTTAACATCTTGTCAATTTCTTCCTTTACCTTTGACGTGCATATTAGGATTCATCCTGTAAGGCCTCTTCCTAACCGGGCATGCACCTTCCTTTAATTTGATCCTCATCTCACCCAAAGAGTGATGCACTCCCTTAAACTCATGATAGCTCCTTGTAGAAATAAGTCTTGGAAGTCACACAATAGCTCAATAATCTTTCCACTTCTTGTTTAGACTAGTAGTCACTAATAATGGCCTCATGAGGCTCTACATTTGTTCCAATGTTAACCTTCTTTAATTTCATAGGCTCGTGATATGCGTGTGCCTTCTCATCAGCACTATCCAATACCTCATGTGTACCTTCAGTGTGGTCAATATATATATTCTTAACTTCATCATCATCGATCTTGTATACCAATTTTTCCTTTTTCTTTTTCTATCCAAGCATGATCAAGTTGTTCCTCATTTGTCTCTTCTTCATCATCAAAGTCATGCCTCAAGTTTGGACTCTCCTAGTAGACTCTAGAATGAGCTCTTTAACCTTCGTGCTATCTCCCATAGTAAGGAACTTCATAATCTTTAATGCTTCATGAACAGAGGTTTAGTAGAAAAATAATCAAAGGTTGAATCATACATGCAGTCATTTCTTTCCAATTCCCTATTTCTCTGTTCAATTCCACATAGACATACCATGCACACTGTGCACAGCCACGATAATGTGGAGTAGAACTTATGCACCCACAATGAAGGTGGTAAGGCCTCTTGTCCCTCCATCTAGAGTCTTTCAAAATCCCAAATGTGATACGAGGAAAGGGAATTCCCATGAAATTCACATGTTTTAGTAGGCGCATTGCTCCTTAGAAACCTAGTAGAGAAGGTGATTCTCACTTCTTACCACTCTATAAGATTATCTCTATGTGTAGTTCACTAACACATTGTTATCCCATGCAAGGTATATACCAACATATTTCTTCTATCCCCTTCATTAGTCCATCGGGCCTCCATAGCGTGCAGGAATACATCAGGATTTCCTTTGCTAGTGTACCTTGGTACCTGGTTTCTTCCCAAGCACCTAACCATATGTGTGACCTGATTAGTCGTGAGTAACTCTGCTTTGCATCTCTCACTCGACCATTTCATATGTGTCATGCACCCAGTTATCACAAGAAATGTTGGTTGTATCACTAATAGATTGAGCATCATCCCATTAAATCACACCTTCTTTAGATGGCTCAAGCACTTCAGAGTCTCTAACTGTGCACACATATATCCTATTCAAATTTTCTTCACTCAAGGGCTCAACATACGGAGCATCAACCTTTGCATCTGTCAATGGTATGATGACGTGCTCTTCCTTATTCTCAAAGCTAATGTATCCCTTGTTAAAGCTCATGTTCATATTATTATCATAACACCAGGGGCACCCAAGTAGTGTTGGGAAATTATCCGCTTCTGTGAGCTCCAACACCTCAAAATCCCCAGTAAACTTGGCCCTTTGAATAGTAATGGATGCATCCTTCAGTACTCTAATAGGCATAGCCCTAGTTTTATTCGCCATGTATAGCACATTCGTGGAAGGCTGTAATGGTGGTCTTCCCATTTGATTCCATGCATCCAAAGTGAGTACATTAACTTCCACACATGTGTCAATCAAAATATTGCTCAAGAGCCACCCATCAACAACTACATTAAGTGTGATCTCTTTATCATATTCATGACTATGAGGAGGTAAATTCACATGAAGTATTTGTCTCTCGCACTCATATCCAGCATGTGGTATCTTTTCCCTGAACCATTCACCTAACAATGGAGTGATATTCTCCCAGTGTAGCATCCTACATACCTCCTTCAAGTCATCTACATCCTTATGTGGAAGCTCAACCTTCTTTTCTCATTCCATCACGTGTGTTTGCTCCTTCAGACACTGAATTTCACCCTGCAGATCCCTGATGATATCCATAGTTTCATGATAAACTTCCTTCTGATGTGCCAGATCTAGATACTTTCCATGTATCACTTTTTACTTCATAATAACAGGCTTATGCTTTGGAGTCTCACGTGTGTGCACTTCCTCAGCACGTGTTGTCAACAAATCAGGTTGTAACTCAGGGTCAGGTGTTAGCTTCGGCATCAACTGATCTACAATTGTGCACTATACCTTAATCATTCCCACGTCCTTATCATTCTTCTTATAATTCTTGCTCATGTGCTCATACAAATAAAGACATTCTTCAAACTTATGATGTTTTCCACACCATGATCAAACCACATTTTGAGGGCACTCATGTCAATAGTGATCAAGAGATCCACAAGTTTAATAGGTTCCTCTAGGGAAACCTCCTCTTCCGCTATCACGACCTCGACCTCTATATCCTCCATGGAAGCCTCTATTCTTGTTATCTCCATTAGTGTGCCCTTCATTATGTTGTCCTTCCTAATAATTAGAGCCACTGAATACACTAGTTTGACGCACCCCAGTCTCAATAGCTTCATGGATGTGATCAATCAATCTACAATTAATAGTGTCATGAGTGTGGGTTTTACAAATCTTAAAGTACATAGACACTTTCTGCTAAATCACACACTACAAAAGAGGGCATCTACTTGAATCATGGTCCAAATGATAGATCTCACAATCTAGCAACATGGCTCACTAACATGCGAGCGCAGTTATCCTTAGTATGTCCCTCAACCTCACAATATGTACACCATATCACACTACACATCTCATGAGCCGAATTAGCTGAGATCTTCTCTAACTGCTTCGCCATGGATGCAATCTGTCCTTCTAAAAATGGATTAACTCTAGTCCACACTTACAACTACCTCAATGCGCAGAGCTACCTCTAAGGCCTCAGCAGATCAGTAAAATTCTTATGAGATAGCGCTCTTCTGAATGAATCAACAAGCCACCAAAAAACCATTGCGCATGCTAACTGGGATGAATATCATAAGACAAATTGGATAATGAAGTCTTAAAACACGCATCATATTCCCTTATGCTCTCTGATAACCCTTTCTTAATATCCTTAAGCGTTTTGATGTTATTTTTTTCAAACTCTAAGATATGGAACTCAACTAAGAAGGAATCATGCATCACATTATAATCTATTACAGTCTAATTTAGATCATACTTCATGTACCAGTTATGCATGTGCCCTTGAAGAGTAGTAGCAAATTGACTTGCCTTACATTCTAGAGTTGTAACTCCTTTCGCGTGCCATAAAATTCACACTTATGCACGTGCTCAGTTGCATCTTCAACACCCCTATAATCTAGTAAGTGGAGAGACATCTCGTAGTAAACTTGATGTGGCTGATGAGGGTGTGGACCTTGCCCACCAGATCCAGAACCAGAACCCCCACCAGTATTTCCTCCACCTCTAGAACTACCTAATCTGTTTGATCTCAATCCTCTTGATCCACCTAATCCCCCTATAGTGGGCACCAAACCAGTGGATGTGCTTCTTTGTGTCCCAGCTACAGTGAGCTATGGTGCTAAACTAAAACTCCCACAGTCTACAAAAGTTGTAGTACTTCTAGACATATTACCAATGTTTTGCACCCACAACTTTGTCCTGATGACATGCCAGAAAATATTCCTCCAAACAATAATGACTTTTTATGTGCTGCCATAGGTGTGTGTTTCATCAGATGTACTTCTGAACTCACTACAAAATGATACATATGTTACTTTCTCACCAACACTAGATTGATTCTCAATGACTGTTTCAGGAACTGGAACACCATGTGCAAGGGCAAGGTCACCAAGTGGGATCAGATGTGTGCCTACGGTCCTCAATTTCCTTCCTCTGATGCTCTCATCTGAAGCCAAAGGGGGTTCTCTACCGCACTTGCCTAAATAGAGGAGTTCCTAATGCTCCAGCTCCAAGTCTTCCACGTGAGCTTCAAATCCTTCATGAGCCATCTACCTCCATAATTCCATAGACTCCTCAAAACCACACTTATTTTCCAATTCCATCTCCCACGCTTCATTATACTTAAGTTGCCTCTCCTCGCTTTCCCTTTCTGCCATTAGTTCTACCATCTTTCACCACACCTGCTCCTGCCCCTACGTGCGGTGGGGGTTTAACTAGCCATAGGTAGTTACTCCAAATCCAAGGTTACCATCAAGATCTTAATTTCTAAAGGAATAATGTGTAAATAATATCCTTTAAGTTCTCTCAAGAACTCAAACTTGGAAACCTCTGTACAAGAATAAGTAGAAAGAGCATACTCCAAAGTATATCTATGCATAATACTAGCCCACCAATGATCTACATCACGAGTCCAAGCTTTATCAGCATCAAACAAAGTCTGGTAATTTATCTATGTCTAAACCCTTGATTTTTATCCCTGGTTCTTATTTGATGCATAAGCTGACAACTAATCATACAACTCTATAGGAAATAAGTAGAAAAAAGTCTCATAGAGTTCATGACAAAGATTATCTTCCACCCACTTACGCACATTGAAATCAAGTCCAAAACCATATTTTCATGCAAATTGCTCATGTCCTACATCAATCCAACTTTTAATGTTGTCCAAAGTCAATCAATGTGTCTTCATCATGTAACAACTTGAAAATAAGTCCCGGAAATAAAACCAAAATGTAGTCTTGTTTTCCTACTTAAATGCCTAGGCATGCTAGCACTTCATCCAGATAGATCTAGATTCTCACCCAAAGTGCGTAAAACTACCAAGTTCCTCTTTTATGTGTGTTTTTCCAATATGTTAGCATGCATATTCATATTAACCATTAACAGATCATATAATTAAGTGAAAACCTTAACATGAATTAGATCATAACCAATAGACATAATGAATTAACCATGACTAAGATTCAAATTTACCATGCAATTACCATGATCAAGTATATCAACAACCACTATCCATCCACAAGCATCCATTGATTAACCAGAAATCATTAAAACAGAAGCTGAATACATCATAATACGGTCATGGAGTCATGCACGCTAGGTAACAGAGCAGCATAACTCTAATACAACTCAAATCTCTAAAAAAAGGAAGAACATCTACATAATTATAGGGGTGGGTACTTTCCCTTCACCGCCCATCCATCTCAAAAATATCCTACATGCTCCAAATATACATGCACTAGCAACTACATGATTTTACAAGATGGCTAATAATAGATTAATCTATAAATAAATTCTACTTTAATCCTATTATTAGCGCAAACTCATGCATGATCCTTGGTCTTCCACTTCAGTCCCAAAATAGCTCTTCCTTAGTTGTAAATCCTTCATACTTTTATCTTTGTGTGATATGTACTCCATCTACTTTTTTTATTTTTAACCAGTGTCATGCAAAATCGGCTAAGTCATGAGTGTTTTCTTCTCGAAGCACAAGCCCCCTAGGCGTAACTTTACTAACTCTTGTGCCTATTCATGCACCCCCTTCTTGTACGCCACTATATCCCACATGCCTTTTATACTTAGTCATTTTTCCAGCCCAATATTATTTGTGCATACATTGAGAGAGGATGTTATGGATTGGTTTAATTATCTGCCTCCGAGTTCATTACATTCTTGGGATGAAATGGTGAAAATATTTAGAACTCGGTTTAGTAATGACCTAGTTTTTTATTTCTCTGAATGTGACAGAAGTGAAATAAACTTAGTTAAAATAAGTGTAACCTAAACATCCAGAGATGGATAGATTGGAATCATGAAACAATCATTTGTTACAGGTAAAATGGCTTAGTATTATATTGGAACAATTGGTAAAGGTATTGGCCCAACTAGTGAATCTTCAACCTCTGATGGAAGTAAGTTTGGTAAGGAATTAATGACTTTGGGGAAGGATGACTTTGTTAGTATTGTAAAATGTGAGTCAATATTTGAAGGAAACCATGTATTGGGAAATAAGATAGTTTGTAAGAACAAAGTATCTTTGACTGATCTTTTATGTGCTAAAACAACAGATGAATTTTGGGAAACTTTCATGAAGGTATGTTATTCTCCTTTGAATGTAAGTGGCATAATGGAGTAAGACCAAGGTCACAATTCTATCAATCATGAATCTATGTGGGTAGGAAATGAGATGATTGTTTGTCATGATGGGGGAAGTCTTTCATAGGAGGATGGATGTTTGTTACTTGATGTAGTGGTAGGACATGAAGGAGGTAACAAATTAGACAATGAACCATCAAGTGAACTTACTTTAAATTATTTGAAGACTGACCTCAATTGCTTTGTTGACCTTGGAGTGAATGGTTTAGCTCTCCAATTTGATTTTGTATATGATAATTCAACTACTTGCATTAAATACCTTCATGAAAAATTTATTATTTACGTTGGTTTCTTTGAACATCTTGTGTCATAGTGTAGAAGTCGAGAAAGTGGCAGCATGTCTTTGTCATCCAAGGATGCATGTGTCAACTTACTTATAGAGATGTCCTTATATGTGAATGATCCTTCATTTCCTGATCACTTAGTTGAATGTCAATATTTATCAGGTATCGTTGAGAAGCAACAGGGGAGTTTGTGTTTAGAGACTAATGTTCATTCACAAACAAACCTTATTCCCTGGGAGCAAGAAGAAGAGGAGTGCCTGGATATTGTTACCATTTCTTTACTTGGTGAGTGTGTGTCTTGTGAAATTAATGTTTTCCCTTCAATAGGGGATGTGGTAGACACAATTGTGGGAGATTTAAATGATGATAAACATGTTGATTTCAACATTGATGCTTGTTTTGAGATTATAAGGGCTTGGTTGGATGAAAACTTGACCAAACGTGAAGAACAAGAATATATCAAGCATTTTGAGGAATACCAGACTGTCTTGGAGTTGTCTTATTCTAAGATATGTGAAGAAAGGATAAATATTAATCAACACGCCCCACCAATTGGGTGTGACCTATTTGTTGATCTAGTTAATGGTATTTTCATTGTGACCTTGGGTGAATTTTTTGTGAAAAGAGCATGTGGTTGTTGTCTTTTGATTCAATGATTACCTTAAACACTTCCGCCATAAAAATCGGCCTAGTTATTACATTTGGATTGGGGACATATGCACCATGTGGGATCTGGGTGGTCTTTAATGGAACTTTTGGGTCCTCTCATCCATGGCAGTTCAAATGTACAATGTATAGTCTTTCTCCTTTGGTTTGCTTCCTAGTTCGTTCTTTTTGTTGTTTTGTGGTAGTTTTTGTTGCTCACTTGACTTGTGTTGTGTTATAGTGTTGATTCACTTGTTTGACCCCATTTTCTAATGAATAGGCATTTGGAATTCTTCTCCCCCTGTTTACTTCTATTGTTCTTTGGACACCCGTAGGGGGAGTCCATCCCCAAGCTAGAGCCAATTTTGGTGCCCATAATTATCATGCTCTATTTAGGAACTGTGTCACTGGTTTTGTTCCCAATTTTCAAAATTGATTCCTTATTTGTCTCTCATGTTTTTAAGCTTTATACAATCTATTGCACCCATTCATGAATTTTTGGCCTATTTGTTTGTGCCCTTTCCTGGAAATTATTTCTTGAAAAGATTGAAAAGAATGGCGGCCAACATCTTGATGTGTTCCCGAAACTTTTAACCGACTTTGTAGGATTAACATGTTTTATACAAAATACAATTTCCTCCTTGATGCCCATGAAAGAAAAATATTACGGGGGATTATAAGGTCATGATAAAATTGCAAAGATGCATTTTGTCTCTTTTAATCATTCATGCAATGTGCAAGTTAAGTACCTGACCCCATGCTTTACAGGAAACGTATAAGGCATGTGGTCAAAATGAAGGGTGATAAATTCAAGTTATTTTGTGTGCACGTATGTTTGTACAAAGTGTTACTTTTGTTCCAAAGCCCAAAAAATGTGTTTGGTCATACCCAACACATGGCAACTTGTTTAGCGCCCGAAACTAACTTGCATTTTGAGTCTTTATGTGATGATTGAAAGTTTTGTTATGGGCCCGGATTCCCAATCTTGTTACCGGGTGAGTATTTGGCATATTTCCCATGTTTGAGTGTAAGGATAATTTATTTTCATGACAAGGCTTGAAATAAATCAAGTATTCGATGGCGAGTTATTATTCTTAATCGGTGCATGCAATAAATGGTATTATGCGAAGAGGTGGATTGCGTAGATTCATTTTATGGTAGAATGTATGGAATTTAAAGTAAATTATTATCTTTTAAAGGAGAAGGAGAAATTTTGAATCAAGCAAAGATGACATTTCATAAACACAACACAAAGTGAACATATTGAAAATAGTGTTTCATGTGAACAAAATGGGGTTCTATTTAAGGTGCCTCTACCCTTGTTAGTACGTATACAAAAAAAGAGAAGAAAAAATTATATGGATGAAAAAGGGTCATACATCAACATAAACAATTTCTCCCAGGAGTGCTGGAAAACACATCAGAAGCCAGTCCCTGTGGCGCATGAAATCCTTGTGAGCTAGAACATTGAACACAAATTGAATTTCGGTGACTAGGCTCCGTAATATGCCTTTCACCATTAACTATGGGATCTCGACCCATGACCTGTTGAGAATCTAGGAAAACTCCCTCCATTTCTTGAGTGATTTTTCCCACTCATGGAGGTGGAGCCCCCCTTTCACGCATGCTTTGGTGCCCCACCTTTTGGAGGCTTGAGTTACAGGGACCTATGTGACTTCATCAATTGAATCATTGATGAAAACCTTTTGTCTCTTCAGGGAAGAGTCATAACTGTCACTTTAGCCTAAATTTCAACCATAGCAGCTTCTAGCACTAAAATTTTCTCCTTTGTTGCATTTACCTGCTAACCTAGGGGTGGATTTCCTTTCTGTAGTGTGGACGTTGGGGCCAAGTCGGGAAGTTTTGTTTCTAGTAGAAAAGGGGCATAGTAAGCCCTATACATGTGCATATGATCGTCATGGATTTTGGGGCGGTTATAGGACCAATAATTTTTCAGGTGCTTTGTACTCAGGTGGTATTAAAGAAGGATGAGATAGAAATGTTGGGTTTGATAAAATGGAAAGGATGTACACAACTCAACATGTCTTTTCAGAAAAGATAAGACTAATGTATTATGGGAGGATCCATCCAGGGGATTCTCTCAAACATTCGGGACACTAAAAATGAACCTAATGAAGGATTTATTTGGCCATGTCAACTGAAATAATTCACTCATATTTTCAATCTCTAATCCTCATGGATTTTCTTCTAAGACATGTAAGGCCATGTCAGATGGATGATGTGTAAAAATGAAGTATGGGAAGCTTTGTGAAACTTGGCTAATAACTTGTGACCCGTTGGAATAATAAATCATTCTTAAATAGATAAATTGATCTGGATCAGCATGCACAAACCTTTGTATCGCCATTAATTTTCATATCTTTCCCAAATCAATTGGCACGAATGAGATTAAATAAAATTAAATCATTCATGAAAGGCATGTCATCAGGTGGTGATTTATTGTTCATATATTTTAATAAAGGTTTTATCAATTTAATGCCTTTTTTTGCCCCATCACAATTTGGTATTAGGTGGAAAATCAAATCAGCAATGGATATGACACGTAATTATTTTCACTTGGTTGTTTTTTAATGATAGTGACAAGGCAGGGATAAGACAAAATTAAAGGTTGTCATGGAGGAATATTTCCTATTATTCCTCAAGGTTCTGAGGGATGGCCTGGGCATGAATGAATCAAGATTCCAATGGAATATTCTCTAAAACCCTGGTGTGGATAATGTTGTATAAAAATATGAGGTTTTGGTGGGAAAAGAGAGATGGTTTTTTAGAGAGGGTTTTTTTGTGAAGGAGAGAACTCCTCAGGGGTGCTTAGCAAGGATCGGATGTGTGCTTCGACTATGGGAATCCACACCTTTTTTGTAAGAATTTTTAGATTGTCCATTTGTTTGTAATTCATGTTAATTTTGTTGTAGTTCTATAACCATTAGTAAGATTTGAAAGCATTCGTATATGTGTCCCTAGTTATTCCATGTAAATAGGTTTGTTAAAAGTAATCTAATGCAATTATTTGCTCATGTCCCTTTGTTAATAGATCTGAAGTTGGACGATGTATGATTTTCCTAATGAATCTAGTGTGAGTTATGTCTAAGAACTTGTATGCTAACACCCTGTTAATGGTTAGTTGGTTTGGGTGGTGAAGAGAATGATGTCTTTCACTGAAACTTTGGGGTATCATCCTTAAAACTTATAAAATTCCTTGCAAATCAACCACAACGGGTGATGTGTTTATGTATCTTGGGGGTCCCTTATTTCTAAAACATTTAGCTTGATTCACACATGGTGTTTATGTCTTGAGGGTCCTGAGCTAGATTACTAGGGGTTCTTGGGTTCTTTGTCTTTCTCAGAGGTTCCCTATGACAAATTTCCCCAGGAAAGTTTCCTTCATCTTGCTACAATGTCATGAGATGATATAAATTTCATGGTGTGATGGTTGACATATTTCTTGATCTCCTATACATTTTGATTTCTTGGTTATTCCTATTTACAAATCCATTCCCAATCTATAATTTCTCAACGATAACCCTATTTAACTTATACGCCCCGTAGATTTCATCTTCATTGCATATTTGTAGTCACAAAATCATGTACTTACTATTACTATTATGCCACCAAGTATTTTATTTTATATATGGATCTTGCATAAGAAAAGTATTCACTAATGACCCATCCCCTAGTCATGTCGTTAGTTAGTCAGTCATTGTCGTTACTTGTCTTGCATAGTCATCAGTTATTTCCACAGTTCTAGTCATCTCTCAGGGAGTCTCGGGTGTCGTTATTAGCTTATTTGTCATCTCTAGTCTCTGAGTAGGGATTCTAGGGAGGGATTAGGGTGCCCATGGGCACCCCGGTCCTTAATTTTAGGTGTCACAGTCCCAATTACACTTATTTCTAATCTTGAGTTTCGAGGTTGGTCTTTGTCATTTTCCCTCCCATTCTCCTAGGTACTAGTCGGAATTTCGGGTCATTAGTGTCAAAATTTGAACAAGAGATCCCTATATAAGCATTACATACACACCATTATATGGGGGGACTATTCTATCAAAGGGATAGCTATCTACTAAGGCAAGGGACTACATTTAGGCATCTACTCTAGATTACACTACATAGGAAAAGTGAAATTTTATTCTATTACATCCACCATTTATCATTCTATCTAGCTATTTCTCGCTATCTCCATGTCATTGGCACTAGGGCACCTAGGCACATTATTACACACAAAAAAACATAGAACTACATCGTGTTTGAGATGTAGTGCAACACTTAGTTGGAAGTCCACCATTGTGGTAGCTAAGGACAGTTTGACCTATCCATATGCATCTTTCTTTATTTAGGGTTTGATGCTTTATATGGGTTTGTAAGTGATTCTTCATTGCATGACTACAACATCATTGGCGAAGCTACTGTGACACTCACCTAACAAGGAGCGAAATATTGTGAAGATCGAACGACCCTGTTAGTATCAGATCCTAATATTTTTTGTAGGCCAGGGCGCCCTAATCCTTCCACATGCACCCCAGTCCATTTTTTTCTGCCTCTGTTATAAGTTTTTGAGGAGCTCTATCATACTCTGTTCCACCATTCCAGCACACAATCTAGTCCCAGGTCACTATGAGGTAAGTCCCATTTAGGTTGGTTTATTTTCCCTCCTATTTCACTTATTTCATTTCATTTAAAATATCAAATTAATTACTTAGCATTTGTATTTCAGTTTACATCAGCTATTTCATTGTTGTACTTATATAGATTACCTTAAAATAATCCAAATTTTAGTTAATCATTTTGGTGAATCTGATGTTTAGATTAATTTTAACCTAGGATCCACTTCCAACCCTAATGGTGAAAGATAATCCTTCACCCTCTCAACCCATCACGACTCGCTATAACGGAAATCCCATTTATGATGAGGTTGTTATCACTGAGCTCACGACTCTTTATCATAATTGTATTATACCTAATCATCTTCAAAAACAACTCTTAGATGGTGAACAATATGTACCTACTAGTTTTGAAAATTATGCACTTGGCATTAGCATTATTTCTGATCCCATATCATTTACTCATTATACACCTTGCTATACAATTGCTAGTGAAGAATCATCTAATGTTTCTACAAAAATCCTAGATGAATCTCTCATTGATTATATGTTATGTATTGACAACAACTCGCATGTACATAATGATTCTTCACCTACTCAAACCATAGGTTTATCTCAATATTCTCCTAGTTCTCATGATTCATCACATTGTCATTCACACACACTCTAGCATTATATTGATGATCCTATTAATGATCTCTTTCTTTCTGAATCATTATCTGATGAGGATGAACCAACTAATAATCATGCTTCTTCTACTTTCCATATAGCTGACTGTGGCTCTCCTACTCCATCCTCTCCTTTAGAGGTTATGTCTACTCTTACGCATGAGTCTACTCCATCTCTTACCTCTTCTCCACTTGTCACTACATCTCTCATATCTCCATCTTTTTCCCCACCTATTAATATGTCTTCTTCTTTAACTATTAGTTTATCATCATCTCCATCTACTAGTATGTCATCTTCACCAGCTATTAGTGTATCATCTTCTCCATTTGTTAGTGTACCATCTTCCCCATCTATTAGTGTATCATCTTAGCCATCTATTAGTTTATCATATTCTCCACCTATTAGTATGTCTTCTTCTCCATCTATTAGAGCTTATGATGTTAATCCTACTATTTATTTAGATATACCATGTATTATGTCTCCTATTATCTCTTTGACACCTCCTACTAGTGTGTCTTTAGCATTGGAATCTCTCTCGTCTCCTCTTGATATTCCCATGATCACACATAATGGAAAGTTGCAATTACTTAATACTCCATTACCATTCTCTCTCATTCCGCCACAAGACATTTTCTCTCTCATGCATGCGGTTGGTCAATTACACTCACAAGTCCATTTACTCACTTTAGAAAGTAGATCTTATTATGATTCAGTAAATAACAACTCATTACATGGAAATCCAATCCCTAAAAAGATTCATAACTCGACATTTCCAAAAGATTTCATTATGCCTACCTTTATATGTTTTGATCGTACTGATGATCCTCAGTTACATTTACAACATTGTCATTAAGCTATACATGCATATTCTAATAACAGGTTACTTCTTAAGGCCTTTTGGCATAGTCTCATTGATGATGCATTGCAATGGTATACTAATCTTCCATTCGGGTATATTAGTATTTATTATGATATGGAAGACACCTTTTTACGACTCTTCATTATCAATGGTGTCCCTAGAGCTACCTACGATAACCTACATTCTTTACATCAAGACCCTTTATATCCCATCAAGGATTATATCTTGCACTTTAATACATGCATGCATCAGTTAGTATTCAAACCCAATGACCTAGAAACACAATTCATCTTTTATCGTAGTTTACTCCCGCATCTCAAACAATGTTTACATTATGACACTTGTGAATCATTTATTATATTATGCTACAAATTTATCGACTTAGAGCAAGATCTTATTTCAATGCATGTCATTAATCCTCCACATACTTCCACTACTATTATATCATCTAGTGTTCCTCCATCAAAATCGATGGAGCATCCTATACAATCTCCACCATCACATACTAAACAAAACAAATAACCTCATCCTGTTGCATCACCAAAGAAATATTCTTCTCGTCCTCCACAATAGGCTCCTTCTTCTTCTACTACATATGTCTCACATGAGCCATTACATTTATCAAATCATGTTATACCTCGTGATGTATTACATGCTTTACTTGATAGGTGTCTCATTCATCTACCATCTAACCAACATCATCCTCCACATAGATTACAATGTCAACGTGACCAATATTATTGTAACTACCATCGCATCACTGGCCACCGAGATAACGATTGTTTAGCCCTTCACAAGAGATTAGTACAATTAGAATAACATGGTATTATCTCATTTGGCCTTCATTCACATGAATGGTTTATTTCTCCTAGGCTTTCTATGCATATGTCAGTTTCCAGAGCTCTAGTTATTACTCACTCATCGCCATGGTTTGTTGCTCATGAGCATTCCCCGCCACACCCATACATTGTTCCACTATTACATCAACTACATACACTTCATTCACCACATTATGATGTTATCTCACATCGATCACCACAACATGTTACACATTCCATCGCACCTCCACTTGATATACAGTTTGGTTCATATGCTCCCGTTGCTTCCATACCCCATGCTTCTATCACTACTCACCGCCTTGGCCTTTAGTAGGTGATTCATATCACCTTACCCCCCAATGAAGAACTTGTGTTTCTACAGTTCTTACATGAGTTTTGAGGGTTATACTATAAGAACCTTTCATCATGTGTTTTCTCAATCCATCTAGCACACTCAATTGTTTCCCTATGATGCACTTTTTCTTCCGTAATTCATTCATGGCTTCTGAAGGGTCCTAACTAAATAAGCCTATTCATCCACACTCTGGGGGGCATCGCTAGTCATCCCCCCTATAGTTTCATCATACTAACATATTTACAAACATGTCCTAACATCACATATTCATTAAGACGAGTTACTTTTTACAATCATACATTATCTATATACACACTAGTATCATCATCATACTAACTATGTGTTACAACTTCCACGTGATACACAACTCATCAATCCAATTGCATTTGTTATTTATCATTTTTTTCATTGTCACTAACATTATACATATGTATCCATAACATAAACAAAACACAACACTAAGTACCAAATCATAAATCCTCCATTACATTGCAACATAGATATGCAACAAAGTAAACCCAGTATATATATCAAAGAAAATCAGTCCATACATATATCACATGTGATCATCATTACAAAACATGGCTAGGGGCAAGCCCCTACATCATAAATAATCATAAAACTCACACCTCATCATCGTTATCGCTCTTGGGTACTACGAGAACCCTAGAACTAGATGCCTCACTACCAACTCTATATCGTTGTTCGCAATCTCGATATCGCTCAACCTATCTCTGTAATAGGGCCACCTCCATAGACTACTATGAATACTAACGTTACAAATCCATGTACCACATAAACACATTCTATGCTAAAGGACCACCACCTACTACCTCGGGGGCTTGTCGAATCTCCTTGTGTGCCTTATCCCTCTCACCTAGCAAAATTGTACACGTAGCCACTACTATGGCCACCAGCTCAAATAAATGGGCATGCTCACCTGTGATATCATTCACACACTCTAATATACCTCCACTAAGAACATCTGTTGGCACATTTTACATTAGTGTGTTGATGGTCATGTCCACTATCAAATACCAATAGGTGTCACCTATAAAACACATAACACACCACGTTAGACACCCATTGCTAGAAACATAGGAAAAACATAAACATGCACAACATGAAATACAAAAATACTTATGCTCTACTCTAGCTGCTACTATATGATCAGGGGCATTGGCTTCCCCCTCCTCTCCTCCTCCATGTGATAACCTTAGTGCATCTGTAAACATAGGGTACAATATTACCCATTGATGTTCTTCCCACCATGCACGATACTCCTCGGTGCGACCCGCATCTATCGACTCTATTACCACATCCGTCTCATCTGGCCCTGGGGGCACTAGCTACTTTGCAGTGGGACCTTGTCTAGCCCCAACTCTCTATGGTGCTCTAATAGCTTGCAACCGTATATATGGATTTGGGGGAACATCTTTAGCCATGCCAAATTGGCGCGATACTCGCTCCACCTGAAATAACTCCGCCACCTTGGAAAGTGGTCCTTTAGCCACATGGTCCTACAAATACATCGTAACTCTATAGCATCCTCCGGTCATCCCCCATAGTCGTGGTATGGCCTCCATATAACTGACTCGAGCCCCATCATGTCTATTAAATCCTTGTAAGTGTCTGTATCCATCTTTTGTCCATGTACATTGGCCCACCTCCTTGCATATATCTCTTGCCTCGCCCACTCTACTCATGGGCCTCTAACTAGTAATGTGGTGGCTCATATCCCACCTCCATACTCATCATGAGTACATCTGTATAAGTCCCTGTATAAATGGGCCAACACAAATCGTGCCCATAAGTGACTCATGCTCTCCTCCTCCATCCACTGACATATCTCATGCATCTTATACAAGATTCATACACCCCCACCCTCGACTCCTATCGATGAAGTGATCATAACGGCAATAAACTTCCGCAAACATGGAATCCCATATCTCAAAATGGAATCCAAACTAATGTGGGCCTAGGCATGTACTCTAGTCCCCAAAAAATAGCATCTCACGGCTCACATCTACCTATCCATATCCACCAATGGAATCACCTATACTCTCTCCCTAACCACTAGAAATCACATTATGTGATATCCATCCTCCAGCGTAACTGTCATCTCACTCATAGGAAACCAAAACGTTCATGTATATGCACACCACCTCTCACATAATGAAGTCAACAGTGGCATATTATGGGGCACATCCCACATCCATCCTATGTGCCGCAGGTTGGCATGGTCCATGACATCCCACTCATCATCATATATGCCCAATCTAAGCAGTGTGCTCATATGACGACCTCCGAGGAACTCCCTAGAGTGAATATCCCTCTGCACATCATAAAATGACAATAAACACTACATTAAAACACTACACATCCAAATATACTCATTTTCACTACCACAATACATATAAAAATCAAATTTATACCATCTTATGCTAGTTGTACACATTCTGGACTAGGGCGCCCAAATGCAGAACTGGGGCACCCAAGAGCAGGACACTGGCACCCGGGTCTGGGCATTCTTGTCCCATGGGTCACTAGTGCCCTCATCGCTCTTGTCCATGTCTAAAACACTGAGAAAACCCATAATCTCCAACTTGCAAAAATCCAATAAAATCATGTACTACATACACATTTTTCAAAAATACACCATACTTACCAACTTCGTCATCATGCGTGATGCCACTACGGTCGTCACCCTCTCAAACTAACTAGGACGTGTTGCTCTCACTTGCGGCATCCTGATTAACTAAGCGCTCAATTTCACACTCATGTAAACAAAAAATTAAGTGGCTAATTACTTTTTCACTTCTTTACTTATAGATAATTTTCATCACTTATTTTACTATGGTTGTTATTTCACAATTACTATCGCAACTAATATATACTACACCGTTTTTGTCATAAATTGCGCGTTTCTACTTCGATTTCCACCCCCTTCGCGACATTATTTTTAGAATTCCACCTACCATCGTATTATATCATTACAGTAGCATTTAATTTCCTTAACATTTTCTTTCGATCCATCTATACACATTTTGATGATTGTAATCCTATTTCGTGTTTACTTTCGACTTAAGCATTCGTTCTTTACATCACTTCCCCTTTCATCAAAAGGGGGGGCATATTATTGGGGTCATATTGATAATTCCCCTTACATCATCATGCGATTGATCAACACTACTATTCACCATTTTCAATTTCACCAAATGCAAATTTCACCATTAATTCCCTCTAATGACCTAGCATGGGGGCAACTTACATTTATTATTAACTACACGATGATCTCGATCTTCAACAAGTCCCCCTAATGATCTAATCTGGGTGCAACAAATATGCAATTTCGACATGAAATTTTATCACTTCCCCATAATGAACTAACTTGGGGGCAACTAACATAAAAATCTATTCATTTGATTATTCACCAATTTCCATTATTTCCCCTAATGACCTAACCTTGGGGTACAAATGTGTAAAATATCTCTACGAGTAACCAATCAATCAATTAATCAACGCAGTTCAAAATTTCTAACAATCAAAATCATATCATTTAATTAATACAATACATTACAATTGGCATCTCATATGACCTAACTTGGGGGTTACGTGCAGCCTCCCAGATGACCTAACTTGGGAGTTACGTGTGGCCTCTCAGATGACCTAACTTGGGAAGTTATTCTACATTTGGCGTTCGCTTCTAGATGACCTAACTTGGAAGTTGTTTCATATTTCACGCTTCCTTCCAAATGACCTAACTTATGGAAGCCATAATTCATTTCATGTTCACTTTTAGATGACCTAACTTGGAAGCTATCACATTGCACCGACACACGTGGAGTGGGGGCAAGAGTTTCTTCCCTATATCACTCCTATATGGGTCAACTATTTGATTGAATTATTTGGATTCAAAATCACTAAAATTTTGATTTTCTTCCATCTGCAGTGGCTAGAACTTGAGGTTGTAGTTGGATTTTGGAGAATAACACACTTTTCTCCCTACACTCTGCCTCTGATGGCAGGATGCCCAAATCCTCTGGTCGATTATTCATATACACACATTTGGGTTGGGAACTAATCACTCCCTACACTCATCACCACCATACAATATGTGAAATCATCAATCAATAGTCTAATCCCATGTGCACCATCCTATCACCCAGCAAGCACTGGGTGCTCACCCAAGGCATGCGCGGGTGTCGAGTCTCTCCTTTATGTGAGTCTTATGAGAATGCATCATCTTATAATAGATATTCAAATGAAAGTGAGTATAAAATAACCATGCCACATTCAAGAGCTTAGAACGAGTTGTTATCTTATTACATCCAGAAAAGAGGAATAACAAGCAGCATAAGGTTCATACATAAAGGAAATACATAAGCATTATACCTTTGAGCACATATATGATTTATAAGAGAGCCTTATATTCATCTTTAACAGGTTCAACAATCCACATTACATCCCCTAAGGTCATAACAGATCCTCATATAACTATGCAGAGCCAAGTCATGCATCAGAGCTATATTATGCTCATCATATTACAAACCCAAAAAGAACAAAAACCCATCCATGTAGAAGTACCATTGTTTACAGAGTTATCCTAATCCCTAACCTAGAACATCCTCCATTATGTTTGTGTAGGGATTCACCTCTCTTTTCTCTCCTCCGCACTCTCCACACTCTATACACTCTTCTCCTTCTTTTTTTCTTCTATCGGGTGCTTGTATTTATAACCTTAGCACCCACTGCCATGCCTTTCAGAAGTTACAGATCGGTTGCCAAGTGTCGAGGTGGTCCTCCATGGAAGCATGCCTTCTCAAATCTGAGCTCTCCACTCCTTGCAATGATGTCTTCTAGAACCTTCCATCACATGCCTGGAATATTCCCTTTTTGATCCCACAGTTGTCAGGATGGCACCTTATCCACAAGGGTCATGCTTTTCTCATGTGCTTCCTGGGATACCGAATGTGGCTAAGTACCAAATCTATTTTTCCTTGCATGCATGTGCATATGTTCTCCAAAAACCCTGCTAAAACCTGTTAACCTTCAACTCATGTGCCCTTCTTCAACTAGGTCCATGTGCCACATGCCCTTCTTGTACTTAGCTGATATTTTGGGGCCCAACATCACCCCACACTACACCTATGTTCTCTGTCCTTGGAAACACTCTCCAATAAAGAAATAAAGAATGTTGGATCCTTACAAATGGTTGGAATGGAAGAATAAAGGAATGAAGAAATGGGGGAAAAGAATGAAAGAATGGGGAACTATTTTTATTTCTGGAGGAGGAGAGGGAAATCCTTCCCTAATTCTACTTCTAACTTTCCCCAAGTGTCAACCTCATTCTGAGCTTGCTGACAGAGGTCACCCACCAGGGTGCACTCACTTCTTCAAAACTTGGCTCCTCTCCCTTAGTGCTCATTGTCTCTACAATCTCCTCCAGTTTTTTTCCCAAATCCTTGAGCACGTTCCATCCTCCGAGTGATTTGGGGGTACAATTCCTTTAGTTGGTTCTTGATTGAGCCCTGTAAGGTCTCAATGGCCTCTGATTTCTTTTCTACTTCTGCTAGGATTTTGTCTCACTCATCCCTATTCCCTTTGTTCTTTTCTTAAAACTCTTTGATTTTTGCTTCATGGGTGGCAACCAAGATACTTTCCACTCTATCCCTATCCGTGCAGTTATCATAGGCAGCCTCGGCAATTTATGCGGAAACTTTTATATCGGCAAGGATTTTTCTGTACTGAGCAACAATTTCCACAACCTTCTTCTTATTCTCTTTTTCTTGGAGCGCCAATGCCTCTGCTATGGATTCTAAGGCAAGTGACCGCCTCTCCATAGTGAGTATGCAGGTCAAGTCTTCTAGGAATTGTAAGGTTGATCCATATTTTTGTGGGCAGGGTTAAGTCTAGATGCTTTAAGACAATGGCATTCATTATCATCTCTATCTTCTTATACGCCTCGTGCACTCTTGCCTTCTCATCCTTTAACTCGTGCCTTAACTAAGAGCTGATTAGTTCCTCCTGCTTCAGGTCCTTACTTTTCTCAAAGAGCTCTTCCTTCTTTTTCTCCAGCTTTGTCTCTAGGAACTTCACCCTGTCATTTCTTCCGAACAGTCTGGCTTCAACCTCAACTGAAAATTTGTTGAGCGCATTAGATATTTTCTCATCTGATAATTATTGAGCATTCACCAAGGGGTTTATTCCTTTTGTTTCAGGAACTTTCAACAATACTCTTTGGCTTATTTCAAATTTGGGCTCATCAATGTGGGACTCAAATGCCCACGATAACATTTTCCTTATCTAAGGATATGCACCTTCCTCATCAAATGAAGTCATGGCTAAGAGTTGTTCCATTGGCATGGTGCTCTGGAAGCGCGCATGAAACACCTTGTTTGGATCATCGATGTAGCCCATTCTTTGACCTTGTGCTGCTTCTGTGCTCTTTCTCCCTATGTGTGTGGCTTTTGGAAAGCTTACAGCCAAACTAGGATCTCCTCCCATGTTGCCATATTCTTTTCCTATGCTTTCCTCCTCAACTTCCTTCAGCACCACATCCACGTTGTGTTCTACCTCTTGTTCCACCAGGTTCTTGATGATTTTTTCCACTTCTCTCTCTATGGCCTCATCTATCTATGTTCCTTTGTGAGGCTTGGGGTCCTTTGATCTTTTGTATTTTCTTCCCCACTCACCCCCTTGCCTTGGGCCTCAGCTTCTTCTTTTTCCTCCTTCTCCTCATCTCCTTCTTTATACTCCTCATCTCCCTCTTCCTCAGAGTCATGTATCTCATAAACAAGATGGTCTTACCCTCCTTCTGGCTCATCATCATCCCTATCACTGATGTAGGCATCTAGACCTTTTGTCTCTTCTGAATCTTCCCCATCAGTCACCCTTTACTTCTTCCTTACTGGGGATTCCAATACAGGAGATTCTTCCTTTTCCTTTTCTTTGACAGGTGATTTCTTCCTTGGTGATTCCTCCTAGGTGAGGGGTTATTCATGCTCTGGAACCTCTTCTTCTGGGGTATTAGTCTTAACTGGAGACTTTTTCCTCTGCGCATAAGTACTAGGCTTAGACCTTGCTTCCGACGCACTCACTGTTTGTGTGGTTTGAACACTTGGTGCCTTCTACACCTTTTGTCTTTCTCTCTTTCTAGGTGTGGCCTTCTTCCTCCATGTAGGGTCTTTAGGGATGGAGACATCATTCTCCAAGTAAGAACATTTTTACACTTTTGGCCTTATGCACAAATACACCCTTATTGTGGTCCTTCCTGCAATCAGCATCGTTAAAGGCTTCATCATATGTCTCTTGTGGGAGACATATCTCTCCATGTACACGTGCTTCTTTGGGTAAAAGAGCTTCATGTGCAGCTCATGGTGGTCTATATCTACCTCAATAAGGTCAAACCTTAGTCTCTTGGCCTCCTTGAACCAATTAACTCTGGCTTGGAAGTATTGTGTGGTGAAGGAGAAGGGTGGTTTGCACCATGGACTCATATTCCCATCTATCAATGTAAATCTATGCCAATGCAGAAGTGTTGGTATACTAAAAACTCTTCCTCTCCATCCATGAGCATAGGAAACTACTCTGGGATCCTCCACTCAACCCTGAATGTGTCACGCATTCTTATACCACTTCTCCAGGCATGCTTTGTGAGTGGTCGTCATGGTTTCACAAGTGTATATTTCACAAACCTTTTTGTGGGTGAGGGATCCTCTTTTGGATACTCCCAAACAAACTTTTCTAGCCCATTGGGCACTCCAATATCTGAAAATACAATGGTGAGGAGGACATTACCAAAGAGTATCTTCTCTCCCTCCTGTGCGCTGCTTATAATCTCATCTGCGATGAAAGTGGACAAGTTGTAGATGGTTCCTTCAGATATCTTCTGACATACATTTAGTCATGCCTTGTTCACTTGTGTCCATCATTCTTGATCATTGAGCTTGGTCACCAAGTGCATGGCCATCCTCATAACTGGGTCTGGAATCTCAGTGATGTCAAAGTATCATGACCCCTTCTTGCAGTCATACATAGCTACAACTTCCTTGATATCCTCCTTGTCACTTAGATCATCATCTATGATATCTCCTTCACAAATGAGGCATGTGAACTTGGATATCAGTTTTGGTGTGATGTGCATATTCTGCCCCATAAAATAAAAGTGATCCTCATGCACATGTGACATCAACCATTGGTAAAGGTGCTCAGGCTTGCCAAAGTATGGCAACTCATATAGTTGCAATAATCCAGCCTTCTCTAATTTGACCTTCACCTCATCGTTGTAAATGGGCATCCCATCTAGTGTCCTCTTGTTAGTTGGTTGGACCAACTCTAATGCCATTTCCTTCTCGGTTGTGCTCGTGTGATGGTTATAATCACTCATGGCCATATTTCATAAGTGTGACTCCCACTCTTTTCCTAGCAATACCCCATCTGGGTACTACATCTCTGCATACCATTCTTCATTTGAGCTTGTGATGGTAGTTGTTTGCTTTCCCTTTCCCTTTCCCTTTGTTTTCTTCGGTGAAATGGTTGGTTTTCTGGGTGCCATATTTTCTAGTTGGACTGAACTTAAATACTCCTTCCTCTTGCTCTTCTCTACTACTCTTCTCAATCCCAAAGCTCACTCCAAAGCTTCAACTCCTAAAATGAATCCTTCTTTCTCTGTGCCCTAGCTGCCAAACCCTAACCAGGAAATCCTTCCACAAGATGGTGCTCTTCACACAACCTTCCTCATGCCCGTGTACTCCTTCCTTCTGGTTCATAGATCTACTCTAGATGCACACTCAAATTTCTCAGATTCTCCTTTCTTCACACAAATTTCTCTCTGGATGCTCTAGTTTGCAAGAGCTTCTTTCACTTCATAATTGCAAGGTAACAAATGACTTGCCTGACTTCATATTTATAGCTTTTCCTTATTTCTAGCATTAAATGTTATATCACCTACCAATGTACCTTAACATTAAATGTGGATTTTTCTACTAAGCTTGATTTAAGCGTCCTTACCCATGTGCCACATGAAAAACAATTTACAACCTTATGATGCATAAAAATTCAACCCGACTGAAGACTCTTATGTGCACGTCAACAGCACCAAAGGCACTTCTTCTATCCTTTACCCAATTTTTCCCTCACCTACCTCATGTTGTTCCTGCACTCTTCATCCTTTCTATATGTGGTTTTTGCAAATCCTTTTTGACACCATAATCCAATATCCATTGTTTCCTCATGCGCTTTTTCCACCTTACGCACTTCCTTCTACTAGGCCACTCAAACTTGTATTGCAGGCCTATACTTCACATTACTCCACCCACAATAAAATAAATGTGCAGTCCTCTGCGCATACACAACAACCTTGGAAAAATAATGTGGTTACAGTGCACAAGGCATAAAAATGAAACAAAAAGAAAGGAACAAGCAAAAAGAAAGGGAAACACAAGAAAGAAAAAGCATAAAGGGAAATTCTAAGCTAATTGGCAATACTGCCTTATTACAAACACCAAGAAGACTTATTTATAGTAGGGCTTCAGCCTACTCCCATTGAAGTGACCTGGTAACCTCGTCCCATCCAACACTTGTAACTGGAAAGTGCCTGAATCAAGAATGTATGAGATGATGTAGGGTCCCAACCAATGGACTTTCAACTTCCTAGGATGGTGCAGATACTTGGAATCATACAACAACACCATCTGCCCAACCTCAAACTTCTTGTTCTTGATATGATAATCATGCCATGCCTTTTGTCTTGCTTTTTCTATCTTCTGACTCCATCTAGCAAGTGATCACCTTTCATCTAACTGCATCAACTTATCAATTCTTTCTTCCAGTGCTTTCTCATCAACTAACCCTCCTACACACTATACGCAGCGATGGTAACATGAATTACATTGGTAAAACAACCTCTATGCCAAACACCAAATTGAAATGGTGTGGCCTTGTTCAACCTTTTGTAGGTTGTCCTGTATGCCCATAGAATGACTAATACTTTGTCATCCCAATCTTGTCTTCCAATGTCATAGATCTTAGTTAACATGTGACTTAGTATCTTGTTAAATGCCTTAGTAGTTCCATTTGCTTGAGGGTGATATGGGGTAGTCTTATGATGGGCCACCATAAATTCTGCTAACAGAATCCTGACCGTTTCATTGAGAAAGTGTGTACCCCTATCACTTGTTAAACTTAAAGGACAACCATACCTGATGATTATGTTCTCCCATAAAAATCTAGCAGCTTTCATTGTGGTGCAATCCTTCATAGGTGCCTCTGCCCACCATGTCAAGTAATCAGTGCAAGTGATGATATACTGTGAACCAGTCCTTCATGCAACTGGCACAATTGGCCCTACAAAGTTGATTGCCCATTTTTCAAATGGTTCAGCACTGGCTATTGGTCATAAGGGAATTTCATCTCTCTTTCTAGGTTTTCCAAGGCACTGGAAATGGTCACAGGCCTTGCAAAACTCAATACAATCCTTGTAGATGGTTTCCCACCAAATCCCTGCTAATAAAATCTTCCGTGTGTAGCATTTCCTACATAGTGTCCTCCTGTAATCCCACCATGTGCTTCTTCCATAATTTCCATGCGCTCATGCTCTAATACACATCGACACAGAACCTCATCATGACCTAACTTATACAGGTCTCCACTAATCAACATGTAGGGTGTGGTGCATATTGCTAACTACTTTCTCTCCAGAGCCTTCATTCCTTCCGGTGCCACACCTATTTTTAAGAACACTGTGATATCTTCCAAGTCTGAGGGTGTGCTGCTAAACCTAAATAGTTGTGTCCATCTGACATGGTATCCTCAATGCTTTGTGTGTCCTCCCTAAGTTAATCCTTTATAAGTGGTTAGGTCCTGAATTGCTTTTTCTTGGTTTCACGACCGCTGTGAACTCAAATTCTTGAAATAATAGGACCCAACGACATATGTGCCCTTGCAGAACTTGCTTGTTGACTAAGTACTTCAATTCCATGTGGTCTGTGTAGAATATGAATGGTGTTGCCAGCAAATACTACCTAAAATTGTGGAGCACGTAGATCATGGACAATGCTTCACGCTTAGTAGTTGTGTAATTTTGTTCTACTGTGGTGTCAATTTTCTACTTGCAAAGCACAAGGGATGATCAACAATTCCCTCACCAGGTTGTGCTAGTACTTCTCCCATAGTTGTTCCTGAGGCATCAACATGCACATGGAAAGGCTTATCCCAAGAAGGAAAACGTAATATGGGCGTCGTGACAAGCCTATCCTTCAAAGTGTCAAATGCCTTCTGTTGCGCCTCTCCCCAATGAAAGGCACTCTTGTGTTTTAATAATTCCTCCAAGGGCATATAGATCTTGGCATATCCCTTTATGAATTTGTTGTAGTACCCCATATTCCCAAGGAATCCGTGCACTGTGCTATGATTAGTAGGATCCCCTAATCCTTTAATAACTACAACTTTAGTGGGATCCACTAATAAGCCTTCTTTGCATATAATGTGTCCTAACAGGGTTCCAAATGGAGTAGAAAAGACACATTTCTTAATGTTGAGGGATATCCTTAATTTCCGACATCTCTCAAACATCAGCCTTAAATTGTCACAATGGTCTTTCACTAATCCATACACAGTCCAGTCATCCAAGTAAACTTGAAGAAACTTATGGATGAAGTCCTGAAATGCTTGTACCATGATGCACGAGAACACAACAGGTGCATTCTTTAATCCAAAAGGCATAACCATGTAGGAAAAAATTCCCCATTTCAGTGGAAAAAATTTTCTTTCTCTGGTCTTCCTTTGCAATCCTGACTTGGTGATACCCTGAGAACCCATCTGTGAAAGAGTAGACTTCGTGCCCAGCTACTCCCTCCAAAATTTCTTCAGTAAAGGGGGTTGGGAAAGGATCGATGACACACACTACATTCAGATCCCTGTAGTCAACACAGATTCTTATCCTTCCATCCTTCTTGATACTGATAACCATTGGGCTTATCCATTCTGATTCTTCCACTACCTCAATGATACCAGATGTTATCATCTTGTCTATTTCTTCCTTGACCCGTATGCACAAATTTGGATTCATCCGATAAGGCCTCTTCCGAATCAGGTGCACACCTTCCTTCAACTTGATCTTCATCTCTCCCAAGGAATGGTGAACACCTTTGAGTTCATGGTACCCATGAGGAAACAAATCTTGGAACTCGCACAACAGATCAATGACCTTTGAAACTTATTTTTCCAACCAATAGTCCCCAATGATGGCTTCCTTAGGTTCTGTCTCCATTCCAATGTTAACCTTCTTTGTTTTCAAGGGCTCATGGTAGGCATGTGCTCACTCATCAGTGTTGTCTATGACTTCACGCGTACCTTCCAAATGGTTAACATCCAAAGTCTCCATCTCTTCTCCATCTATTACATAGACCATTTTTCCTTTTTCTTTTTCCATGCACATGCACTCAAGTTGTACTTCCTCTGATTCTTCTTCATTGAGGTGCGTCTCCAAATAAGGCTCACCTAGAAACTCTAGTAGCCTATCCTCTACCATAGCACTATCTCCCATTGTAAGGCACTTGATTACTTATAACACCTTATCCACTGATGGCTTGGTACTCCTATACTCGAAAGCTTGAATGAGATCAGCCGCCAACTCCTGCCAATTACTTGTTTGATGATGCATCTCTGAATGAATATACCATGCACACGCACAACCTTATAAGGTGGAATATAATTTATGCACCCATAACAAAGGTGGTAACACTTCTGCACTTCCCATCCAGGCCTTCTCACATGCTTGGATATGAAATGAGGCGGTCTCTTTACCATGGTAGTCTTGTATGAAAGTGGGCACGTTGTTCCTGGAGAACCTTACAGAAAATGTGATCCTCACCTCATGCCACTCTAGGAGGTTCTCTCGATGTGTAGCCCACCAACACATTGTAGTTCTAAGTAGGTTATAGTTGAGCATTCCCCTCCTCTCATCTTCATTCTTCCACTGAGCCTCCATTTCTCATAGGAAAATTTTAGGATATACTCCTCCAGAGTAACTTGGAAACTTCTTTCCTCCTAGGCACTTGAGTGAGCATGCCTTTTTTACCCTTATTACATATCCTCTCAACTATCACCCAATTAACTCATAAGTCCCATGTGCCCAATTGTCACATGCCACACTAGTGGTATCACTCAAGGACTGAGCATCTTCAAACTGGATGACTCCCTCCATGGGGTGAATTATCTCAGGATCTCTGATGGAGTGCACATAGATTCTATCAAGGAATTATTCTCCTAAGGGCTCAGTATAGGGTGCTGACTTCCCATCTATCAAAGGAATGACCACCCTTTCTTCCTTGTTCTCAAAGCTGATATACCCTTTGTTAAATCATAGGTCGGCATTGTTCTTGTAACACCATGGGTGCCCAAGTAATGCTGGAAAGTTGTCTTCCTTGGTGATCACCAAGACTTCAAAGTCTCTAGTGAACTTGGCCCCTTGGATGGTGATAACTGCATCCTTTCGGACTTTAATGGGCATTGCCTTAGTTTTTTTTTCCATATATAACACATTTGAAGATGGCTGCAATGTGGGCCTTCCCATTTGATGTCAGGCATCTAAGGTAAGAACATTTACCTCTGCTCCCATGTCGATGAGAATATTTCTCAGAAGCCATCCATCAACAACCGTATTCAAAGTAATCTCCTTATCATAGTTGAGGCTATGAGGAGGAAGGTTTACATGCAAAACCTACCTTTCATGCTCTACTCTGGTGTGGTACCTTCTCTCTCAGCCATTCTCCTAGCAAGGGGATAATATTCTCTTGCCTTAACATTTTACATACTTCCTTGACCTCATCCAGGTCATTCTTTGGAACCTCGATATCCTTCCTTTGCTCCAACTACCTTGATTATTCCTTTAGACATTGGATCTCCCCTTGTAAACTTTGAATCACATCCATAGTCTCTTGATACACCTCCTTCTGATGAGTAGGGTCTAGATACTTTCCATGTACCACTTCCTCTCTTGAAACTAGTGTCCTTTGTCTTGGCATCTCCCTAGCATGTGGCCTCTGCTTGCACGTCATCACCAGCACAAGTTCTAGCCCTGACTCACGTGCCACTCTTGGCATCCACTATGAATTGGCCTTCTTGATGCTCGCCATCCCAGTGCCTTTATCTTTCTGGTGCTGCTGGTTCATATGTTCATAAATTTCTGGACACTCTTCGTACTTGTGTTTCTTTCCACACCATGAGCATTGTAATAGATCAGGACACTCATGTTTGTAATGCTCTGTAGATCCACAATTATAACAGGTTCCTCATGGGAACTCACTTCATTCCTCTACCATGGTTACTGCGACCACAAAATCCTCTGCAAAAACCTCTTCCACGTGCTCCTCCATCTACACATCCTTCATAACGATGGTCATCATCCTTGGAACTACTTGCAAGGCTAGTCTGGTGCACACCCAAGATCAATAGCATCATGGATCTGATCAATCAGTCTACAATCCTTGGTATCATGGGTCATAGAGGTACAAATCTTGTAATAGCAAGAAACATTCTTGTGGATTACACGCTGGAGTAGAGGGCATCTACTTGCATCATGATCCCCATGGAAAATCTCATAGTCTACCGACATAGTGTGTACCGAACTTCTGAGGGAAACTATCCTTTGCATGTCCCTCCACTTCACAGTCTATACACCAAATCCCACTACGAACCTCATGCGCTGAGTTTGTAGACAACTTCTCCAACTGCTTGGCCATTGCAGCAATTTGAGCCTCCAGAAAAGGACTAACACCAGTATCAATTCTCCCAATAGCTTCGGCACATAGGGAAGCTTCCAATGCCTCACACGGGTCTGTGAAAGTATTGTGTGACAGAGCCCTTCTAAATGGTGTTATCAATCCTCTAAAAAACCATTGAGCATGTTGAGAAGGATGAATGTCATAGGATAGTTTAGATAAGAGAGTCTTGAAATGTGCATCATATTCCCACACACTCTCTGTCATTCCCTATTGGATCTCCTTCAGAGCATTGATGCTCTTCTACTCAAACTCAGGGATATGGAACTCTGCTAGGAAGGCATTCTTCAATGCAGTGTAGTCTACCACCATCTGATGGGGGTCATACTTCCTATACCAACTATGCACGCACCCTTGCAACATTGTTGCAAACTGACTTTCCTTCCACTCTGGGGTAGTGATCCCCTTTCGCGTGCCATAGTAACTCACACTTGTGCACATGCTCTGCAGCATCTTCAATACCCCTATAGTCTGGTAAGTGTAAAGACATCTCAAAAAACACTTGGGGAGGTGGCTGGGGTCCTTGTCCTCCTGATCCAGAGCCTTGGTTCCCTCCGGTGTTTCCTCCTCCACCAGATCCACTGGATCCACCAGGTCTTATTCCTCCTGACCCACCAGATCCACCTCCTACAGTCGGAAAAGGACCAGAAGTGGTCGCGCCTAGTGTTCCCAACATCCCACTGAACTGTGTGCTGATGGTTTGTGATATTGTCCCACTACCAGTTGTATGTCCCGCGCCACTCCCAGATGCGATACCCAAACCTTGCATACTTACACCTTGTCCAAAGATTCCTCCAAATATAGGAATGGCTTGCACAGCCATGGATGTTCCAAATGAGAAATTATATCTCCTGGCTGTAGATCGGTTACTCCCACCGATACCAACTAGGTTAACAATACTTCTCCCTTGATCTAGAAAACCAAGCGCCAGGGTTGGTCACCAAGTGGGTTCAGATGTTGCATGACGATATCTCTTCTTTCCATGTCAATGAAATCTCATCAGAAGTTGAAGGGGCTTCTCTCTGCACTTTCCAAGATGGGGTAGCACAGACTGCTCAGGTTCCACATCCTCTGCATGAACCTCAACTCCTTCCCATAATGTCTACCTCCATAGATCCATCACACTTGTAACCTCACATTGTCTAGTCATCTCCCTTTCATGAGCTTCACTATACTTGAGTCATCTCTCCTCCCTTTCCTTCTCATCTGTAATGTCTGCCATCTTCCTCCACCCTAGCTTCCTCTCCCAACACTCAGAGAAGCTTATCCGAGCATGGGAAATGCCTCCAAACTCAAGGTAATGACCAATATCTTCATAGCCAAAGGAATAACACACAAAAATGATCCTCTAGGCTCCCTCAGAAACTTGAACTCAGCAACTTCTAGGAAAGAATATGTAGAAATGGCATATTCAAGAGTATAACTGGTCAGCACTCCCTTCCACCAGTGATCAACAACACGTGTCCAAGTCAGATCTGCATCCTGTAGCCTCTGATAGTCATCTTGGGTCCATACACATGATCTATAGTACTAGCTTGATCTGGATGTGTATGCTGAAAGGCCATTCATATAATTCTACTGGGAAGCAAAAAAATAATGTCTCATATAACTCATGGTATAGGTTCTCTTCTACCCATCTATGTGCATCAAACTCAGGTCCAGTGCTGAATCTCTGAGAAAACTCATCCTTCATGCTCTTGAACCATGTTTCAACACTTTCTAAGGTCAACCACTCTATCATCATGCATTACAGGGACAAAGATGCATGCCATTTCTCATAACAACTTTGAAAAGAGGTCCCTGTAATGGAACCAAGATGTAGTCATATTTTATACCCTTAGACCAATAGTCTAATCCCATCAACAAACCTGGCCTATCACCCAGTGGGCACTGGGTGCTCACCCGAGGTGCGCGGGCACCGAGTCTCTCCTTTATGTGAGTCTTATGAGAATGCATCATCTTATAACAAATATTCAAATGAAAATGAGTAGAAAAGAACCATGCCACATTCAAGAGCTTAGAATGAGTTGTTATCTTATTGCATCCAGAAAAGAGAAATAACAAGCAACATAAGGTTCATATAGAAAGGAAATACATAAGCATTATACCTCTAAGCACATATATGATTTATAACAAAGCCTTATATTCATCTTTAACAAGTTCAACAATCCACATTACATCCCTTGAGGTCATAACAAATCCTCATATAACTATGCAGAGCCAAGTCATGCATTAGAGCTATAGTATGCTCATCATATTAAAAAAACAAAAATAATGCAGGACCCATCCCCCTAAATGTGTCATTTCTTACAAATTTCTTCTACAATTCCTAACCCATAACATCCTCCATTCAGCTTCTATAGGGCTTTACACCTCTCTTTTCTCCCCTTCGCACTCTCCACACTCTTTACACTTTTTCTTTTCTCTCGGCCTCCTCCTATCTATCAGGTGCTTGTATTTATAACCTTAGCACCCACTGCCATGCCTTTCAAAAGTTACAGATTGGTTACCAAGTGTCAAGGTGGTCCTCCATAGAGCATGTAGATCCAAGCTCTCCACTTCTTGCAATGATGTCTTTTGGAACCTTCTATCGCATGCCTAGAATATTCCCTTTTTGATCCCACAGTCACCATGTTGGCACCTTATCCACAAGGGTCATGCTTTTCTCGTGTGTTTCACTGGGATGTCGAATGTGGCTAGGTACCATGTTTTTCCTTACACGTGTGTCATTGTATTTTCTACAAAACCCTGTCAAAACTCTTCCCTGCATGCCTAGGAACCCATTGTGCATCCATTCTTAGAACTTAGGTCCCGAGTTACCCATCAATGCACCTTCTTGAGAATTAGCTAATATTCATTGGGGCCCAATTCATACATAAATAGAATTGCACTTGAGTGGATTATACTCATGGTATGCATCTCTATCTACTTCAATGATAGAGACTTATTTCTATTGACTCACCAAAGTAACCACATGGGGACAATATTATGAGGTCATAAAATGACAGCATCTTAATATGGTGCAGAGCAAAGTCGCCAAGCATGTTTTTTTATGACTATGATCTTTACTAATATCAAAGTATTGACTAATTACCCATCCCTCTAAATATTTTGTCACTCCTATCGTTTTCCTTACCACAGTCATATATTTCCATGAGTATTTCTAGTAAAGTCTTCAGGGACCTCTTTTAAGTGTCACTATTAGCTGTGGTTGTCATCTCTGGGTCTCTTACAATCTTACCCAGTTGTTGAATTATGATACCATCAATGGGCACACCTGATGATATAATTTTAGAATACCGTCACCACCATTCTTGGTTAGGCATTTAACCCAATCGGCTGCCAAGTTTCCAAGTATTGGTCCTTCAATGGAGCATTCTGTCTGATCCGAGATTACACTCTATTCGTAAAAATCGTTCATTTGGAACCTTCCAGAAGCATGTATGGAAATTCCCTTTTTGATCATAGAGAATCACCTAGGATAAGCACAAAATATCACACTTTGCATGCTATGAAGGGTCATGCTATTCTACCAAAACATGGTGAACTATCTACTGAAGGAAAACAAACTGAATATGGATAATCTACAACAACCTGTCAGCTACAACTTACATAGGAGCAAATGGTTCTATAAAAGTCTATGTCTATTGAATCCTTCCATTACGCATTCTACCCAGAAATGCCCTTTTTCTAGGTATTTCTAATGTGGCCATGCACCCACTATGCACATTATTGTCACACAGCAAATATTCATGGGAACCAATCAGTAGCAAAGGATACTGACATGTAGTGCAACACTTAATTGTAAGTCCAGCCAGGGTGAGAAAAAAGGACACTCCTATGGCAAAGTTCAGGTAATTATATGGACTTCATATTACTATTTTTGCTTTACTACCGGTTCTTGGAGAATGATTATTTATTATAAAGTTACGCATTGTAATTGTAAGCTATATAAGTTTCACTCTCTACCCATTATAATGATTTTCAAATATTGTGAGGATTTATTCAATCCTATGGATGGGTTATGTAATCCCGAGCTTTTTGTAGACTAATGATCTATTTACGAACCAGGGCAGACCATGGAATGTCCTAGTTTTATGCCATATGAGCCTCAGACCTGCTGTTTCAACTCTCTTATATGTTATATTACATCATTATAGGAGTGTATTATGCTATGTTATGCCAAACATCCAGCACATAGTAGTCCTAGGTGCACTGCAATGTAAGTCCAGAATTTGTGTTGGGTATCTATGGCATGCTATAAACAACTAGTAATGCCAAGGAATAAAAAGAGGTGTTCTGAAGGATTAGGATAGACTTTGTACTATCTCAATATTTCACACTCAGCTAAAAATAAAGGATCCATCTGATATGGAAGTGTAATCCTTTTGTGTAGCTCTTTAGCTTAAGGAATTCACACTTCATTCCAGGATTCATTCTGATCCTTTCTCTTCATACAATTTATTTATTTCTTGGAATTTTTTGTCCTTTCGTGCTTACCTAGTTAAACGTGAGTTTGAATTTACCAATTGAAATACAAAACTCTAAGGCATCATACGATAATGACAACTTCAGAGTCTCAGTAAAAGTAAAATCAAAATTTCAAGAAATTTTTTCTAAAGGACTGAATTTCCCTAACTATTTTTTTGTGCATACTTCCATTGGGCACCAGTCATTTTTGTTAGTGAGAAAAGATGAAATGTTAAGAATATAGGATGTGAATATTATGTGGAGCTTAACAAGGAAACATTAAAGATTAGGTAGTCCCTTTTCCAAGGATTTATCACACTTTTCACATCACACATGATTCCCTTGGTATGAATCTTTTTAAATGATAAGTGGAAGGATGACGCAATTGAAGAACGATAATAATCCCAATAGATAAAACTAAGCCCATAAAAGATAAAGTAAGGTGGATTCTCAAGGACAACATTCAGCATCCAAAGGGGATGATGGGCATTACCTGAGCGCTAGCGTCCTGGCTAGGTGCTAGTGTCTAAAGTCATGGAATCAGATAAGTAAGTAAAGCTGCATTCATTGGGTCTGTAGGGTGTAACAATAATATCAAGAAGAAAATATCTAAAGTAAATTTGTGTTGGTTTTTCTTGACAATATCTTAATTTATTTCAATTACATAGATTTTCTTGCAATAGGAATCATTTGAAATACTAGTATCCTTGGATGTGACCTTAGAAAAATGTACTTGTAGTGGCATGAGTTCCAATATGTGTCTACAAATAGGACACTCATAATATATTTCTTATATCATAACTTTATTTGTCATTTAAGAGAGGATTGTTTCATTTGATGGGTAATCTCATTAGTCAATTTATGGTGAAGGAGAGGGAGGAATAAGGGATCAGGATAATACTGCTCATCGAATATGCCTTTCATGAAGTGATATGGAAGTCCTAAATATACTATGGAAGAAGTTGATGGTTGATATAACCTAAATACCTTTGAGAGGGGTGATTATAGATCCTAATGAAGTGCCCACTTCCCTTGGAGGTCTTAAAAGTTGCATCAATGGTGTAAACAATTTTGAGTTTGTAAATCTAGTTTCTTGGACATTATTATGATTTGGATTTAGTAGGAAAATTAGCTATGATATTTGATAATGAGCTCTAACTTGCATGGATTTTATTTATAAGTCTTGATTATTTCATTTAGTTGTTGAATTTCATATTTGACGTGGTTATATTATGGATGTTGTTCAGACTTGTGATATTTGGATATTGTGAGCGGACCTGGAAATGGAAAATTATTGGATGATGATATAGTTGTTGATAAAACTATAAATGATATTTTTAGATTGCCTGGATGTTGTTGTGATTTATATGTGTAGATGATTTTGGATTTTTAATTATATTTATATTATTTTGGACGTTCTGATATGGCCAAGAGGCCAAAGGAGGTATTTGTGTTTTGTAGGTTAAACTATCACAACAAACATCAGGGGATTGGAGACCAACCACATTGGAATTCTAGATGAATTCAACAAGGTCACCATGACAACTAGTTTTGTTTGTGTGTGTGTGTGTGTGTTTATTAGTGTTATATATTCCCATGGGGGGATCACCTTTAAATTTGACCAAGGGATTTTATGTACTTCTTTTATTTTTGGTCCCTTTTGTTTAATTTTTGCATGTGTTTATTTTGTGGTGCACTTACCCCTTTCATTATTTATTTAAGGGTGTAAATTTTGTGAGTAATCATATTGTTTAGTTAATTAATTAAAAGATGTCATAAGAATGTAATTAATAGAGTTGTTGGCCATGTTTTAAAGTGTGTAAGTAATGTGTAAGTGACCTTGTAAGTGATGTGTAAGTTAACTTTTGAGTGTGAAACACTCCACCTTCTTGGAAATTTGAATTTTTCCTTGGAGGCTGATTTTAGAGGCTTGTGTTGGATTGATTTTTGGATTGCTTACATTGGAAGGAGCTTTTTGTTTTGAACTAGGAACAACTCCATCATGGAGAGGTAAGAGCTTAGCTCTTGAAATGCTCTTCTTTTATTTATGTAAATGTTCTTGTGTGAATGTTTTGGTATATATTGTGGGTTATTGGGTAGATGGCCTAGGAATGGTGTAGGAGAAGACTATGGGGTTATTTTGTGGGAGGCACAAGTGGTTTTAGGGAGGTATAAGGGTGGAGGGAGTTGGGAATTTGGGTTCCACCTTACAAATAAATAACTTGCATTTCTTTACTCGTTATGGGGTGCCATAAGAGGTTGGGGACATATAAGAAAATGTGAGGAATAAGGGGTAATTGGGGGAGGCATAAGGGCATGACAGTGTTTGAAATGATATACATATATAGATATATATATATATATATATATATATATATTTGGTGGGTTGTACTCAGGTGGTGATACCCATTTTTCCCCTTAGGAGGCATAAGTAGCATCCCCCATAGCTTCTTGCTCCTTTGGCTTACTTGATGAAGCCTTAGTATTTTGTTGTCATGTGTTAATGTAGTTGTAAAACTACATTCTACTTTGGACTGTGTTTTATTGTGAAAATGTTGTTTGTATGTTTGTGGAAGCCTGGTGTTGCCATGACTTGGATCACACCTTTTATTGCATTGTGGTTGGGGCTCGGGGGCCAATGAAGAAGGATGGATTCTCCTTTTCTTTGGATTTCTTGGTTGGGTGGAGAGCATTGCCTTTCCCCTACTCTTGTTGTGATCAAATCTTGTGAAATGAAATTTCATTATAACCTTCCCACTTGAAGTGGATGATATTGTAAATGTTGTAATGGAAAGATGTTGTACTGATTGGAAGTGGAAATTAGAAATGTAAAAGAGTTATACTCTGTATTCTGTTTGGAAAGAATGTGAAAGAATGATATGTGTTTGGTATACTACACTTTGTAATCAAATGGAAAGGAAGTTGTAAGAGTTCATTTAAATTAATGAAAATGGTTTTGTTTGGTCCATATGATGTTATTCCATTGGAAATTTGTGTTTAGCATACTCTATGGAATCTATGTTTGAAAAATGGTAAAGTGGAACACGTGAAAAGAAAATGTAATATCATGCCTTGTGTTCAATAAATGATTTTGGAAGGATTAAAAGAAAGAAGTTGTAAAATTTCCTTTGGAAATCAATAAATGAATGAAATACGTTTCTCAAATTGCATTGTTGTATTTGAACATGATTATTTCAATGTATTGGAATCTCTGCTTGAAAGAAGAAAATGCGTATGAAGGATAGTGCAGAACTCTGTCTTTGAAATGTGAAAAATTGAAATCAGTATTGCATTTTGGTCTTGAATGGTTTGTTTTGAATCAACCTAATGTGGTAGATTGGAATTGGAATGTATTCTATATACTTGGAAGAAGAAATGGCAAATAGACACATTAAGATTTGATCCATGTTATTTGTAATTTAAAAATTGACAATTATCTAAACCAAAAAATGCTCAGTTCGAATTTGCATGCAAGAAACAACAATGAAACACTAAAATTGAACATGATAGGGTGTAAAAAAGTTCAAATTGACTAAGACACTTAAGGAAATATCTCAGAACTTAGCAAAATTAGGCTCAAACCATTTTGCAGTCATTTTTCTGTCAATAAAAGGAAATGCTCAAATTTGCAAGTCAATCAGAAAAATTGAACCTTGAATCCTTCCTTAAATACATTTAGGAACAATCCTCAATGTATATTTGACATGGTGGGAGAGGAGGAAGATCAAATCGAATAAATATAACAAGTTAAAATTTACCATCTCACACTGTATAAGCTTACAGGCCGTTTTATTAAAATAGACCCCTTAAACTTTATCTAAACAAAAATTAATGAGCTCTGTGCAAATAGGACGTCGAGAGCTTTCCAAAAAGCCCTTGTTTTCCCGAAAATTGAGCTCTCTATCAAAATTTATGGCCTTCTGAAGTTTTCTTCACTTGGCGTTAAAATTTTGGGAAAAATTTCCTTGACGGGCCTGCGGCCCGAATTTTTACCCTTAGCACTTAGGAATTTTTTTTGGGAAAATTTTCTAAATTTTCCCCACTGTCCCACCAGACCATATCCAATTATAGGTAGCCATGTGGCACCATGAGGTTCCAGCGGTGCGACGGATCCCTTTTTTAACTTAGCACTTTTGGAAAATTTTGGGAAAATTTTCCAACTTTTCCCCACCAGCCTGCAACCAATCAGGTGATGCCACATGGCGTCACGAGGCATAAGTGGAGGAACGGGTACATTTTTTTTCCTTTGCATCTCGGAGATTTTTTGAAATTTCCAAGTTTTCCCCGCTATTCCGTCGGCCTGCAGCCAATCAGGGGCTGCCACATGGCATCGCGAGGTACTGGCGGAGGTGCGGGTCTATGTACCCTCTTAACCCTTCAGGTTAGTAAGTCATTTTTCTCCCCACAACCCCACCTTCCCCGCATTGGCTTAGGAGACACCACATGTCCTTTGTGGACTCGCGGGAGCGCGGGCGCAAATATGACTTTCACCTCGCATGGGAGAATTTGCAAATGTCTCCCGCCGCCCCGCCTTTCCCTGCTCTTCCCCGCGCTGCCTTAGGGAGTGCCATGTGTCCCTTGTGGATTGGCGGACCCATGGAAGCACAAGAACAAATGTGATTTTTTCCGCACATGGGAAAAATTGTCTCAAGGCCTCCCCGCGGCCCGCCAACCTGCCCCTTGGGCAAATTTTCATCCTTGGGCCCCGCATGCCCGCTCTAGGGGAAAATTTTCACCCTAAGGCCCACCGGCCCATAACTTGAAAAATATGAGGAGTTAGGAGGAATTATTTATATAAATGGAAAGGTGAGGAAATTTCCTATCCAATGGGATTAATTTAGGAAAATTTTTAATGTGTTAAGGGTGAGAATAATCAAGTTGAAACTTTAAGCCTGTTAGAGAGTGTGTATGGTGAGGAATTTCCCTTTGAACCTAATTGAAACTTCTAACCCTAAATTTTGGGCCTTGTGACCTCTAATAATTATTAATAAAAGAAAATTATACTCTAGTAGATTAGAATTGTTCCGAAACCTGTTAGTGACAGCTGTTATCTTGAAACATGGTTGTAGATTCTTTTTAATTAAAAAAAATTATTCCATAATTTTCCTAACTAATCCTAGGTTGTTCTTGGGTCTCAAGTGGGTTGTTTTAACAGGTGTTACATAATTACTTATATATCTTCCTTGTCCATGATCATGCAATATTATTTTTCACATGCAATATTATTTTTCATTCTCATGCTACTACATTTTTATTTCATGATAATTTACCCTCTTCCTTTATTACACAATGATTGGAATCCACAATAGGATGAAATTTTATCGTACTAAATTCATCATGTATTACAAGAAACATTCCATTCATACCTTGAGATATTATCTACATCATCTACAACATGACCATATCTAGTGGTTAGTTTATTAAATTTATCAATTTAATCACTTACACTCATATATATTTTTCATTATTTTAGAAAATTCTTGATAAATCTTTTGATAATGCATAGGAAAGAATTTTGTAATCAATTCCATGATGAATCTATTGAAATTATTGATCTACTCTTTTCGTTGACACATCCTCTTGTATTGAATATGATATTACCATAAGGATAATTGACCTTCCAATTTTTAGCAAGGGATCTTCCATTTTCTCACATTCAAAACATTTATCCTATGCAATGATCCATGTAGTAATTAATTCACAAGGATTCAGTTCTTCTATTATACCTTAGGCGATTCAATTTTGGTTTACTGGTCAATATTCTCATAATAACATTAAAAAATATATCTTTATGTTCTTAAACTTCTTCTTCTCATTTAGTAATCACTAGTGTTTTTTCTTACATCTTAAGTATCACTTTAATTATACACTATCGAAACACTTAGTGTTGTTTTGTTTCCATAGACCCTACATCAGATTTTATATATCTCATCAATATTTCCAAAGTTGCAAGTATAAGTAATCTTGTAGCTCTTGAAATTCTTGAATTGTTATCTCCTTCATTTGTATTTTCCTTAAAAACCCAAGAGACCTTTATAATAATATTCTCTACACTATTTAACTCATATGTTGGAAAATGTTTGTAACTATTGTCTACCATTATGCACAAATATAGAAAGTAACAATGAGTTTAAAAAGGGTCTTAAACCTTAGTTTCATACCGAAAAGATGGCCTAATACTAGATGACATAAAATGTGCATGCTAAATAAGGAATTAAATCCTTATCTCTAAGGCCAAAACATATATTCATACTAGGTTTCTAACTAAAGATATGCCTTATAGCATAAAACCTCCAAATTACACAATGTACATGAAATATCATACAGGAACAATAGTAATATATATTCATTTGACAAGAGGAAATATAATAGACAACATACACAATTAGTAATATCTCAATTTTTGATGCGTTATAACATTTAAATATGAATATCTTGTTTTACTAACTTATGATTTTTGAAGATAGAGATATCTAAACACACTGTCTTTTAACTAACAAGACTTGATTTTAAATCATGCAGTCAAAGTGTGAGAATCATCCAACATCCTTCTATGTTTCTAAAAGTCTAGTGTCATGTTTATATAGAAGCAAGGAATGCCTATTACAATATTCCTCAAAGATATAAGTGGCCTATATGATATTTAATATATCCCAATTGTCTATGTAAGATAAGGCCCAAATGAAAACACAACTTGATGCATTTGAGTCACCTCAACAATAAAAATTATTTGCTAGGTGAATCCATTTTACATTCTTCTTCTAAAAATTTATATTTGAAACTTAAAATATCACACACATGCTATATTTTTGCACATAAGGTTGTGCACAAGTCTCCCATATGATTCCTTGCACATTTTCACAAATCAACTTAGATGGGTTTATGGTTTCAATGGTGATTACATGCCATAAAGACAACCCTCTGTAAGTGGCATATGTGATACAATGCATGAAATAATTGAATCTTTGCACACATCTATGAATTCACAAAATCCATTTTTCTAGGTGATTAAACCTCTATGTCATTATCCAAATAATTTTGGCATTTGGTTGAATATGAAATCATAACTCAAAGATGTTGTGGTGAATTCTTTTCCCCATTTCTTGCATATGGCTTGTTTCATTATCAAACGATCTTTTGTGTTGTGTTATTGAATTAGTTTCTTGTGGTAGTTTTTAAAGATAGTTTGGAATTTATAAGACACTATAGGGATCATGATAAAACATGATAGGATCCTTTGGATATGCTGTAACAAAAAAAAACTATGAATTAAAAAGAACTTGTGCATGTCAACTAACTATACATAATATTATAAAAAAAACTATAAAAGTATGCATAAAAGACCATTGCAACATATGCACACTTGTAGGGTTTACAAAACTAAACAATACATTGGTACAAACCAAGACTTGAAAAAGAAACATACAAACAAAGATTGCAAGTGAAGCTAGTTGCTCTTGTATCAGTGAAATAATGTTTTCAAATATATGAAGTGTCTCATTCTTGTGCAAAGTAATCAAATGTTGTGTCATTTAGCACAAGATTTATTTTACCTATTTAAGCCAATCCAAGAATATCGTATATATTTCTAGAGATTCTACAATACATTTTGAGTTCCTCTTTTCTATGCACAACATACACACTCCTAAATTACATATTATAAGCTATACTACTAAATCAATGATTTTGCTAACTCTTGACACCATACTTTTTCTCAATCCTCTTATTAAACTTGAAGTGGTTGAAACTTACCACTTTTCATACAAATTCATTCCCACTATTTTAAGAATTTTCCAAGAATCAAATTAATCTCCTATTGAAGGGACCAAATATGAACATTTACCACCATCCTTTCACCCACATAGAATTGGAACTCTGTGTCCACTCCACTAATTTCTACATTTTCGATGGATTTTAGCAAATGTTCAATTAAATTTCGTTCCACAAACCATGGGTCATGAACAAATATAAGCGGGTTTATTAAAGTTACTTTCTTTCAAAAAATCAATTCTTTCTTATCAACATAGTAAATATTAATAGCTTCCATTTGTATGGGGATAACAACATCCACTAAAGGACACTCATAAGCTGCACGAGAAAAACTATGTAATGCCCTACAATATGTGAATGGTTCAGGGTCACCCACAATGGTAACCACTTGTTCTTCATGACATAGCTTGATACACTGATGGAAAGTTGATGGAATGCCCTACATGACATGGATCCATGGGTGCTCCAAGAGCATGTTATATGGAAGGTCTAATTCAAGGACATGAAATGTCATGTCATGACAAGTTGCACCTACCTCCATAGGAACTACTATATTACCCGTTGATTCTCATTATTTATTGTTGTAAGTTGTGATCGTAATGGTCTTAGCTCCTAGATCTATTTTTGAACAACCTAGCTGCTTAACTAGATTTAAAGTGCAAATATTTAGAATAAATCCACCATCCACAAGTACCCTCTTGATTTTGTGACAGGTAACCACCACTTCTAAGTATAAGGGTAAGTTGTGTTTTGGTTTATTATGTGGGGTTGCAATGTGATCAAAAGTAATATGATCATTGGAGTCGAGGTGTGCGATCATGGCTTAGAGGTGCCTAGGATCTACATCTGTAGAGACTCCCAAATTTTACAATGACTTATACAGTATGTTCTTGTGGGCAGTAGATATTTTGAGGATATCGAGAATGGATATCCTAGTAGGTGTTTTCTCTAACTGGTCTATCGAATTGTACTAACCTTTTTGACGGATAGGCATGGGATCTGGTATGATTAAACAAGCACGTCTCGTCCCTACCACAAAACTCTTTTCTAAGATCCAGATAGTGTTGATTTATTCATCAGATGAGCAAATACATCCTATGAGAGAATCAAAGGGATTATCATTAGTAGGGTAAACATAAACGACAGTTCTATAGTCATTGGAGGTTTGCCCGTGATTTGGCTTCCTTTTCTTTTTATCTACATGATTAGGAAAAGGCTCTTTGTAGATACCCATTTTCTCTTTTCGACCTTGCCCTGAGTCAGGGGGAGAATCTACGGTGATCTTACCCTCTTTAATAAGGTCTTATATGTAGTGGCACAGTCTTAAACACCTATCTGTCTTGTGTCCTTTAATATGGTGGAATTAACAATACTCATGGTCTTTGAAGCAACTAGGTTTTGGAGCATCCTCTGGGTATGGTACTATCGCAATTGGATATTCCACCATTTTTACATTATCTAACTATTTTAGTATGACAGATAGGGATTTTGTTAATGGCATGAACGTATGTTTAGTGGGTGCCTTGGGATGAGGTCCCTGTGAAAGCTTTAAAAGTGGGTCTATTTACACGGATTGGACTCTCTTGGAGTCTGTAATGCCATCACCAACAACATGTTTGTTATTATTGAAAAATTTCAATTTGTCTACGGATTTGGCTTCATGTTTGTCCTTAACGCCAGACTTAAGGTTTCCCTTCGTGATGAGGGCTTTCTCAATTTGACCGCCTTTCTCTATGACCTCTTCGAAGTTTGAGCCATAGTGCATTTGTAAATGGAAGGCTATTTCTGGGTTTAAGTTAGGAACAAATATGCTCACTACCTATTTTTCTAGTAATGCACAAGGGAAACGACTTGCCAACCCTCGCCATCATTACAAAAATCCTGCAAAGGTCTCATTGGATTTATGTTTCATATTGCATAGATCATTCATTGTGATATCATTTTCCATGTTATAGGAATAATCTCGTACAAATTTTTTGGCTAATGTGGGCCATGTTGTAATGGATCCCTTAAGAATACTATAGAACCATTCCAATCCCAGTGCTCCTAGGCTGTGAGGAAAAAATCGTATTAAGAAATTATCACTATATGCGACCTCCTGGCAAGCCATGTAAAAGTCTTTTATATGATCACGAGGATCACTCTTGCACTTATACTTATCAAACATGGGAATGGTAAAATGTTTTGGGAAGGGTTGTCGTAACATGTCCTTATCGAAGGGTTAAGGGCATAGTTCTTCATATGAATATTTCCTATTCTGGCCTACATTTCCCTCATGTAACGTAGTAAGCGTATCTTTCATTGATTGTAATTCTTTTTGAATGAGTTGTTCTTTAGTAGGTGACATTGGTCTTTGTGCTTGAGCCACCTTAAAGGTTATCTCGGTGTATGGATCAAAATGAAATTCTCTAGATTTCATTTTGTCTTTGTATACGTTTCTTCTTGAAGAGCCTAGGTTTGCTAATTTTTAGCTCAATTTCAAGATCTATTTTTGAAGGATCTCCTCTTCAACCAAAGGGTCCTCTTCTTCATTGAATTAGGGAGGAGGTGAAGCTTTACGCTCAATCTTCACTTTACCTGAAGCTTTGTAGTGAGGTCGTCATGATGGGCCTCCTTCGAAAGTGGCATGATGTTGCCCAGAAGTAGAAGTATACCCTGTCTCAAAGGGGTTATGTATGTCTAAGAGTGATACTCATTCTCTTGCTTTATGATTAATGACTTTGGTTTCTATTTCACATTCATGCAGAAGTTTAGATCATAATTCTAAGACTCTTGTGAGTACCTGATCTCTATTATAATATAGGAGTTCATCAAATCTACCTAGGTCTAATCTTTGTTGCTGTCCAGAAGAGTCTGACTCTTCTTCACTATGGTCAATTAATGGCTTTGTATCTTTGACTTGAGAAAAGAGAGGCATTAAGTTGTTTCCGCTAAATGGGAAGGTCTCGAAAGGATTTTATCCTAAGTCATGCTTGTTTGATTTGGTTGCCATCTTTGTGATTTTAGGCATTACGAGATGACGTTTGTATGAAGTTAGTGTGGCTCCCAAGTGTGTGATTTTGCAAGCTGTTCAAGGTGATGTTTGAAATATACCACAGTGTGTCCTAGATGTAATGTTATACAGTTTTTTTTATCAAAGAACACTCATATGCACACCTAAACGTAATGATCACTCAATTTTGTTGCTACCAAGCCTATATCCTAAAATAGTGACAATATCGTATCAATGCGTAGGTCAAGTTAGAACTCTAACAAGACCTAAATATCAAAGCGGTAATGATGCAGTCTCCTGACGAGGTGTACTTAAAAGTAGTTTGAATGTTGATGAAAGCTAAGTCTACTTGAAAAATGGAAGTCGCGACTAGATATAGCGTAACAATGTTATCCTGATACATTAACCAAGCAAGCAAGGTGTTAGTATCAAGACAACATCATTGTGATATATATAAGGTGATATCGACACTTTAAAAAAGACTTAGATGATGTAGAAATTGAAACCAAGTAATAAGTATGACAAGTAGTTTTTAATTGTGCGAGCGACGTAACCACGCAATAAAAAGGACTTATATCACGTTTTCAATGAAAACATGATGTAAGTACCAACATTGTGTGACTAGAATGTGAACAAAACTATCAACCCAAGAAGAGACAAACGATGAACCGAACTCGTAAAAGTGAAGATGATCTTGAAATAAAGTTTGAATGAATTTATCAGAGATACAAAAAACATACCTACGTACTTTAGACATTTAACAACCCAGCCGCCAACATGGATAGGCATAAATGGACATTAAAATGGTGAGTACTATCTCTGATAAAAATGTGCGAGGTATGCTTCATTCTCACTCAAAAAGTGGAAAGTGAGAATGCATGGGTATAGATCGAAAATATGAAAAATAGACCAAGCGCCACTTGGGCAGAGCTTCGTGTCATCCGAAGGCGAGAAAGAAGCTAAGATAAGTGGGACGTTGTATAATTTTCATGATAAAAGACACTTAGCTCAAACTTACGTGGGCTCTTTACCTTATTCAAGGAACAAGGTTCATATTCAAAGTGATTCGTCACTTCATGATGGCTTTACACAACAACGGACTAAAAAAGTTGGCTCTAAGACAGAATGGCCTCCTTAATAAGTTCTCTAAACTAGGTGTCAGAAGATTGTCTAGATGTGAGCGTGATTTTCCCAAAGAGTCACAATGACTTATTTTGGAGTATATTGACTTTAGGGTACCCCCTTCTGATACAATGGGCAATTAGTGCGTTCAGTTGTACCATCACTGGAGCCATGATACGAAAAATATTTGACTCTAACTCACAAGGCATACTAGTCAAGTGGGTAAGCGGAGCGCTTCCTGTTTCATCCACGAGGTTACTCAATGGTGGATTACTTTATGGTTCCTGGAACCACCCCCATTGTTGTAGCTTAAGGTGTTATGTCAAAGGGGTTATGTTCCAGTTGAGCGGATAGGGATGTACCCTTTTCCGAAACCTGTAATACAGTGTGAAGGGGAATGGTGTGTGTTTTTTTTAATCTTTTTAACTTAAATGTGGTTTCAAGTATCACACTATTTGGCAATCTACATGTAAACACGTGTATTAGAAGTTTTTTTTTTTTTGACGCCTTTCTTTAGCAAGCGTTAGGTCCTACAAATAACGAGTTTAGTGATTTTCCATTTTGTAAATTGATATCAAGAAAGAGAATTGACACTTTGCTTTTGATTCCTAAGATCACCAAATGGCGCGAATGAAGAGCATATGCAATGTGAAAAATCTACTAAGACAAATCATATGGAAATTATTTTACTCTTTAGAATCATAGAACAATTGTTTTTAAAGTGTGACATAAAGTTGTACAAGTGCTTTTGATCTCCAAGATCGCCTAGAAGGCATGAGGAGAGAGCATACACACTTTACAAGCTTTGTGCAAGACAAGAAAATGAAGACACTTAAGCTATGTGAGCTGAAATAACAAAATAAAACCCCGCATCTACTTTGTTAGTCTTAAAAAACCTTAGAAATGTTTAGCAAAATGTGTTTATAGCTTGGAGAAAGTTTTTCAAATTTTAACACAGATGCATGCGCGCCCAGAATGAAACCAGCGCCCCCAAGCCGACGAATATGCACCCTAACCGATGCAAACGGGTGGTAGGAAAAAATGACATAGGGTTATAACACTGAAGTGGGCCTATGAAACGGGTATGCAAGGGTTTCAACATATGTGCTTGTCATTCAACGGGTACGCCTGGAGGTAGAAAATGTCAGAAAACATAATGTGGCTGCAGACACCAATGCATCCAGAAACATGGAGATGTCGATGTTTTAATGGAGACATGGCCAAGTCAAAATGATAGAGTTTACACAGTAAAACAATATACACCAATGAGCCCAGTGTGACAGGTATGCTCACCAACCAACGGAGATGCCCACCTCTCGATGGAGATGAGGCCCCTTCTAAAATGAATTGTCAATTGTGTAATATGCTTAGACAAGTGCATGACCAACTCAACACCAGTGATAGGGTTTCAATGGAGATGCACACTGTCAAGACACTTGCGTGTACCCCCTAAAAAACCTACAAAATTCATGGATTTTGAAAATTAAAAAAAAAACAGGTTATTTGTTAGTCAAAGAAGCTTATTTCTAGTTCAAACCCACAAAGTATATGCAAAAAAGGGCGATTTAACTAGCTTTGGAAATGGAAATAAGTAAATAACAAGTTGTTCTCTCTAAAAACCCTGTAAGCAAACTTTGAAAAACTTAAAAGACCTTCATTAACGGAGGATGAATATAAGCGTCCCACCGGGCGTACCAAATGTGTTCAAAGAAAGGTTACAAAAGCTATGGAATGGGGTAAGAACACTCAAGAACCCTAAAGATTTGTGCAAAACTGATCAATGGACCATCAGTTAAGAAATAAACAAGGATTCCTACTTTGCATGCACTAGTTTAAAGAAAACAAGTAAACTTAGCAAATGTAATTAACCTCTATTCTTGAAAGCTTAATCAAATAAGCCTAATAAGGATCTAAGCAATCGATGTATGCTTTAAGAGAATGGGATCTCACCATTAATGGCTTCAAGACTAATGGCTCTTACCCTTTAATCCATGTTTATGTAGTGAAATGCAAAAGACAAAGCAAGATAGCTCAATAAGAAGAAAATAAAGCTCCTAATCCTAGCAATAATGTTATAGTTTATGTTAGAGGGAAGAAGTGTTCTTGAAAATGAGAGGGGGGTAGTGGGCTATTTATAGTTTTCCACTTGGGAAATGGAAGGCTTTTTGGTGCATGTGGGACTAAAAGGGGTTTAACATGTTAATTAGTAAGTCAAAGCAATATTTGACTAAGTTTAAAAGAGGTTGATCATGTCTTAGGGTAATTAACCTAGGTTAGACTAATTAATCTTGTTTAGAGAGAAATTAGGGTTCTGGAAGGGTTCTAAAAGGCCTAATCAACCCAATGAAATGGATTGATAGTCCAATAAGCTAAAAGAGGTGGTAAATAAGAGGATTCTAGTCAAGAAGAGGATACAATAACCTATTTAATTGACTTATAAGAGGAATAAGACCAAAAGAGTGTCGTAAAAGGGGAGTTAGATGGAGCTAACTGACGATGTGTCGTCAATTGGTGAGGAAGAGAATAGTTAGTGCAATATTGGATATAATAGTGCTTTGATCAAACTACAGGTGTCTACAGAATCCATGTGTAGCAACCCAGTTTTGGCTACTCCCAACTTCTCAAAAACCTTCATTGTTGAATGTGATGCTTCAGGATCAGGATTGGGAGCAGTTCTAATGCAAGAAGGAAGACCAATTACATTTGAAAGTCACCAATTCAAAGGAAAAGATATGCTCAAACTTATATATGAGAAAGAAATGATGGCTATTCTTCATGCAGTCAAGCAATGGAGGCCTTATCTCATGGGTAGACACTTCAAGGTAAAAACTGATCATGATAGTCTCAAATACTTTTTGGATTAAAGATTATCATCTGAGGAATAACAAAAGTGGGTAACAAAAATGTTGGGTTATGATTTTGAAATCATATACAAAAAGGGTAAATAAAATGTAGTAGTTGATGCGTTGTCCAGAAGGGATACATCCGCAGATGCCTTACTATGTGGAATGTCCATGTTGACGATCGATTGGGTGGATGAAGCCAGATTGGAATGGGATCAAGACAAGGATACCCAATATCTAATACAGAATATCAAGCAAGGCTCTATAACATCTAACAAATTTTATTGGAAAGGTAATGCGCTATGGTACAAGGACATGTTATACTTGAGTAAAGATTCTGAGTTGAAGCATAAGATTCTTGTAGAGCTACATGCCTCACTTGTTGGAGGACACTCTGGGTTTTTGAAGACATATCATAGAATAAAAAAGAGAATTATTTTTGGAAGGACTCAAGGGGATGTACAAAATTTTGTATCAGAGTGTTTAGTGTGCCAACAAAACAAAGGGGAAACAACTAAGACACTAGGTATGTTGCAACCCTTACCAATTCCTAGCCAGAGATGGGAGGAGGTCTCCATGAATTTCATCAACGGATTACCTTGTTCAGAGGGTAAGAATGTTATTTTGGTGATTATGGATAGGCTCAAAATTTTTTCCCATTTTTGTGCCCTATCACATCCATTTGCATCCAGTACAGTCGTAGATATTTTTTTGGAGACAGTTCAAAGGCTACATGGAACCCCAAAGATCATGATCCTATTTTCACAAGTAATTTTTGGAAGGAATTATTTTCATGTTTGGGTACTCAACTAGCTCACAATTCATCTTATCATCCTCAAACTAATGGGCAAATGGAAGTGGTCAACAAATTCTTAGAGGGGTATCTATGTTGTTTTGTATCAGATAAGTAGGAAAGGTGGATTAAATGGTTACCACTTGTAGAATGGTGGTATAACACATCTTTTCATACCTCTTCTCAAATGACCCCATTTTTAGCATTATATGGTTACCATCCACCTTCTATCACTTCTTCCTTGAGGGTGCAAACTAAGGTCAGAGATGTTAAGGAACACATTTAACATTAACAACAAGTTCTGGCTAGTTTGAAGGAGAATTTAGAATTGGCACAAAACAGGATGAAACAACAAGAAAATCAACACCGTAGTGAAAGACATTTTGAAATTAGTGACTAGGTTTTAGTACGTCTCCAGCCTTACAAGAAAATGTCCCTAAAGCAACAAAAAAAGGACAAAAAACTTGCTCCTAAATATTATGGCCCTTATCGGGTTCTGCAGAAAATTGGCAGTGTTGCTTATAAACTAGAGTTGCCTCCATCTTCACGCGTACATCCAGTATTCCATGTTTCATGCATGAAGAAGGTTATTGGACAGAAATTTGAAGCTCAGACATAGTTACCAGAACTTTATGAGGAAGGAAGAATCATTTTTGAGCCAGAGAAGATTTTGCAAACACGTACTAAGAGGCTGAGAACCAGAGACATTAAGGAATATATGATCAAGTGGCAGAATTTGAGCATAGAAGATGCAACCTGAGAGGACGAAGGTTTGCTGTAGCAACATCCAAGATTATTCAATGTTGAGGACAACATTGGTTTGAAGGGGAAGGGCATGTTATGCCCTTAACATATTGCTTGTATTAGGATATGAGTAGCCAACTTGTGGCTTACCATATCATTTTATTATATCATTTATACTTTCTCATGCTTAGTAGATAGGCCTTGGTGATGGACATAGTATAGGAATAGTATATATAGGGGATTGTAGGTAGTAGATCAGGCATCATTGGAGCATTTGAGTCTTATTTTTTGGTTTGGAGGTTGCCCCCTTGAAGTGGAAAAGCTATTCTAATTACATATTGAAATCATTATTATGAAATATTGTGTTATTTGGTGTTCTATTGTTGCTTATAATCTGAATTATACAAGTAATTTCATTACACCACTTCCCTCTTAGGGGTGTTGGATTAGGAGCCAACAACATCCATTTAAGGGACAAAGGGATGCATACTTCTACATACACTACATAGGAAGGGGAAGTCTATTTTATTCCATCTACACAAATTATTACATTTCTACATTTCTAGATCTAGCATGCTATCACTGTGCAAGTACAAGGGTATCCTTGGGCATCATTACACACACAAAACTACATGGATTCTAAGATGTAGTGTAGCGCTCGGTTGTAAGTTCACTCTTTGGGTGATTATCGGGGTCATTATGACTCCACATTTTGCATCTTTTTTGTTATATTTGATGTGGTTTGTAGACATGTGTAGGTAGACATTTGTTTTGTAGGTTACTGGTACCTTCGGTGATCAAATAAAAAATATCAAGTGACATACAAGAACTAATAGTGAAACCCTTCCAACACAAAAGAAAGTAGTTCTAGAGCATCTGCATGGTCACTGACGCCCAAATTTGGTCACCAACATCCATGCACCTCTGTCCTACACTAGGCACCCCATGTCTGGCTCTGTTCCCGAGTTTCATAATTCACAATGAGCATTAACAATGTTGTTCCTAGCCTGTTCAACACTTTTACCTATCCAAATCACTTCTTGTTCACTCAGAAATCATCTAAGTCTTCATATCTCTCCTTCTTGCTTAGGGTTTCACATTGTACATGCTTGTTTACTCGTGTCATTCCTATATTTTAGCATTTATACATTATTTGTTACAATAGTTACTCTGCAATATATATATATAATTTAATTTAAATTAAATCAGTGGGCTAGATCTAGAATGTACCAAGTATGTAGAATGTGTGTGATGGAATAGAATGAACTCCCCTCATATGCTTTGTATGCAAAGTGATGTAGCTCTTATCCCTTATATATAAGTACCATATGTGTCCATATAATGTTCTTGTTCCTTTTATGCAATCTTAGGTGATGATAGATAATGTTTATGATGTTTGGCGCCTTATTTGAGAGTAATAAGTAAGTATATATATGATTCCCTTATTTGAATTTCATAATTGACAATTAAAAGGCCAACCCAAAGTAGTAAAAGATGACTAAGAAGTAAAAAGGACCCAAAAGGGAGAGAAGAAGAAAGAGAGGGACAAGAGCGTCCAAAAGGGATATGAGCACCTGAACGCTTCTATCCTAGTTAGGTGCTAGTGTCCAAGGACATAAAAATAAATGAGTAAAGTTCTGGAAGAGTTGTAAGGTATGTAAGGCTAATAAAAGTGCAAAAGATAAAGCAAAAGGCCCAAAAGAAGTTGTCAACCACTAGTTTTCTTGCTTAGGAATCATGTATACATCAATATGCTTTAGGACCTATAAATGTACCCAAGTGCATGGATTTATGTCTACATTTACCCACATGTTATGTTGTTGAGTGAATACTTGATAACATAAAGTAGATAGAAGATGTGTACCTTGTAATCCTATAGAGAAGCATAGCCGATAACGGGCTGAGTGGACAAGTGAAGCATGAAGTGATCATACTGTGAAATGTGGAAACTAGGAAGGGGAGGTAGACCATAAGGGTAAAGTGTATGCGTAGTAGTTTTCCTTTGGAGCTTGTGCTCACTGATGTGAGTTGTTTCTTGTTATGTATAAGGATGGAACTGCAAAAGAAGAGCAAGAAAGTAGTCAAAGGCCTGTATATGAAAAATCAGAGTAACATGTGTATAAGTAAGTAACAGTGTGTAAAAATTAAGAGTCAATGAAAGAGTGCACCTGATGTGTAAGACAATATAGGATAGAAATTTCTCCTGTTTTCTTTGGAGATGTTGCTAGATTTGAGTGTTTTGTTGCCGAATTATGGGGGTTTTGGGCGATCTCACTCCAAGAGTGAGTTTTTTGGGCGATCTCACGCCAAGAGAGAGTTTTTTGGGTAATCTCGTGCCAAGAGAAGAGTGTTGGGGAGAGAGGTATGTTTTCTCTCCTTCCACGACACTTCTCAAATAAGCGCCACTGTAGATGACACGTCCCGATTTCTAACTAATTGTAATTGCATTGTAACTAAATGTAATTGAATGACTAAATTATGTAAGTGAAGGTATGTGTCTGATACTGTAGAAATATACTATAAACTGCTAGAAACTGTGTTGAATTGATTATTGTCTATTTGTTCCCCCAGGATACAAGTTCCCAGGTGGGACACAAATGTCCATCATTACTATCTGCTACTGGGTGCTAGTGTTCGCTCTGTGTTTTTGGTCCAAGTCAGATTCTAGACCAATCTGTGATTATGTGCTTCGGCCAATTCTATGCTATGTTGTTCTATTTTGTAACTTTTTGTACTGCTAGAAGGGTGATTTGCTCTCCCAATAGATGCCCCCCTTGTTTAGGGTGCATGCGACGAATGTAGGAGGATGCAACCCAAAGGAGAGGACTCAAAGTTGATATGCATATCATGTATTGGATACTTACAAGGGGTAGGGGATGTGCATGGTAGAAACCAAGGCACATGCAAACAAAGTAGGCTAGAAACAAGTGTTAGTGTAAAAGAGCTAGCATGCAAATAGAAAATAATGTAACAAACAACTATGAAGACAAGAGGGACTGTGAAAAGTGGGTTTCATACATGGGACGTCGCTCACAATGTCACAAGACAATTAGAGCTGAAACTACCATAAGAAAATAATGATCAAACATGACATAGGGTATAACCCACAAATATAGAAAACAATAACAAGTGATAAGTGACATATAACCATGGTTGTATAGAGTTCTGCAAGGAAAAATCTACACATGAAGCACCCATTAACATGTCAGAAAGATAACTAGTATGTCAAAGAGTGTGTAAAGTCAGTAAAAAATTAAGAAATAAAAAGTAATAATAATGTAAAATGATAGGACTTGTGAGTGTGTAATAGGAGAGTAACAAAAGGTAGATGCCCCTAGGAGCCTCGATGAGACTGGTATAGAGAAGTTTCTAGCATCATGCATCATGCGAGAAGTTGTAAAAAGTCCTTGAATTCACCTCAAGATATCATTTCAACATGCATGTGTGTATAGAAAAAGATGATGACATACTAAGTGTCAAACTAGCATAGGAAACAAAGTGTAACATGTGAATAATATAAGATAGCAAGAGTAAACACAACCAATATGTGCAAATGTTTTGTGAAAATGATGGTATGATGTGATATGTAAAGATGTGTAGGATGAGAGGGATCCGCATTGCCGCCCAACAAAATGTGTGTGAGATGAGGTTGATTTAAGAATTTTCCCTTAACATTCAAGTATGAACCATAGAAAAAGAGTGTGTCATCAGGTAATGAAGATAAAGTATGTGAACCTAGGGATGTGGTAATTCTCAAAAAGATAGATCATGAGGCATGAGTGAGCATGAGTAGCCAGATGTGACAAGTAAGGTTCATGGAGGAATTGAACCCTCAACAGTCAAGCATGAACCAAAGAACAAGAGTGCATCATCAGGTAATGAGTGGATAGTGAACCCATGATGTGGTAATGCTAAAAAAGATAGACAATGAGACATGGAGCATGAGTAGAAACAAGTATGAAAAGTTCATGGAGGAATTACACCCTTAACAGTCAAGAATGAACTAGAGAACAAGAGTTTGTGTCATTGGGTAATGAGATGGAAAGTATGTGGTATTGAGATGTAGATGCTATGAAATGTTTAGGCATGAAGCACAGAGCGTGAAGTCTAGTGAATGAGCTAGGAGTAGGTGATAGAGATATCAAATGATGATGGAGGTGGGAGAAAGTGTGATTCCCTTAAGTGTGTGAGTAATGGAGATCTTTGTGATGATGTGAGAGAGACCATGCCATGGTGGTGGATATTAAAATGTGTCATACGAAGATATATGGTTATCACAATGGTAGGTAAAAGCAAGGATATGAGCACTATCTGAAATGGATCTAATGGAGGAAATGCAAGTAGGTGATGGATCGTAGCTTTTGTCAAGGGAAATAGTTGTTCTTCCTTTGATGGTTTGGCCTTAAGTGGTTCTAGTGGTGATCTTTATGTTACTAGAGAAGGAATAATTAGTGACTATTGTGTGATTCTCATTAAACATAGAAGGGATCAGATTTGGGAACCAAGTGGGGTTTGGTGATTGGTGATGAGCTTGTAGCAAAATTTTGTGTAACAAATGAAATAAATCCTTGATGCTCAAGTTTCCTGATTTTTCATTATAAATCATAGAAATAATTGTTGTGATGTCCATTAATTCTATGATAATTTCAAAATGGGTGACCTTTGTATTTTTTAAGCTGATAAAGAGGGCGGAAATGAGAAGGTGGCAAGGTGACTAACCGGTGATTGAGGATATTAGAGAGAATAACTAGCAGATCAAACTTGAGAGGTTATCATGTGTAAGACCTTGAATTTTATTGTAAGAGCATGTGTAGTAGACATGGAACCAAGATGAGGTGTGGTAGAAGAAATATTATGGGCATGAGAAGGATCCTTGAGATATTGGATTTTAGTTGTGAAAGATTGTAATCATGGTTTCCATAGCTTGAAATTTATCTTAAAATAAATGGTTTACAACTTTAATTGACTCGATGATGGATTGATTGGTTGTGGTATTAGGGCTGATAGGGGGTTAGAGAGACGATTGAAAATGGAACTTACTTGTGAAGGTGGCATATCATGAGGGAGGTACATAGTGTGTATGGATTTTTGGAGAGCATCTTTACAAGGTGGGAGTATTTGAAGTAATTGATACAAGGAGACTTGAGGAACCTTAGTGGCCATGAAAGAAAAGGTAATGTGCAAAATAAGATCCCTAGAAAGATAAGACCAAAGATGAAACCCTAGAAATACCTATTTATATTAGAGGTATGATAGAAAATAAATGGAAATATGAACCTTGATGCAACTAGGGTTTAAGGTTAGGGAAAGATAAATCTGATAGAATAGGAAAATAAGGATATAATTGTTAGATTATGAGTGGGGATTCACCAAATTATTTGATTTAAATTGAATTAAAACCTTAATTTATGAGTAATGTTCTATAATGTATTATGTATATGATTATATAAATAGAATAGTGCACAAGTAATAAGCATTCAAAGATATGAAACCCTAAGCAAATGAAAGAGGTAAGATGACTTACCTGATTTTGTGTTTTCTAGGAGTGGTTTGGACTGAGCAACTGCTAGAATAGACTAGAAACAATGTTGTCAAGTCTCATCGAGGGTTATGGGACTCAAAATTGTGTTATACAGAAGTGCCCACAGGAGGACAGGAGGCCCCAAACTAGAGACTACTGACTGCTCAGGTTCTGGTCTTTTCTGAGTTGGAGGAACTTCGTTGTTGATCTCTCTTTATCGCTCTGGTTTCGCTGTAATGTCGCTGGTCATACCTGTAACCTGTAAAATAGATATCTAGCTAGCCATGCCCACAAACCACATCAAACATAATAAATAAAGATGTAGAATGGGGAGTCAGATTGACCCTGGTGGTCACCCGAAGAGTGAACTTATGACCAAGCATTGCATTACATCTCAGACTCCATGTAGTTCTTTGTGTTGGTGTGTGAAATGATGCCCTAGGTTGCCCTTGTGCAAGTTGCACGATGATAACATGCTAGATCCAGAATGTACCAAGTATGTAGAACGTGTGTGATGGAATAGAATGAACTCCCCTCCTATGCTTTCCATGTAGAGTGATACAACCCTTGTCCCTTGTATGGAAGTGATAGACATGTTCTTGTCATGCTCTCATGCCTTTAATGCAAGCTTAGGTGATGATAGATAATGCTTATGATGTTTGGCCCCTTATTTGAGAGCAATAGCTAAGTACATATATGATTCCCTTGTTTAAATTTCGTAATTGACAACTAAAAGGATGACCCAAAGTAGTAAAAGGGGACCAAGCAACAAAAAGGACTCAAAAGGGGGATAGGAAGAAAGAGCGGGACAAGAGCGCCCATAAAGGACAAGAGTGCCTAGGCACTTCTATCCTAATTAGGTGCTAGTGTCCGAGGCCATAAAAGATAAATCAGTAAAGTTCCGCCAGAGTTGTAAGGTATGTAAGGCCAATAAAATTACAAAAGATAAAGCAAAAATCCCAAAAGAAGTTGTCAACCATTAATTTTCTTGCTTAAGAATCATGTATACATCACTATGCTTTAGGACCTATAAATGTACCCAAGTGCATAGATTTTGTGCCTACACTTATGACCCTACCAATGCTTCTTTATAACCATAGTAATGCCCACTTTGACAAATATTTAATAGCCTTAAACTGGACTTGGACTAGCCTCAACATACAATTATTATACATGAGTGTTACACTAAACAACCAAACATCATAAGGGGAGGGAGAATGCACATTTTTTTTTTCCATATCCTATGATAACCATGTACAACTACATGGATTTAGCTTAGTTTTTCCTTTGTTACAAGCATGCAAACGTTGTGTATGCAGATTTATTCCTTTATAACCTCGAGAAAAATGTCCATTAGAATAGATGTAAATAATTGAATATGCTAGGAGCCTCTTATTACTACTTGATACTTATCATTAAAATGTTTATAGGGGATTTTATATGTATAGTGATCTCAAATTCGAACTAATGATATATTGACATGCAAAAGTTGACTCAACAAGACTTAAAAAGTATAATAAGGTCGACACAAGGGTGCTCAACCTAAGAAACTTGACAATTGATATAATATGATAATATCAATGATGATGTAGATTAACATTGACTAACATGGTCTTAGGCTATCAATACTATCCTAGATATAACGTCAAACATATATACAAATATGACAACGAGGATTCTTGAAACACACTAATAAACCAAACAACAAAAGGGAACAAAGGGGCTTGTGAGTGTATTGAGCAAGATAAACAATTAAAGACAAGGACAAATGCACCAATAAGTGTGGAATCTGAGCTGAGAGACCACATGTATAAAGTCACACAAAAACACTCTAAAAACAAGGCTTATATAAAAATTGGGTATCTACATGAATACATCAAACACAAGTACAAACACACACCCTTCAAAATGAGTGTAGATAACACCCACATTAAATCAAAAACATTTTTCAACCTCACACAAGGTGTGTTTGACCTCGAACAGGAACTTACGGTGTTTAGATGACTCATCTTATCCCTTGCTCTCGTGGCTTCATATATCCTTGTGCAACATCACATTTGCCATTTCTTGGCCATGTTAAAAAACACGACCTTTCTAAATAGGGTATATGAATAAAGAACCATGTCGACAACCTTTGCTATTGTTGCAATATATCCTGGGCCATTTGATAGAAGGAACACATGTTGAGATTAAATATATGGAATTTTGCACATAATTATAATGGTCACTAAACACTGACATTCCATCTGACGGGTCAATTGATTGTGTAGTCTTGTAAGTGCTCAAACTAATTACCAACGATCGATATATGGCAATGCCCAAACGGGCAGGGCAAACCCTATTGTTAGGGATGTAGAGGTGACAATAATCATAAGTGTTATCAGGTATACAAGGTGAATTCTCTTTGTGCATGTTCATGTGTTAGTGGAATCCACGAACAACGAGATCATAGGTAAGCTAGATGCGACCACAATGGTATGACACATTTGAGAGTAACTCTCTGAACAATCAAAGCTCAAACTTAAAAAAATAAATAAGTCAATGCAAACATAATCCCTAAACATCACCTCCACATTATAAAAATCAATCAATATAACAATGGTAATTATGCTTAAATTACTCAAACAAGCCACTCCCATTCACTTTCAAAATGCCTTAAACTTAATACCCATCCAAGTGCATTGAACTTACCCATTTTAATGAGTTCCAAAATAGTATCGACTTTGCTCTCTCACCTTCCCACCGTAAAGGTGGTTCAATAATACTAGGGTCCGCACTCGGCATTTGAGTTGAGGACAACTCACTCTTCCCCACAATTCCGTGCTCGTAAATTACACTATGAACTCTCACTTGCACAAAAAAAACAAAGCTTAGAGCAATTATTCTTCAAGAACGTATGAAGTAATTATAAATAGGTGCAGCCAAGACAGAAAATCATTCTTGAGTTGCCGTGAGCTGCCTCGGGGGCAACCCTGCCTCGATTTTCGGTTTTCTGGAGGAGATATAAACTAAGTTGCACAGTCGGGAACTTTCCCCTGCAATTGAAAATGGGTGGCGGAAATGGACAGAAGGCCAAGATGGCGCGGGAAAAAAACAATGAGAAAAATAAGGCTCCCAAAGGTCACTTCTCTCTCTTTTCTTTTCGGTTTTCAAATGAATTTTCTGTGAAATAAATAGGTTTTGTTGCATTCTAGGGTTTCTGATATCTTAGGGTTTGTGGATTTTAGTTTTTTTTTAATTACAAGGATTTATCACTTTTTTGTGGTACATGAGGGTTTATGTATCCTTTTGTATTTTTAGTATTACAGAGGTCCATTTCGGCTGTTATATTCAAAGTTTTTTGTGTACTGTTGGTGTTTATAAATTGTTAGGCTTTGTTTACGGAATGGAGGGTTCGATTTAAAGTCTCTTTTTCAATCCCAGTTTGGTTTGCCTGTCATAGATCAGGGAAAATAATTGGACAAACTGTCTTAGATTGTGCGTACATATCCTTTTATTGGATATATATGTGCAGGGCTTTTACTCAAATTTGATACGTTATTGAGTCTCCTGAACCTAGGGCCGCGATATGGAAGCTTATATATCTCTCCCGCAATTGAGCTCATCTCATTCGATTTTTATATCTGGGATTTTAATTTGGATTACTATTCGCGTGTATCCATCAGATTCGAAACTAATTTTTTTTTCGTAAAATTGTACACATGTTGTTATAGCTGAACATGGATCCTAAGAAATTCGCGGCGGCTTTGTTTTCTATTTTGTTATTTTGCTTTCACGTCCATGATGGGACCCAATTGTAGCTGTTGATGGCCCCGGCCTCTGGTGGTTTTCTTCTAAAACCCACTAGTTTCCCGTGTGTGCTGTGATTAATCCGGAAGGATAGCATTAATGAAACAGGTAACTTATTCGGCATTAGATATGCTAAAAGATTTACCAATTCAGCAGCAGACTTTGGGGTGGGGTTTGGGTCTCATGTAATTTGGTCCCTTCCTAGTGAGTGGTTGTCTGTAAAAGTACAAGATTTATATGACAATCTGTGTAGACTAACACATTTCTATGTTGAAATTTTATAAGTAATCTCTCAATCTCCAACGAGATTCCTCCTCATTAATTTTTCCATATGTTGGGTTCACCTTCGACAGTGTACCTCCTCACATGGTGTTGTCGTGATGAATGTGGGCAGACCTTATTTTGCAGTACTTAACGTCACTTGCCCTTATTTGATGCTACACAATTTCTGTGGTATGTCCTTCTAATGTGCTCCATACCAATGAGGGATACGAGGTTCTTTCCCATTCTTTCTATGTAACACAATTTTTGTGGTATGACCTCCTATTGTGTTCCATTCAAATGTAGGATACCAAGTTTATTCCTAAGAAAGGTAGCTCACAAAGGAAAATTACCTTTCTTGAAAAGCAAGTAAAGCATTGTAGCCCTTCCATAGAATAAGATGAAGTGGGATTGATTATGCCAACAGGATCATAGTTATCGAATTCAACAACAAAGACTTTATGCATGAAATTTACCTCTTGAGAGACTTGTTCTTGTGAGCTTACCTTCCGTTTGGGGGGATTATGTTGTGTCTCTCTCTCGGTAAATGCTTTTAAAGACTATCATGCAGAGAGGAGATTATTGGTCCTCTGTTCATGATACTGCTAAGGTGCTGGGTGGTCCCTAATCCACCGGTTACTGGGGGTACCTTCATTTAGAGACTGGTATGTATCCCCTACTGGGAAGTTCATCTGCAGTTGAGCGTTGAATCTGGGTGTCTGAATAATTGTTGGTTAATATTTAGCTACAGAGCTTACCCAGCTTAATAAAACGTGCTATTTGAGAGTCACTTGTGCCTTTTCCCTGACATGTCCCCTGTATATCTTGTCTTTTGGTTGCAGATATTAAAGTGTGCCGTGTGTGTGTGTTAGTAGAGTTCATATTGCCAGACCTGTATTGCCAGGACACAGGTATGGGTTTGGGTTTGGGTTCGATACACGGATACGTTGATTTTAAAAACCCTTGGGTATGATATGTCTTGGATATGCCTGTACATATTAAAAAATTAAAATACACACACACACACACACTCATTGTATTCATTTTTTAGTCCATAAGAAATACAAAACTTGAAAAATATTGTAGGATCAATGTTCAAAACATTCAATATACTCATGATTTTACATTTTCATTGATCATGTGGCTGCCATACATATGATATATGAATATCGTGTCAACATAAATACAAACAAAACTTGAAAAATATAGTAGGATCAATGTCCAAAACATTCAATATACTTAAGATTTCACATTTCATTGATAATGTGGCTGCCATACATATGATATATGAATATCATGTCAACATGAATACAAACAAATCTAGAATATATCGTCCAGATTTTCCTCAATATATCATATAGTAGGATCAATTTTCAAAACATTCAATATACTTAAGATTTTACATTTCATTGATAATGTGGCTGCCATACATATGATATATGAGTATCATGTCAACATGAATACAAACAATTCTAGAATATATCATCTAAATTTTCCTCAAAATCAAATTTTTGCATGTCATTCACGCTAGCTCCACTCTTAGTAGCCTTTTTATAGCTTGAAACTCCTCAAAAAGCAATGAAAAGGCTTTGATTTCCTCTCATACATAGGCGAGAAGGGCCAAAATGTAGGACAAGTGGGCATCACCCTCGGACAAAGTAAACAGCATTTAAGTGCATACAAATTATGTCTTATTTAATAATTTCACAGCATTTTCCCAGGTAAAAGTAAGCGTATATTATAAAAGAGGGTTTTGTGAAGGGAGGATGGCAGATGTAGCAGTAAATTCCAAAATTGAGGGGGGAATATCTAGAAGCTACGTTGCACGGATACTCCAAAACCCCCCCGAATCCCCTTGGATACGTATCCGATAAGGATACGTGGCAGATACGTCCCTGATACGTACGGGGTACGTCACGGATACGTACAGATGTATCCGTGACGTACCCTGACATATCAGGTACGTATCCAGCATTATATACGTTTTTTTTAGTTCTATTTCATTTTTTTTTAATGTTTGACTTTTCTATTACGATTCAACATGCGATTCAAGTTTTGTATTACTATTTCAGTTTTTTATGGACTAAAAAATGAGTAAAATGAGTAGATGTATATATATATATATATATATGTACGAACGTATCCAAGACGTATCGTATCCAAGGGTTTTTTAAAATTGACGTATCCGCGTATCGTATCCATATCCAAACGGATACTCGTATCCGTATCTTGGCAACGTAGTCTAGAAGCATGCAAACACGGATTTTGAAAGGTTTTAACTGGCTCCACCATGATGTAAGCCTTAGCATCAAACTCAAAAGGGGCATTCATATTGTGGCCATTAAATATTTTCTAGAATAAGTTCTTTCCTAATTTGGTGATTATCCTTTTCTATATTCCAGGATTCCATGATTTCTAAGAACTCATTCACTTATCGACATTCTCAATCAAAATTTTCTGCTTTACAGTTGTAAACTTTTGCATAATGCTAGTATAATCAGTTTTTAAATCTTTCTTAGAACAGCTTATCAGAAGGATCAGATGTCAAAAATCCTGTCTGCAAAAATATTATTATAGCTTTTTGAGGAGTTTCTGGTTTATTGTTTTTATTAATTTATGAGTTAGGGTTTGTCTTTTGGTCATTGACCAAGTCAAATTTAAAAAATATTTTTTTTAGAGTCCCCCCACCACCCAGCCATGCAGGTACGGCCCAGGTACATCCTGGGTACGTCAAAACATACCTGGGATGTATCCAGGCTTATCCAGGATGTATCTGTATCAGGTACGTATCCAAGGGGGTACAGGAGGGGGGCATCGAACCCATGCATCATAGTGCTAGACCATACGTCCTGTATTTCCACTGCTGGTTTTGCATGTTTTATGCAGATAATAAAGTGTGCTGTGTGTGTGTGTGTGTGTTAGTAGAGTTCGTATTGACAGACTACACGGTTTGTATTTCCACTGCTGTTTTTCATGCTGTATTGGTGTCTCATGTTCTGGTATCTGAAATTTATGTATTTAGAAATTTGCTCAGCCAGTAAATGTGTTAGCCTGTAAGTTGTATCCTATCAGTAAAACTAAATGGGCTGGTGATCTGGTAATGGCTTTTTTTACATTTTAGAAGACTTCATGCATCTGGTTTTTTTCTTTTTGGCATACACTGTGCATGCATTTCACAAATAATACCTGAGCTTAAATTTGGAAGAATCATTTCCAAATGATATTTTTTTTGCGTTATCGTTAATGTGCATAGTAAATGTACAAGCTGATTTATACTACATTACTGGGTACCTCCCTGTACCTGTACATGTATTGGGACAGTTCTGGTACCAGTACGGATCTGGGTATCTCTTGGTTGGTATGACACTGCACCTGGATTCTTCTTTAACACTAGATACTAGGGCTGTTGTAATAAAAAACAGTGCTGGTCTGGGTGTGACGGTCATAATAAAAAAGAACAACAATAAAAAACAATTAAAATATAATGAAAAACTTACAACTAGCTAAACTGCTACTAATTCTATTCCATTTGGGTCTAACGAACTATTTACTGATTTGGTTGCTCTTGACGAAGAGCAATATGATGATTTGTTTGTATAGCTCTTGAGTTTGACTATGACCATCGTCCATTTTGTTATTTTGAACAGATAACATACACCTATGTGATATATCTTATGTCATGACTTGTTTAATATTTTGAATCGCTATCTTTTGTGTTTTGTTATTTTTTTTTATTGTTTTAAGCCTATGACATATTATTGTCAATTTTGTCTTTAATTCTTAATAGTTAACATTTTCTATCATTTTTTGTACGAACTTATCCATGCCAAAACACACCTAAGGTTCAAAAACAAACAGCTAACCCCTGTACCCGTATCCCATAGCTGTCTTAATCTAATTTTTGAAGGGAGAATTCATTGAAGTTTGCTGGCATTTTCATCCAAATTCTGCAGCGAATTTTGTAATAGGTGTTTTTTGTATAGAAGATAAATATGACTTTTTTATTGTGGATTTTGATATATTTGCCATACTTGTTTCTGCTTGGCAGGGAGTCAGCTTGAGACAAACAAGAAGGCAATGACTATCCAGGTGATTATTTTGCTGCTTGGATAGATGACAGTTTTACTTGTTTATTTGTTTGCTACGACTTAGACAAAAAGTCAAAAGATTGCGCTTGTCTTAATGATGGATTTACACTTGCTCTTTCTCCTGTTCTTATTGGTCTTAATTTCATGTATTTAAATTATGTACAAGACCACACTAGGTTTTGAAATTGGAGTATGTTTAGGAAAGGTTGTATACATAGCTAAATGTTCATTAGGTACCAGCTAAAATGTTTTGTTTTTGAATGAACTAATGGGATTTTATATTGAGCATATGTGTGTGTGTAGTGTTCAGCATAGCCGACAAATCTTGAAGAAATCTGAAAATCATCATAACTGTCGTCATAACTTGTAAAGTAGATATTCCATGAAAGTCAAAATAATAGCTTTATAGTAAATGTGATTGTGTAGTTTGTCTTTTTTCATGTTGAAGAAAGAAATAAGAATGCATGCAGAAGTAGTTCTGGCATGTGGTTAATGTCTTGTGTTGAATGAGAATGGTTTGTTTATGACCAAATTGCAAATATTGTTTATGACCAATATGTGCAATTAAGTGAAATCTCGGGCCTATTTTCAGTTGTTGAGGAAATATGGGATTTGTCTCATAATTCCAAAAAGATTTCTAAGATTCAGTTCAAACACCTTCATTCATGCCAGAGACTTGTGACATTAGTGGGCTTGTATTGTTTATAACTATTTTGTTTTTGCTATTTTCCATTAAATAGTTTGTTGGAGCTGCTATTATTGTGAGTCAGGCTAGCAGAAAATTGAATAAGATACTTGCATTTTAAGGTGCAATTTGTATGAAGGCGAACTTAACCTTTTTAGAGGTTTTGACTGTATGAGTTAAGTCAGTGTTATTCACTTGTACAATTTTAAGAGATTGACATTTCAGGAAATGCACTACATGCTTACATTTAGCTTGTGGAGGTCGGAATAACAGGATCCTTCTACTGAGATTGAATGACACTCTTGGTAGGCTACAGTAGTTTGAATGTAATGGGGATGCAGTCTCTGCCATTCACATTCATATACTGATGATTTTGATAGGTGAAGGTTGGGGTTCATTGTTTACTGTTCATGCTCGCGTTTCTGGGCTTTACTAATTATCTTTAATGTGTGGTTATTTGTCTTATGCAGTGCAAGGTCTGCATGCAGACATTCATCTGTACAACTTCAGAAGTGAAGTGCAGGGAGCATGCAGAAGCAAGGCATCCCAAGTCTGATGTTACTCAGTGTTTCCCTCATCTGAAGTAGTAGTACTCCCTATTTTCATCATGGCTGTTTCTGCAACCTGATACCATAGTTTGGATTTTTTTGATAATATTCAACTTGTGGATAGCTAGCCAATAAGCTGGCTTGATATATGAAACCTGTAGTTATAGGGTGCATGAAATATTTTGTCAGTGGGGTGTAAAAGCATAGCTCGAAGTAGACTGTTTTCTCTGAAAACAATGATTTGCTATTTAGCTTTACAGTTAATTATCCTGCCAGCTTAATCTTTTTAAGTAACTATTATTAACTTAACCTTCGAAGGTATTTACTGTTTTAACTTCCATCTTTTTATAAAATTTCAAGCCGCTCTTTGTACGTCATAAATTTCTCTAATCCCCAGTATCCTAGTTTAATCCCTTTTTTGTGGGCTGTGTATGTAATTGGAAATTGGATTGGCATGAATTGGGTAAATGTTTGGCACGAGATGGATGCACAGTTAAAAGAGTCGGGATACTATATATCAGCACTTATTGATTATTTGGAATCGACATAACCGTTTGTATTCTTTAAGTTTACATAAGCTGGATGCTCGTGGTTATAATAATGAATGAAATCACTATTCAAATTGGGCTATTATGCGTTATAATCCAGTGATATAAGTAATTGATATCAAGCAATATGATACTTTTTATTTTAGCCTATATAGAGATTACCTTTCAAATAGGCCTTAAATTGGCCTGTGGATTATTGTCCAGCTTTATAAATAATTGATATTGATCAAGAATATACTGTTAAGAAACATTCTTTTGTGTTAAAGTTCCTGCCACTTATTGCTCATGGGGTGATAGGTTTTATTCTGTTATCAAAGGCATGTTCAAAATTAGCCTGAACCGTGAATTGAGTAGAGTGGTTGCTGTCCCATCTTTAATAGCACGTTGAAGAACAGGAGGTTAAACTGTGAACTGATTTCTGATGACCAAGAATGTTGTAAACATTTGTCTTAATAATGAATTGATGATTAATTGTCGTTTCCCAGCTTTAAAGATAGTTGTAAACATAAGTCTAAAGGGTGATAATGGTAGTCCCATCTTTAAAGATATGCTGTGAAACATGAGTACATATTGTAAGCGTATGATATTTATACAATAGCTAAGTTATATTGCTTTGATTTGGAACTTCATCAAATGATAACCATTGATTGTATATAATTTTTACTATTTTAATCTATATATGTGCACTTGGTTTTTCGATAATCAAATTAAGTTTACTGCATAGCTAATTTTGGTTAGGGGCATTCATTAGTTGTAGGTTGGCCTTATTTTTTTTTGGGGTAGTGTGTTTGTTGATTACTGGTTAAGATCATGTTTTTTATCGAGTTTGGTTAAATCATGAATATGAGATTTTTAGTTTAGGTTTTTAGGTCCTCATTTTTGAGGTTTTTACCCATTTGTGAGTTATAGCATTTGGAGTAGGGATAGATTTGAAGCGTCTCATTTTTGAGGTTTTTACCCATTTGTGAGTAATAGCATTTGGAGTAGGGATAGATTTGAAGCATTTAATTTTTAATCAAGAATACATTCTAGCACATTAAATCACACTTTATCAGGTTGGATTTCTAGGTTGAAACATTAAATCATATTTGGTGCATTGTGTTTGATATATCGTACATCTTTGAGGGCTATAATAAATATCAAAGAAGTTATGCTCTTGTAGTGTAATGTTGGGCCCAAAATAAACCATTTTCTAAATGTAGGGGCCTTTTAAGGGTTGTGGAAGGATATCATTTGAGAGTTAAACATTTGGAGCAAGGATAGATTTGAAGCATTTATTTCTTAATCAAGCATACATTCTAGCACAAAATCACATTGTATTAGGTTGGATTTCTTGGTTGAAACATTAAATTATACTTGGCATTTAGTGTATTGTGTTTGATATTTCAAACATCTTTGAGGGCTATAATAGATATTAAAGAAGTTATGCTCCTCTAGTGTAATGTCGTGCCCAAAATAAGCCATTTTGGTAATGGAGAGGTCCTTTTAGGGTTGAGGAAGGATATCGACTTTGTAGAGATTTATGAAGATTTTCAAAGATGTGAGTGAAAATATTAGAGCTTTAGACTTATGAATGGAGTTAAATTAGGTTTTAGTTGCATGGAAGATGACAAAAATGTCAATTCAAAGACATGGGAGAGTGAAGTAGTGGTCTGGCAAGAGTGCATTGGCGGTCCTAGGTGGGTAACTTGGTGGTTTTGTTGAGATGCTTATTGTGTTGTGAGTTTTTTGGGTTCTTATCTTTTGGCTCTAATAATCTCCTATTCTCGTGTGTATGTTGACGGCCATCTTACTTTGCATAAAATCATGTATTCTTCTAAATCCATCTCCCACAACCTTGTTTGCTAGAAATAATTTAACAATTTAGTAAATCAAATTCCAAGACCTTATTGATACATAAGATCCAAGCCCTTATGGATAGTAATCAAATTCGGGAACCAACAATAATTTGACTTAATTGAAATTTACAAATCTTTGTTAATTCTCTTAAAAATTGTAACCCTCAACCAAAAGATCAAGGTGCAATCAATGGCTCAACTTAATTGAAATTTACAATTATGTGGTAATCGTCTTAAAAGCCATAACCCTCAAACAAAAGGTCAAAGTAGTGTTCACATAATAGTTCAAAGAAAACAATGACAAACGTGTAATGCTTATCTATTTGATGGATTGATTTGTGTGGTTAATATTGCTACAACTAAAAGAGAGCTTTCTCCAATTGTGTTTTACAATAATAAATGTTAAAATGCTAGCTTTCACAATAGACCACTATTCATATGGGCTTCAATAGTTGAACATCCACATGAAACTCATGTTATGATTAACAATAGATTGAGTATTAACATATGCACAAAATTTTATTAACATTTAAATTCGATCAGAGAGCTATACTGAGTACCAAAACAATTATTATACAGTATGACGACATTATTAGGAAACCACTTGTTTGTATTCTTAGGCCTGTCATGCCATATTATTGTGGTTTTATGTGGTGCAAGAAATCGAGTCCTATAATGTTTTGCTCATGAGGACATGGACAAATAATATGAGAACAATTCCATCAATGTTATACCATTGTTTAAAATTTGTTTATGAGGATCATGTTATTGTAATTTGAAGAGGCATTCACCATCCTCAATAACAAGTTCAAGATGCGGTCTTACTAGAGGAAATGTCAAATCAACATTCAATGATTATAGCTCAAACATGTTACATATAGTTCAAGAATCTAATATCAAGTATAAGAAATGTCATTAACGCCTTGATTTGGGTCAACTTTGTGTCTTAAATTGATAGTTTTTGTTATTTTTCTATGAAACGTAGAATTTGTGTATTTTTTAGTGGCATAAAAATGAAGCAACTAGCATTTTTTTAACTGTGCTAGGTTTGAGCCACCTCATCGATAAGTTTGTGCCACTGTAATGGCCATTGTTACACTACTTTTGTGCCATAATGAAAATGGTAAAAAATATTATTTTACTTTTTTTTTCTCACACACATTTAGGGTTCTCAATTTTTTCTTAAGAATGAAATTACGTATTACATTTTACATTTCACAATACAAAAATTTTAGAATATGAATGTAAATAACTTTTTACAAAATATAAATAAGAATGCGAATAAATCATACAACAATTTTAAAATTATAACATATGTTTAAATGTGAATAAAAATGCTAAAATAACAAATAACAATTTTACACAAAATTGATGTCGTAGGTACATTAATAAGATTGATAAGAATACAATGTTAAAGCTTAAAAATAAATAATTTCTCATCTTCAACATGATAACTGCATGAGCTTGAATTATAGATTATACAAAAATCACAATAACGAACTATCATCATTTAATGTTCGTCACCATTGTTATCTACGAGCTCATTGTTATCATCATAATCTATGAACTCAATATTTATACTATTTGGACTTACTACACTCCATGCAATGAAAGGTTGTTGTAGTTGTAGTCGGTCGAATCATCATCATCATCCTCTCCCAAATTAGGACCATCAACTACAATTGATGGTTTAATCACTTACAATGATAAAATTTAATAATATTAACGTAATCCAAATTCAAGTTTTGTTAATTAGCTAATTTCAATTACAAAACAAGTGCTTCTATGTGGCTTTAGTACATGCCAATTAAAATACTTTGAGTTGTAGAAGATAATGATGTAAATTGTTTGATGGGCATAGGTGGCCCTCAAATTTATCCCGAACATATGGAAAAACAATTTGATTTAGAAGGTCACGACCCAAGAAACAACACAATATTTTTCACTATAGTAAGCAATATTTGAGTGCATGAAATTTGTTGATGTAGAGGGAATTGAATAAATGACTTAGTGATGGGTAAAAACTATTAAAAGAAACAATTAAGGAAAAATTGAGAAGTTATCTACAAGATTGAATTCAAAGAGGAAAGCAGTGCAATAATGCCAACCAAAGGGTTCCACTATCACCCAATTCAAACTATACTTGTGCACAAATGTAGAAATTGACATGCATACTCGTTTAGATCACCATTGTACAACCATCAAAATCGTCAAAAAAAATATTATTACATCATGTTTTTGGAAAATTATATAGGTATGGGTCTTGAGGGTCTTGAACAATGAAAACTAGAACTTAGTGGCACAAGTCCTTGTTTTGCTTTCTATTTCTTGACTAAGTTGTCTTTTGGCTTCTTTGACAAATTTCATATTCTTGTGTTGTGTCATAGAGATATCTACCCATTTCCTTTTACTATTTGACTTTCGTTGACTTCAATTAACTATCATACAACTTGGTCTAGACCATGGTACCATTTGGTCCTAATCCATATGCTTTCATCTACTTTTGTTTTGGATCTCTTCTACATGTTGGGCTTATTTGTTGCTCCTTTTAGTTTCACACCTTATGTTTTCCTTGCATGCCACTATGTTTGAATATCAAAGTAGGGAGCTTAGAGTCATCTCCAAAGTTGGTGCAGATGTACAAAGTTGGTGAAGATGTAATCTCTTAGGGGGATTATATTCTTGTCCAACTATTGTTGGTTGCACATACATATGCATTTTATATTCCATTTTAGATGAATACAATATGCTTTTGTTGGTGAAACTCTTCCTCTCATTTAAGTTCTTTGTGTGGATGCTTGCATTACAAAGTTTTCGTTGGCCTTGCTCAATTTCTATATGGTATCAGAGCTCCTATATTTTCACCAAAATCCTTGAAATTCTAAAATTGCACAACCCCTAACTTCCATTACCACTTAGCATACAAAGGAATCCAACCTACCCAAAAACCAATCACCAAACAACCACATGGCAACCTACTCATCTCTCCTACTTCCACCTCACTTCTAATCAAGCCAAAATTACAAAATCCTAAGCAAAAATACACCATTCAAAAAAACTGAAATGGTTTATTTTCTTGATAAAAAATAAAAACATCATTATTCACACATCCCAAATTTCTATCCCCAAGAAGGCCGACACTCAAATATGCCTTTCCATTATACTCCATGCAACCATATTTTCATAATTAATTTGCACAATTCTAAGAGCTCCAAATCATGCTTTTCTTGACCCAAGACATATGAAAAGCCTAAAAAATGAAGCCTACCCTATGGATATTGACTAGGGCCAATTTTGGGGGTGAGAAACATATGGTTCTTTCCCCAAAGTAAACTCTAAAACAACCTCTAAGAAGATGCAATCACACACAAAACTAAAAAATTAACAATAAGACCTTCACATATTCACAAAGGGATATTTTAATGCATTAGTCCAATTTACAAATAACAAGTAAGCTAGAAAAGGGCCACCAAGGAGGAAAGGAACAAAACCACACAACACGTCATATGACCTAGGGGTTTGAGCGATTTATTGATGGATTGGTCTTTGCCTCTCAAAATTGTGGATACTTGGAAGCATGCCAAATATCGTTTCCTTGCACACTCAACTCAAGTATCATATATGCTCAAAATAACAATATCAACAATTAATCATGTTGTAATTTAAACATACATTTTATTTCTCCAGTAGCAAGAAACCCAAGCAAAATCAAAACACATCATCATCATCTACATTATTACATCCACCACACACATTTGCTTTAGATGCTAAGCTATGTCACATGTGATAATAATCATCATAAATAAGGCTAGTACAAAATGGAAAGTCATCCAATATCATTTGACATAATCATAACAATATAATAAACATAATACATAATCTTATGCTAAGAAACATCACCATGGTCCAATAAAAATGATGAACAATATCATAGTTCAAAACAAAATATACATCATTATGCAAACATGAATTACATCTAAAGTGTTGTCCAAACATCTAGTGTCAACTATGCAATAGTTTCAAAATACTAAAAGCAACTATATAACAATGTCTAGAGGAACAAAGTGAAAATGGGCATGACATCATAGCCAATTCAATGCACAACCACACCTCTCAAACACTATGTTCCCAATACTATGACAAATCAAACACTCCACTTCCCAATAGGTCACTCTGGAAACTCATGCATACCACCATTGTTTGGCATCTTACCACCTCTCACTACGATAACTTCATACCTCATTTCCACATAAACACCGTCCATCTCCAACTCACTTGGGAAATCTCATCATACAACTTCATGTCCTTTGGCAAGTTCACCAGCTCCCCTACATGCTCCATTTCTCATGTGAGCTGCAGTTTTTCCCTACGTGCTTTGGTGCCTACCTATGTGCTCTAGTGCACCTATGTACTTTGGTCCCTCCTTGCACACTTTAGAACACCTACACACTCAAATCCTTCCTTACATGCTTTAGTGCCCCTATGCACTCTCGTCCGTCATTACACGCTATGATGCCCATGCATGCTTAGGTCCCTCCATATGCACTTTGATGCCCTTATGTGTTTTGGTCCCCTCACACTCTTTACACGTCACATGCACTTTGATCCACCACCTTACCTCTTACTACTCATAACACATATTAAACATACAATACACCCATTTATTTTGTACATATCTCTTATCCTCACTTGTCTTACACCTGTTAAAGGAAGGCCGAGGTACGTACATTGTCTCACTCCCTCCATCACCTTATCTTACCCATTGTTAATTGTCATATTTTGTCCTGCAGTTGCCTAGGGAAAGCTGGGTCACAAAAACTATCACTTAAGGGGGGGTCACTTATCAACATCTTTCGCTCACCAAGCCTTGTGACAACCAATTAGTCAATCAAATCAGTCAAATAGTCATCTACCTTGCAAAATCAACTTATTGATCCCTTGATAGAGTTTACTAAAGTGGCCCATCAGTCAACATTTTCAAGTTCTTGTCTATCCAATCAATCAATTAAGTTTGCATGCGTAGCAAACTTGTCATTGGGTATGACATACTTCATCTCGTCTTCAATTTTACATTGCATCCTGTCTTCTGCATCACACAACCCAAGAAGGGGTAAAATGCAGATACTAAAACATACACCTTTGCACATAAGGTCATATTAATACCTTAACTATATTAATAAAAAATATATAAAACGATACAAAATTCCCAAAAAATCATAGAAACTATAAATAACATTAAAAAATTAAAAAATTCATAAAACATTAAATTACAATTCCTAAAAATAATAAAACAAGATAAACAAAAAGGTAATCATAAAATAAATAAAAAATACTAAAAAATAACTATAGCTTCAAAGCATGCAAACACCCACCTCCATCAAGAAAATCTATAAAACAAGAATATTTTGTCCATTATTACTCCTCCAAGATTGTTGATCTTAAAGTCACATCTATTTGCACGCAGATTTAAAATGTACAAAGTTTTCATAAAACATTAAATTAAAATTCCTAAAGATAATAAAACAAGATAAACAATAAGGTAATCATAAAATAGTCATAAAACAAACAAGAAATCCTAAAAAATAACTATAGCCTTAAAACATGCAAACACCCACCTCCATCAAGAAAATCTATAAAACAAGAATCTTTTGTCCATTATTACTCCTCCAAGACTGCTGATCTAAGATTCACATCTATTTGCTTGCAAATTTAAAAAGCATGAAGCTGAATTTGCACGTTATAGGTATAGGTCCACAACATTCTGAAATAAAAAAATCATCACTTGGGCAATTCAATTTTAATTCTAGTGCAATTTCATTGTTAAGATCATCCGCAACCATCAATAATCAATCTTCTTGTACTTATGGGCTCTCTAAAGATCTAGGACCAAGTGTATCAATTATTTCGTGCTTTAATTTGCTTTTATCTTGTTAATTACTTCATCGTGTCAATTGTCTTATTTTATCAAGCCTTGAAAAGGATAGGGATCTGAGTAAGGCAAATCCCCTAACCACCAAAAAAATACTAAGTTGTTTTCGACTTTGTATTTTTGCAAATTATTATAAAAAACTTGATACTTTGTCCCATAACACTTAACAATGGTTTCTTAAATCCATGTACTTTGTGTACCAATTAGATTAAAGATTTATTGGACTTCTAGCATTTACATGTGTTCCCTAATCATTGTATACACTACCTTTATTTTTAAAAATAAATTAAGTGAAAAGAATTTGAGAGAACTAAAATGTTGGTAATGGCCGACATCTTTAACCTATGCATTAATGCGTGCTCATCATTTCCTTCATTTTCAATTAAATTTTTGAGAAAGATGACCTATGTTCATCAATAGTTAAAAAATGCTAACTAACAAGACACATAAATAGAACATACTTAGATCTTGTAATTTTAGATACATTAATAGACTAACTATTTTGAAGGTGTTCTAAATTACTTGTCGAAGAACCTTTGAAATTTTTGGAACCATAATTTATGGCTGGTGCAACTTTTATTAGTATTACCATAAGGTTACTATTATCAAGTGATTAATTGCTTCATGTTTTTTTTTGGATGAAAGGGGATCTTATATTATATTACATGCAACATGATACAAGATTCTCTCAACAGAAAAAGCGGGCGATATGAGAGCACGCCTCAAAGCCACAACCAGACTAGGCCAAGCCTAGAAAAACAACAAAATAAAACAACTAT